>CM041530.1:4437357-4844857 GCA_023091065.1 Dianthus caryophyllus
GTTTTGTCTGCACGTAGTAGATGTGCATTGTCGGGTGATGATGATGATTTTCAAGAAGTCGTTTTTGAGGGAGTGGATCGTCGTATTACATTATCCCACATTGATGATGATGTACATAATGATAATGATACAATGACTCGAAGCCCTTATGTACGTGACGATCATGATGAAGTAATATGGATAAATGAAGACACTTCTCCATCTAAAAAACGTCTTCGATCTTGAGTAAGAATGTTATTTATATATATCGATCATTGATGTATGCATGTATATGCATTATCTTTAAATAAATTTCAGCATTTATCTATCTTCTTTAATTACCTGTAAAAACTAATACAAATTAATTATAAAATCTTTTGTTTATATAGGTACTTGTACGTTGTTAAGCATATCATGGACTCGAAAGATAAACGCAAGAGATGGACGACATTATTATCGATCTTTTTTGGCGGTTTTTATGATCACAAGAAGAATTATTGAGTTTGCATTGTATTGAGTTTGTACTTGATGAATGTATTAAGTTTGTATGATCACAAGAAAAATGAATGCATATTCGTACAGGATATGTGGCAATCTATTTCTTCAATGATTATTTAAAAAAAAAAAATTCAAAAGTAACGGTTTTTAAAGAAAAACCGTTTTAAAAACTCTTTAAATAACGGTTTTTAAACAAAACCGTTTCTTATAATAGTTAAAAACAACGGTTTTATATTAAAACCGTTGTTTATAATATGTTTTTAAAACGGTTTTTTTTTTAAACCGTTGTTTATCAACCAATTGTAATAAATTTCATCAACTAATTGTCATAAATTTTATCAACCAAATGTAATAAATTTCATCAACCAACACTATATTTAAAACAACGGTTTAATACTAAAACCGTTGTTTGTAATAAGGTTTTAAAACGGTTGTTTTTAAAACCGTTGTTTATCAGCCAATTGTAATAATTTTCATCAACCAATTGTAATAAATTTCTTCAACCAATTGTAATAAATTTTTTCAACAAACACTATATTTGCTTATAAATATATTCAAACGTAAACTCTTGTAAACATAAAAACATTCAAACAATTTTTATCTTTTACAAAAAAAAAAAAAAAAAAATATATTAAAAATAAAAATGGCTCCAATAGAGTATGTTGTACCATGGACATGCATTTTATCGAACCTTCCAAGCCATAAAGAAAATGGCAAAGTCGTCTGTAGAAGTTACAAAAGAGTTAGAGATTGTTTAACTAATATGGGGTTTCTAGTGAAAAAAATTGAACCTGTTTGGAAGAGAGGTGAGTTTGATGGGAAAATATTAATAGAGTTTGGAATGTCTGAGAATCATAAAAAATCAGCTTGGAAATTAGATTGGAAATTTTACTACAATTTACGGGGTCATAATGGAGGAATTTATATTAGAAATGGATCCAAAGATGGTCCAATTTGTTGGGTTGCAAGAAAAGAGGATTTGGATCTATTTAACCGTCCCAAAGATTGTGTCTTACTATCGACTGCTGAAAAACATGAAATGATACCACGTGATGAGGAAGATGTTTATTCTGCTGTTTTTGATGCTATTAAAATTGTTTATCTAGAGATAAGGTAATGTATGGATAAGGTAATGTATGAATAATGTAATGTACGGTTTTTTTTTTTTTTTAAAATTTATGTATGAATAATGTAATGTACTATTAATAATATAATGTATTTGTATGAATAATGTAATGTTTTTTAGTTTGAAATAGACTTTGTAATTACTAGTCGTTGGACCCCGTGCGCGCGGATCATTTTGCTATCGAAATTGTAAGTGCAGGACTCAGTGAGCTACGATAGGCCACTTACGGGATCGTAGCGCATGATAGCAGGTGAAACCAAATAATAAGCAAGATAGTCGAAAAAACTATTAGTTTAGGAAACATATTGACACAATAGTCACCGCGCGTTAATATTTCTATTACAATGGCCACGGATTTAAACGGTTTTAGTCAACGTAACAGACCCAACAACAAAATAAAGTAACGGCAGTAGGGCTAAAGCCGTTAAAAGTTACGGCTACACAAAACCAGCTACTTATTAATTAGTACGTTCGTAGACAACGCCATCACTACAACCAAGCCTAAAATTTACAGCCTACAACCCGTCATACCCCAAAAAATGGCAAAGACGGCCTACAACTAACAGAGTCAGCAGGCACCCCAAAACAAACGCTGCCCAGGAACAGAGAAGACCCACAACACCAAATTCCTCTTTACCCTAATTGCAGGCTGGTGAAAAGAAGGAACTTATAGTACACTTCGCGCTCATCACAATCCGCAGCACAAATAGCCCGCGCCCTTTAAAGGTTAGGCACTACATGAAGTGCAAACCTGTCGTGATGAGGGCTTAGCCATGCCCCGTCAGTAGGGGTAGCTATCCAAAGATAAGGGCCAGCTTTCCGACCACACTGCAGCCAACCCTCCTTCCCATGTCCAGCTCTTTCAAAGAATCGACTAAGCCGCATTGCCGCTCGAAATCGCTTCTGAGAACTCCCAAACTCAATTATAGCGTGTCCTAAAACGTCGCTGTTTCGCCACACAGAAATGACTTGGGAAACATCAAACCCCAAATCATCACGAAGAAAGTCGCGCAGAGGAAATAGCGTTTTGCATTCAGGAGTTGGCAGATTCCTAACAATTGCACAATATGGCCGATAATATAACTCCGTAGGTAATTCACCAACAATGGAACACCTAGTGCTGGCTGAGCTATTTGATGAAGAGGACATCTGCAAAAACCAAACAAAGCAACCAGAAATCTAAGAAGCACATACCCGAAACACAAACCAACCTAAAATTGAAATAACAAAACAACCACAAGGAGAAATCAATGGCAAATTGCAGGAATATAAACACTATCATACGGCACTTCAACCCTCAATTTCCATAATGTTTCATCCGACTCGACGCGGTTTTGAAGTTGAAACTCATGATTTTACATGCGAAAGTCAGTCGCATAAGGTATAATTGTACGGGTGTGACAGGAAGTGGGAGGTATGAACTAAAGTAAACGCTTCACACCCTAGCTGGCTAGCTTTATCAGACAAATAAGTTGAATTATACATCATCATCATCATCATCATCATCATCATCCACTAATCAGTAATTATGTAATTCAGGTGGAAGTAGTTTTTGTGAACAGAGAATGAGCGTGATTCATGTCATCAGATTTGAACTCATTACTCTTTAAACAATCAAGGAAGATATTGTGTTTGGTTTGCCAGCTTAATTTGGATCAGTCATTACTTACTCATATTACTTATCTCATTTCACTATGTTCGTCTCATTTGCTTGAGTTGAGCCAAGCAGACGCAACCCAACCAAACTGAATCCAACCTAAGGCCACTTCTATTTTAGGCATGCATGCATTGGACATACTTATCACAATACATTACAGCATCAGGAATATAAACACTATCAATACGAAGCAACAACACCAAACAATTTGGGAAAGCAGAAGATAACCCAAAACAAAACCAACGAAATATACGAAGACAACGAAAAATGGGAAACCAGAGAAGATAACCCAAAATATACGAAGAATACAGAATAAATGAACCAACGAAATTGATTTAAGGAAATGGGAAATACCTTCTGGGTGGAAGAGGAAGAGACGAAATGGAAATGGAAAAGGGAGAGACGAAATGAAAACCAGACAAAGAAACATTTTTTTTTTTTTGGGTGAATAAACAAAGAACTGTAGGCATTGGGAAGGAGGAGAGCTACAGTGTAAAGAAGAGAAGAAGGCGCATTCTAAAAAAAAACAACAGTAAAAAAAAAAAACAATAACGGTTTTTAATTAAAAACCGTTTTAAAAACATACATCTAAAACGGTAATAAATAAAAACCGTTGTTTTAAACCTACATAAAACAACGGTTTTGAACTAAATATAAACCTTCAGTACTATTTTATTGATTTTAAGTATACTAGAAATTTAGATTTCAAAAACAGTTAAATAACGGTTTTTATTTAAAAACCGTTTTAAAAAACCTACTTCCAAAACGGTTTTTATTAAAAACCGTTATTTAAATCTATTTAAAACAACGGTTTTTATGAAAAACCGTTTCTTAAAATTAATATAAACAACGGTTTTATTTTAAAACCGTTGTTTATATTAAGTTTTTAAAACGGCTTTTTAAAACCCGTTGTTTATACTTTGTTTTTTAAAAAAAAAAAGACGCTCATATATATTTTCATTTTTGGCAGTTTAAAAGTTTATACTTTGTCTTTTTCATTACGCTTTCGCACCAATTTTCTCCTCTACTCTCAGTTTAAAATTTTCTTTCATTACACTTTCGCACCAAGATTCAAACTTAATTTCTCCGTTGCTTTTTCGTTTTCAAAGTTCAGACTGCTCGACGTCAATAAAACCCTAATTTAGTTGATTTAAACAGGTTCTTTCTTTCCCTTTTATTCCGTTTTTTAAACCCTAATGAATTGAATTGATGTTGTTGTTATTGAATTAATGTTGTTGTTGTTGAATTATTGTCGTTAGTGTTGAGGGTTTAGTGTTGTTAATTTAGGGTTAGTGTTGTTAATTTAGGGTTAGTGTTGTTAATTTTACGCGAGAGTGACAGTGGGTGGGTACGGTATGAGGGTTTAGGGTGGGTATGAGGGTAGGTTTACGGTGGGTATGAGGGTTTAGGGTGGGTATGAGGGTTTAGGGTGGGGCAGGGGATGTGAGGGTTTAGGGTGTCGTTGCTGTTGTTGCTGTTGCTGCTGATGTGAGGGTTGCTGTTGTTGTCGTTGCTGTTGTTGCTGGTAGCTGCTGCTGTTATTGCTGTTATTGCTGCTGCTGTTATTGCTGTTGTTTATACGGAGTAATAATGTCGAGTTAATGTTCTGTTTTTGAAGGCTTGCTATGGACGATAAAGAGCGTGAAAATGATAGTGTACCGAAACGTCGAGGTAGAGGACGTTCCAAACAACCAGAGGCAATGAAGGCCATTGCCGATGGTAAACCGCTTCCTCTTACTTGGAACGATGATCTTGGCTTGCCAAATGGACCATTGAGAAAGAAGTTTGCTTCTTTCATTGGGATTGTCACAAAACACTATGTTCCTTTCGATCTACAAAATATAAAGCAATTGAATCCCAGGTTGAGGGATGAAATTTTAGCTATGTTGAAGGTATACATATTATTCATTATTTAATTAATTCTAAAACTTTTGTCATGGTTATTTTTTTAATGAAACTAAGTATTTAATTATGTAAATTAGTTTATCTGCAGAAAGCTTACAATGTGCCCGATAAATACAATAAATATTGTATGACCAAGGTAGCAAATTCTTTTCGATCGTGGAAGACTCAAGTGGCTAAAAGCCACTTGAACAAAAAGAAGAAAGGGAAGGTGACAGATCCAAAGATGCCACCAGAAACATATCCCGGGATCACACCCCAAGCTTGGAAGAACTTTAAAACACAACGTGAAACACCTAAATTTAAGGTATATACTACGTTTGAAAATACATAATTGAGTTGATTTAAATTCACTAATTTATATATATATATATGTGTCTTTAATTTATTGATTTCATTTGAAGGTTGTAAGTCAAAGAAACAAGGAAAACATTGCAAAGAAAGAGTATTATCAATGCACCGGTCGAGACGGTTTTCTGCCTCTTGTGGAGAAAGTTGTAAGACTTATAAATAAACTATACTATCTTTTTTTCAATTTAGAAACCCTAGGAAGACTTATAAATAAGCCTCTTATGGTTGAAGTTGCTGTTGTTGTCGTTGTTGTTGTTGTCGTTGCTGTCGCTTATCGTTATTGCCGCCGTTATTGCCGCTTATTCTGTCAAGTTATTGTTGTCTCTTGTACGTATTATTATATTCTCGCTCAGACGATTATTATATTCTTTTTTGTGAATGTTTAGGTCAAAAAGGATGAATCAGGTGTGATAGTAAACCGACATGATGTATGGGTCCTAGGCCACACTCCGAAATCCGGCAAATTATTAGGACCGAGTGAAAAGGCAAAAGCGGCAATTGTACGTACTACTCTTTATATTTGATTATTCATTAACTATTTTTGCAAATTATCACCGTATTATAATACTTGCATGAATTAATTTTTTCAATGAATTAGGATGTAGTAGTTGAAAAGGTGAAAGAAGGTACATTCACTCCTGGACCCGAAAAGGACATACTTGCTGAGGCAATCGGTCGACCTGAGCACAAGGGTCGTTTGAGAGGTATGCCAGGTGGAGTCAGCGTGACTAAGGCTTTTGGAAGGGCCGCCAAAAAACAACGAACGGCTATATCTACCGATGATCCATTAGTACGTAATAAACTAAATGTTCTTTATTTTGTTGATAAATATAGAATAATTACATTCGCATATATATATATATATATATATATATATATATATATATATATATATATAAATATATATATATATATATATATGTACAGAAACAAGAGCAATTAAGTTGACAAATGTTGGTACGCTAGCTACGGTGGTGAAACTGTTATTAATATTTTGTGAAACTGTTGTTCTTTGTAAATGAAACTGTATTTACTGTATTTCTCTCTTTATTAGTCTGGTATTAAATTTACAGTTTCATTTACAAAGAACAACAGTTTCACAAAACATTAATAACAGTTTCACCACCGTAGCCAGCTTACCAATATTTGTCAACTTAATTGAACTTGACTCTATATATATACATATATATATATACACATATATATATATACACATATATATATATACACATAGAGTAAAGTTATATCAAGACAGCAAATATTGCGAGACACAAACGAGACACAGCATTTTAGCCTTTTTTGTGAAATTTTAACATAGTTTTATGAAACTTCAAAAATTGTGAAACTTTAACAAAATTGTGAAACTTTAAGACATTAAAGTTTCACAATTTTTGAAGTTTCATGAAACTATGTTAAAATTTCACCAAAAAGGCTAAAATGTTGTGTCTCAAGCTTTGGTCTCGCAATATTTAGGTGTCTCTGCTTTGAACTTGTTTCTATATTGTATATATATATATATATACACATATATATATATACACATATATATATATACACATATATATACATATATATATATATATATATATATATATATATATATATATATATATATATATATATATATATATATATATATATATATATATATATCCGTTATTGCATCATAGTAAAAATGATGGCTCAGATGCTCGTAAAAATGGCTAAGGGTGGTAAGTTGACTAATGAACAATTTGAAATGATTGATCAATTGGTCGGGAACGAACACGATTTACTTTAAGATGAGGTGATGAATTATATATTAAATTCTTTTTATTAGGAATCATAAAATTATATTTTCAAAGTACATATATATACGTTACTGATCTCACCTTTGTACTTTCATGTGAACGAAAACATATTTTTTTAGGGTGGTAAGGGCGACAGCAAAGATGAATCGGAAGAACACGTAGACGTCGGGGTCGTTGATCAATCCACTGCAGGAGGTGATGAGGTAAATAACGTTTTTACCGTATTTTAATTTAGTTTCGATACTAATTTTTACCGTATTTTAATTTAGTTTCGATACTAAGTTCTTTTGAGTCAGCTAAATATTTTGAGTCGCAAAGTCAAGATTTTCAGACTCTCGAAAATAGTAGATTTTAACCGGAAAAAAATGGATTTTAACAAAAAAAAAATTGATTTTAACAAAACACTGAGATTTCGCCTCAAAATTTTTTTGTCCCACTAGGTCAGACGGTCACAACCTACTGTGAAATTTTGGAATTTACTATGCTTTGTTAAAATCAACTTTTTTTTGGTTAACATCAACTTTTTTGTGGTTAAAATCAACTTTTTTGGTTAAAATCTATTCTGACTTGCTGACTTTCCCTAGATCATTGACTTGATAGAACTTATCTCTATATATATATATATATATATATATATATATATATATATATATATATATATATATATATATATATATATATATATATATATTCTTGATGTGGTAAATTATATTTAAGAAGGAAAATGAAGACCCGCCTATGGCTAGCAAGGAGGTTATCGAATGCTCGAATGATGCTTTCAAAACGTCAGGTACCGTTGCAATGTTCATTTACTATATAATTTAAATTTTAGTAATAATTTTCCTAATTGTAAATCATTAATGTTTAATTATATATATAGGGTGACAAGTACGGGTGTGTACTACTTCACCCAAAAGTCCCCGGAGTAATAGGTTTCACCCAAGTTGCGGCCGGATTTGCGTTCAAACGAGGCACGACCGAGAGTCTAACTATTCATGGCAAAGTTATCCCGGAGAATCATTCAAAAGTGTCGATCACGAGGATAAAGCCAGGCTGCGAAGAAGTACTACTACCCTTCCCTGTTAACGAGGAGCTAGTGACGTTTAAGAGTGCCATGAACTCCTTTGTCGAGTGGCCTACGGATGATATTATTCCTATTGCGTTAACCGGCAAAAATAATAAGGTAATCAATTATTTTATGGACTACAATTTTTTTATATCTAAATTAAACCGTATTTTGTTAATGATAATTTTATGTTATATATATATATATATAGAGTAAAGTTATATCAAGACAGCAAATATTGCGAGACACAAACGAGACACAGCATTTTAGCCTTTTTTGTGAAACTTTAACATAATTTTATGAAACTTCAAAAATTGTGAAACTTTAACAAAATTGTGAAACTTTAAGACATTAAAGTTTCACAATTTTTGAAGTTTCATGAAACTATGTTAAAGTTTCACCAAAAAGGCTAAAATGCTGTGTCTCGTTTGTGTCTCGCAATATTTAGGTGTCTCGTTTGAACTTGTTTCTATATATATATATATATAGATAAGATCTTTCAAGCCCAAAGTTTAGGGAAAATCATTGAGTCCAGATATCCGCTTTGAGATTTTAACACAAAAATTTGAGATTTTGACACAAAAATTTAGTACTGCAAAATTCCAGAATATTTGAGATTTTAACAATGTTAAAATCTCAAATATTCTGGAATTTTACAGTTTCAAATTTTTGTATTAAAATCTCAAATTTTTGTGTTAAAATCTCAAAGCGGATTCAGGACTCAATGACTTTCTCTAATAAGTTGGGCTTAAAAGATCTTATCTCTATATATATATATATATATATATATATATATATATATATATATATAGAAATAGGATCTTATACATCCTACCAACAATTATACATCCTACATCCTAATGTCAACCCTAGGATCTTAAAGATCCAATGGCCCAAATCAAATATCATTAATTAATTTAGAAATCATGCTTATATATACCTTCCCCCATAGCCTTCCACTTAATTACGTAAGTTTTACTTTCTCTCACTACCTTCTCTCTATCTAATGGTTTCTTTTAAACGACGAACAATTAATTATCATCGATCATCGTTTTCAATCCAACGTCAAATTTATCTGAAATCGAACTCAATTTTTTCAATCAATTATCAGTTCATCATCATGTTAGGTATGTAGTCGATCAATTTGTATTTGTTTTACATTTATCAAATCCTTGATCCTGATCTAATTTCAATCGCTACTAATTTTTCCAAAGAAATTTTATCTACAAATCATGATTTGATCAATACCTTTAATATTTGAACTAGTTTCAATAACACATGTTACGATTTTGGTTTTTTTAGGAGTGTAATTCATGTCTTATGTAGTTGCTTCATTCTTTTCAAATTTTATTTGTTGATTCATCTTATTTTTCACATATTCATTAGTCGTCGTTGTAAAATTGCTCGGTTTACTCGTTCTTTTCTATTGATGAACAATTTATGATGTTGTCTAATTGATCATGTACATTGGCTGCACACTCGTTGGAATCTCCACCTCCCCTCATCGCCGCCGTCGTCTCGTCGCGCTTTAATAACTTCCGCCGCTTGGAAGAATCATTGAATCGATCGCCTCGCAGACACAAATCGATCTGGGGAAGATGTCTTGTGTTGCACACTAGGTGTTTGATGAAATGCCTCAATGAAGTGTTTGTAATTATCTTAAACAAAGGTATCACTAATTTACACTGAAAGTATCACATTGTTACACTACAAGTATCATGATACTGTTGAATTCATTACAATTTTGATTTTACAATGTTTCATTACCCAATATATAAATTTAAGGTAAGAAGTGTTACATGTTAATATAAGAAGTATCAAAATGTTATATAAAAAGTACTACGTATTACATGATCATAGTAAATACTACTGATAAGTATCAAAAGTATCATCATTCACAATTAAAAGTATCGTAACAATCTATAAAAAGTATCACAATGTTCAACATAAAGTATCATAACTATATTGAATAAGTATCATAATTATATATAAAAAGTATCACAACTTTATACAAAAAGTATCACAACTGACGGTGAGAAGCGTTTGATTTTGAGGGAGAGAGAATGCGTCGACTTGACGCACTCGACAAGTGACTTCTTGTCCAATGGTCGAAAAAAGTTGGCCTGAGGTTGACATTTTCCAGCAAAGGTGTTATTGGAGATGTTGCGAAGACTAGTTTTGGTTTTTTTTTAGTTTGAGAGTTGACTGGAGTGATTTTTTATATTTGAGGAAGCTCATTAATTTGTATATTTAATAATTCGTCATGATTTTCAAGTTTCAATGTTTCATTACTCGTTGTTGTGAATTTGTCGTTGAATTCATCATGTATATGTGATTGAACATATAATTATATGGTGTGGTTAAACCAGTGGCGGAGCGGGGTGGGTGCACCCAGTTGCACATGCACCCACTGCCCCAGCAAAAGTTATATAGTAACAAGCTTCAGTGAATGTCACCAAGTAAGGAGTAGCATAGTTGGTTTAGTGTGTGTGCTGTGATCAAGAGTTGGGGGGTTCGAATCCCACATGCTCTATTTTTGCTTAAATGCTACTTCCTCCATTCCGTTTGATTCTATACGTTTGACCAAAACACGGTAATTAAGGTATAAGAAAATCAAGTGGGGTAGATAATGGAATTACTTAAATACCCCTACTTTATTGTTTGCAAGTGGGTTGAGTGGGTATTAGTGAAGGGTATATTGGTCTTTTAGTTTAATAAAGTAGAGACTAAAATAGAAATGTATAGAATTGATTGGAATTTCCGAAAAAGGAATATGTATAGAATCAAATGGAATGGAGGAAGTATGATTTTATCATTATAATGATTAGACTTAAATAAACTATTTATTTTTCTCTATATTTAATTATTTACAAATAATTATAAAAAATTTCACTTATCTTTCTTTATTTTACTATTGGAATTTTTTAAAGTACCCAAAAAAAAAATACGGATTATAATTTCAAAAGTGCATATACATAAATACACGTTAACGCAAATCTTTATAAGAAACTTGTAACAAAATCAAAGACGTTAAACCGTAAAAAAAATGGTTTCTCCTAATTGTTTTTCTTTCAACTCTTACGATAAGTCGTTCTTACTAAAAATTTATATACTCCGTGTGAGAAGGACATATCTTATGAAAAAGTTAACGTTTTTTTGGTCCCATAAAACAAAATGTATAAATATATGAAATTTGTCTATCGAGTGCACCCACATTACTCGGATCCTGGATCCGCCACTGGGTTAAACTACTCTGGTCAATTAGGTTATCATATATTTTGTGTTCTTGTGTGTTGCACACTAAGTGTTTGATAAAATGGCTCAATGAATTGTTTATAATTGTTTTAAACAGAAGTATCACTAATTTACACTAAAAGTATCACAATGCTACACTAGAAGTATCAAGATGTGTTGAATTCATAACGATTTTGATTTTACAAAGTTCCATTACTCAACATACGAATTTGAGGTGACAAGTATCACATGTTAATATATGAACTATCAAAATGTTATATATGAGGTATCAAAATGTTACATAAAAAAAGTATTACAACTCCATATATCGTATGATATGAATTTATTGTCCTACACTATTACAAAAACGTCACACCAATCTTATTTCTATTAATTCCTACCAATATCTTTACCTTTTCATTGTGCTCTTTCTCTTGACTTTTTTGTGCTTGTTTACTTCTTTGGAGGACTACACAGAATAATCTTCTGCAATATACACCACACAAAACATAATTACACTCATTTTTAGGTATGAAAGTATCACTAGCTACCTTATATTAAAAGTATCACAACTGTTTACTAAAACTATCATAACATTCTACAGTACAAAGAGTCACGAAACAAAACTAAATGTATAATAGGATGTTATAAAAGTATCACAACCCTCTATAAAAAGTATCATTTATTATAACAAAAAGTATCACCATTACACAATGAATGAATAAAATATCATAAACATGCAAACTGAAGTATCACTACCACACAAAACATAATTACACTCATGTTTAAGTATGGAAGTATCACTACCTTATATTAAGAGTATCACAACCATTTACTAAAAGTATCATAATATTCGACAGAGAATAACCAAACAAAACTACAGGTAATATAAGAGTTTATGAAAGTATCACATCCCTCTATTCAAAGTATCACTTTTCATAACTAGAAGTATCACAACTACACAAAATAACTGTTAAAATTATACACAACCAAATATCGTACTTCATTGAGGTATTTTATCAAACACTTGGTGTGCAACACACAAAAACAAAAAACATGACAACTTAATTGACTAAAACTACTCTTAACCCTAATTTCAACACAATAAATGTCAAAAATATAATGATAATGGCGAAAACATCATAAACATGTAACTTTAGAAAACTTAATATTGACTAAACTATACATATAATCTTCAAAAACTTAAAATTAGTATAAAAAGAATGAAATTTAATAATTTTCATACCTATTGAATGAAGATTGAACAGTTGAAGTAGATGATTAGTGATTTGAAAACATAAAATTTGACTTTATTTCGTCGAAAATCATCAATACTTGAAAGAAATATCGAAAAATTGAATTCAGTAATTAATCTACATACGTAATGAATGAATTTTGAATTATACCTGAGATGATGAAGAACATTAAATTAATGAACGAAATTGAATTATTATCCAGCAAAAATTGAATGATTAGCGAGGTTGATGATGAGGATCAATGAATTTTGTTGATTAGGGATATAGGATTTTAATTTTTGGTAGAAAGTAGAGAGAGACTAATGGAGAGGAGAATGAAACACTTGCTGCGAGTTAGATGTTTTGTTAAGGCGACGTGGCTCAATCCCAAGCGTCTAAATTTCTTTAATCCAATGGTTGATATTAGGATGTAGGATTTATATATATATAAGGATGTACCGGATCCTATCTATATATATATATATATATATATATATATATATATATATATATATATATATTGTAGGAAACAAAAGAAAAGGTTCTGAATGCGTTAACGAAGGATGACAAGCAAGTCAATGAACCTCAACCTGAACCTGAACAAGTCAAAGAACCTGAACCTGAACCTGAACCTGAACAACAACCTCCTGAACCTGAACAACAACCTGAACCTGAACCTACTATTACTTATTCCCGCAAACATGATGAAACGGTATATTACTAATAATTACTTATATATATATTATTATCAACTTAAATGCGTGAATAAATAGTTACGAGGTAATTTATTAATTAGCTAGTTACCGGCCACTTAATTAGTTATAAATTTAATTAATTTACTTCTTTGGTTTTGACTTCATTTATTAATTATGTTAATGATGATTATATTGTTTTTCGTAGAAACTTGCGAGTAGCTCAGACGTTGATGTGGTGCCCAAACCGACGCCTTAGGATAAGAGGGCGTTACCTGAGCATTACACCACAATCGAGTTTAAGCAAAAGGCGAGAACCGAGACAATGAAATAAGTGCATACCGAGGGGTTAGCTCGCTTTAACGATGAGGGTCTTATTCAAATTAGTCTCGTAGCGGAAGTAACGGGAAGAGCGGAAGTTGCATTTTTGTCTTACGACTTATTACTCGATTGGTGTGACTTACGCAAAATTGATGCTCAACATATGCTCGTCTGGATCAAGTAAGTCACTTGATTATTAATTAGTTTTATGTCAAAAATTATATTTATATATGTACTAATGCTTTATTTATTTTTACTGAACGTGTAGGTTCTTAACTGTGTTCATCAGCGAACATGCGGACATTCCTTATGACAGCTACGGATTTATGTGCCCGTACGCATTGTCAATGCATATCGCAGAATTCAATTGGAATGAACGAACCAAACATGTAGCTGACCGTTTGACTAAAGGCAAAAAAATTATTTTCGCTCATTATAATGAATCCGGGTACGTATATGATTCAATATTGTACGTATACGCTTGTGTGTGTGATTGTGTGTGTGAATTGTTGAATGTATGTGATCGTTTATTGACTATGAGATGTTGTAATCGAGTTTTGGACGCGATTGAAGGTCGTGGTTACGCACGACTTGCCGTGTTTCGTTCTTGTTTTGGTTATTGTTGTCGTGTTTTGTTGCTTATGGCTATGGGTTTTCTGCTGTTAATAGTTGTCGTGCGCTTGTTGGGTATATATTGTCGTCTTAATTCATTTTAATTATATCTTAACTAAATATTGTAAATGTATAGGAATCATTGGGTATTGACGGCGTTTGAGCTTTCGACGAAGAAAGTGTTTTGGTTAGACTCATGTGGTGGTCGGCCATCAGACACATTTAAAGATTTGGTGAATGCGTAAGTTAATTTAAATCACATGCATATATGCGTTGAATTATATGTCTTTATTATTATATTTACTATCTATTATAAATAGCTATATATAATCGTCGACGTACTTAAGCAATATTTATAATTTTTTGTAGTGCTTATGCGATAAATAGGGCTCGTGATCCATTGTTGCAAGTGATGGAAACAAATACTAGCCCTACATTTATTGCGATGACCATGGTATGTTATATACTCCGTATATGATTTAAATCATAAGTATTATATATCGTGTCAACTATATTTTAATTTATTTATAACGCATTGATTGTTTGTTTCCATGCCATGTTATTATTTTAGTGTCCCCGACAAACCGATTCAGACTCATGCGGCTATTATGTTTGTCGCTATATGTATGAATTGATAAGCCGTGGATGTAGAACATTGAAAAATTGGGTAAGTGTTATTAAGTTGATTTTTAAGTTTAATTTGTGATATGTTTTGTTTATTATTTTACTTACAATTTGTGATATGTTTTCTAATTTTTTTTGTAGTATCAACCAAAAAGGCAAGCCGCTAAAACATTTACAAACCAGGAAATCGACGAGATACGCGATATATGGGCAAAATATGTCTTTAACCATCCAAAAGAAGAAGATTTTTTGTAAGTGATTAGCGGTCTTGTAAATCATTTTTTGCGTTCTATGTATATAATATATGTAGAAACCGTTGTTTGATTGCGGTGTATATGGAATGATGTTGAATACATTGGTTTGATTTTGTGCAGCAATATTATTTTGGAACGTCGTATTGACGGGATATTAAAATTATTAGCAAATTTCAAAAAAAAAAAAAAATACAAAACATAACGGTTCTACACTTAAAACCGTTTGTAATTTTAGTAACAAATAAAATCTGTAAAAGATTTAAATAACAACAAAAACAACGGTTATAATTAAATAACCGTTATTTTGATATATTAAATACAACGGTTTTTATAAATACTGTTGTTTTTAATATATAAAAAACAACGGTTCTTTATAAAACCGTTGTTTTTAATATATAAAAAATAACGGTTTCTTATTATAACCGTTGTTTTTAATGTATCAAAAGCAACGGTTCTGAAGTAAAACCGTTGTTTTATATATTTTAAAACAACGGTATTCCTAAAAACCGTTGTTTTTGATATAACAAAGATAACGTTTTTCTAATATAACCGTTGTTTTTAATCAATTATAACGGGTTTTTTAGAGCGTTGTATTTGATTTTAACAACGGTGTTTCCATTTTCTTGGCGTTGTTTATATCATAAACAACGGTCGACTATAAAACGGAGCTTTTTTTTGTTTAAAACGGTTTACACCCGTTTTTAAAAGCGATTTTTGTAGTAGTGATTTCCCGCGACTATTCTTCGCATACAGTTTTTTGGTGGTACAGATATGTATCCTATTGGCCAGTTCATTGACAGTGTTTGCGAATCAATGGTAGTGCTTTTTCAAAATGGTAGGAGTCACTCATGTGGTGACATTTTCATAATATTTTCGGGTATTGGTTGAGCAAACATTTCACATGCGGTTGTTTTGGTTTGGTGTTTATGTTTGTTGCGTTGTTTAATTTCAATTATTTTAGAATACGTATAGCGGTTTCTTACGATTTATTACGACAGTTTCTTCCATTGTCGTTACCTGTTCACGGTTGAGCAAACATTGCGTTGTTTAATTTCAAATATTTTAGAATACATTACAATTTCAAACATTTCGCATTGTCGTTACTTGTTCACAGTTGAGCAAACATTTCACATGACAATTTCTTTCATTGCCTTTTTTTTTCCTTACCCTTCGTATACTACTACTATAATCCTCATTATTAGTGTTTTTCTTTATGACATATTTCTCTCTGTGTCCGCTCGCCTTACTAATATTTTCCCGATTTCTTATATATCCTCCTCCTCTTCCTCATATTTTTCTTTATTACCTTTTCCCTGCTCATTTTTACCTCGCTCTTTATATCCTTATCCTTCATGCTATTCTTTTTTCACCTCTGACTAATTTTCCTCTTCATTTTCTCCCTCATAATACTCTTATTTTTATTTACCCCTCATAATACTTTTATTCCTTTTTTATTTCTATTTTTCTACCTAATTATCTTACACCTCATGTCATCACCTCTCACACACTCACCGCCATTTCCTTTCATCATCATGCTTCATACCTACCATTTCCTTCTTGTTTCTCATATTGGTCCTTACTTACCATTTCTTTTTCCGGTATCCTTCGTTATTTAATATTTATTTTCTTACCTCTTTTAATAACACAAATTTCTCCTCTTTTTTTTTTTTTTTCCCTTACTCTTCATTCTACTGTCAATCCCCTATTTTGTTTGTTTTTCTCTTTCAGTTTATTTTTCATTGTCTTTTCTACTCTTACTCATTTTCTCCTAATTCTCGCTTATTCTTTTTTACTCTTTTCTCCCACTACCTATTTCTCGATAACATCTTCTTTGCCTAATTATTCATTACCTTTGTAATACTTTTTTTTTTTCTTAATCCTTTGCCTCTTTTTTTTTTATTCGCATGCTACTCTTATAGCCATCATTTTATTAAATGTTTTCCTTTTTTTTGCATATTTCTCATCGCTTTCGTTCGTCTTACTCATATTACCCTTATACCCTATCCTCCTCCTCCTCGTCATCATCATCATCATCATCATCATCATCATCATCATTAGCATTATCATACTTCTCTCTATTACCTTGTTTCTTCTCATTATTCTCTAACTTCTTATTTCCTTTTCTTTCATCGTATTGATTTTTAACCTTTTACTCATCTGCCTTTTCATAGTCTATCTTATAATGCTGTTATTATTCTTTACCCTGTATAATACTCTTATTTTCATTATTCTTTCTATTTTTTCCTAAACATCTTATACCTCATCTCCTCTTATATTCTCTCACTCACTCCCCTCCATTTTTTTCATCTTCATGCTCCTTACTTAATATTTTCCTTTTGTTTCTCTTATTGCTTCATACTTACCATTTCCCTTTAAGGTATCATATGTTATTTATTTTCTTAACCCTTATAATAACGCAAACTCTTCCTTATCTTTTCTTACCCCTCATGCTAGCGTTATCCTTTTTTTTTTTTTTTTTTTTTTTTTTTTTTTTTTTGTTATTTTTGTATATATTTTTCCTCACCTCCTCTATTAATATTCATTTCCCCCCATTTCTCGCTCACTTTCCCATTACTCATTTCTCCCACTAATTATTTCTCTATCATATCTCCTCCGCCTTATTATTCATTACCTCTTGTAATACTCTTTTTACTTTATTTAATATTTTGTCTCATCTTTCCTTACCCTCATATACTACTCTTATAGCCCTCATTCATAATATTATTCTTGTTAACATTTTCTCAACGTCTCTGCTTGTCTTACTCATATTTGTCCGATTCCCTATCGTCTTCCTCCTCGTCCTCATACTTTTCTCTATTACCTTTTTACCTCTCATTCTCTCACTTCTTATTTCTTTTATCTTTCATGATAGTTTTTTTTTCACCTCTTACTCATTGTCTCAATGTAACACCCCGACTCTTCCCCTTTTATTTAAAAAAATTCATTTCGTTAAACTCGTATTTCATTTCTCTTGATTTTCTCATTTTTGGCTCGAGGAAATCGGTTCACTTGTCACGTGGAATAAGCGGAACCGTAGTCAAAACTTAAAAACGATGTCATTTCCTCATACGGACTCCGATTCAGGTGATTCAAAAGGCTAAACTGCGTATTTTTCCGACGCCGTCGCAACTGCCAAACTTTCTGATTCTGGATGGGAGTAAAACCGATCGGTTTAAATGTGAACCGATCGGTTTGGTCAGTGAGCCGCTCGGTTCTGACCCGAACCGCTCGGTTCTTCCCTGTTTCGTGATCAGTCTTCGATTTCCGCTTAAACTCTTTTAAATGAAACCCTTTATATTTCCTTAACCTTCCTAACCCTAATATCATTCTAAAAGCTTACTCTCCTCCTATACATCATAATTCTCTCTCCTCTCTCATAATTCTCTCTCCTCTCTCATTAAATCCTCATTAATTATCTCTTAAACTTCATTCAATTCAACCTTTAGTAAACCCTAATCAGCCCTACTATTATTCTTTGCTAATTCCTTCGGTAATTCCTTGCTTTTGTCATAGTTCTCTGTTATTTTTATTATCATGTGTGCTTATTGTTGTGTTCTTATGTTTTGTATGTATTGTTTGTGCCCTAATCGAAGGAGAAGAAGACATCATCCTAGTTGAAGAGAAGGAGGACTGGGGCTTGTTCATCGCTTGGTAAAGGTAACTAGGTGTAGCCCTAGACATATTTTAACTTGTGTGAGACCATATGATTGATTGGGATGATTTGATTGTGTTGTGAATCTTTGGGTTGGTTGTGTTGTGAAGTTATGATCTTTGGTCTACATTGAATTGGTCTCACACTATTGTGTCTAATAACTTGAATTGGGAAATTGAGTTATATTGTTATTAAGTTGATTGAAGATGATCCCTTTGGGAATTATAATGGTTTATTATGGCTACTCTTGAGTTCTTATGGTTATTACTCCGTATTTAACATGTTGAATATGGTTAGTGTTGAGCTTGGTTAAAAAAAAAAAGGGGTCAATTATGTTATAGTTGTGTATATGATGGACATTGGGATGATTTTGAGTAAATGATGATTGATATGATATGGATTATGAGTTGGTATATTGTTAAGCATGTTTACCTTTGTTATAATTATGTTTTGTCGAGATATGTTATGAATTGGGGTCACTTGGTTTGCTTTAATGGTTGTAATTGTTGTATTGTTGGTATTGGAGATGGGGTTATGATGTATTGTTGGAGATTGTGCTAATGCTTGAGTTAAGTTTGCATGCGTGTACTGTTCTAACACGTATGTGAGGAGCTACGACGTCCTAGTTTGGACGAATACCGCCCACGATCCCCTCGACTATTCTTGTTGCTTAGTTAGAGCGACTGTGGGTTCTCAACCATGTTGGTTAGAGACTATGGTTTGATATATGTCGTCACCGTTCTTGTTCGCTCGGTGGGATTTGGCCAAATTTAGACTAATGAGTTTGAGGAACTTCTTGTTCGTTGTTCCGCCATAGGGTTTGAGTGATTCTTGTTCGCTTCACTCGAGGTGATTCTTGTTCGCTTCACCTAGTGCTCTGTGCCTACTCTCGCGCTTGTGTTGATTGGTTACGAGTTGGATTGGTTCGAGGTGTGTGGTTGGTTGTGCTGTGAGTTGTTGTTGTGGGTGCCGTGTTGTTGGTTGTTGTTGTCTCTTGTTTTATCGTTCGTTTGGCACTTTGATTATAGGCTGTAGGCCAGGTAAGCTCATATGCGTTGTTGGTTACGTCTTTGATGTTGAAATATGACTGGGGAGCACCTAGTTACTCCCCACTGATTGTGGCTGTTACATTCTTTGTGGCAGGTTAGCGCGGGATCGGGTTTGTCTAGTGAGGATGCTGTGAGGATGACCTATAGCTAGCCTTGAAGTGATTTTGGACTAGACTTGTTAGGATGTTTAGTTTTATTATTGTTGTCCTACTTTTATTTTTGAGCTGGTTTTTTAAGGGGTATTTACTCCCCACTTCTAGGCCTCAAGGCCTACCTCTTTTATCGTTGTTTAGTTGGTTTAGTGAGTGACGACTCGGATTACACGGTTTTTCCGCCACCGTGGTCTTTATTTTATTTTCATTTTCTCATTAAAATCCTTTTATTTCTTTATTTTAATTTGTTGAAAATCCGGGTTGTTACAATAAAACTCTTAGCTTATTCTTTTGTACCTCTTATAGTATTCTTTTTCCCTTTTTCTTTCTATTAGTCTTCCTTATCATCTTATACATAATCTCATCTCTCATCACTCATTCCCCTCCATTTTTTTCATTTTCAGGCTTCATGCTGACCATTTTCCTTTTGTTTCCTTTAACCGCTCCCTACTTACCATTTCTCTTGCCGTTATCCATTGTTATTTATTTTCTTACTCCTCATAATAACGTAAACTTCTCCCTCTCTTTTCTTCTCATTCAATTGTCATTCCCTTAATATTTTTGTTTTTCTTTCTCATTCAATTGTTATTCCCTTAATAACGCAAACATCTCATCTGCCTCATTATTCATTACTCTTAAATACTCTTTTTACTTTCCTTAACTAGTGGTGTGCCCCGTGGAATCCACGGACTGAGTCGCTCACATTTTAAGACGCATATCTTGTGGGTTGTCAACTGTGTTTATGCATGTAAAGGTACCGGAAAATGGAAGGGAGAACCTATCGACGCCCTACGCGCGCCCAGCCTCGCCCCCCGTGGCGGGGACGTAGGGGCGGAATGCGCCTCGCAGGAAAAAAAAAGTGCGCGATGTTTTGAAAAAAGGGTGAAAATGAAAAATGGGGGAGATCATTGCATGAATTTGTGATCAAAAAGAAATGTAGAAAAATCATTTTGAAATGTGTTTTTCGGAGTCGCCACCAAATATTAAAGGAATTTGGAACCTATTCAACGCGTCTTGAAATACAAGACACGAGTGTCTTAGATTTCAAGGTGCGTTGATACCTATCAATCTGAGGTTTGAAACCAGAGAAGGGGTTCGGAGTGAGGTTACTTTTCGAAAGTTTTGACAAAATGTATTTTGAAAACAGTAATCAAAAAGCCTACGTAAGAGTAGTCTCTACTAATTTGAAAACATTTGCTTAATTTCGATATTTGGGCTAAAAGTCGCGCTACGTACAAGTGCGAATAAACATGACTCGATTAAAATGCATAAATAATGTAAACTGTCAAAATAATGACATATTGCTATAGGAAATGTACGTTAAATAATAATTTATTGACTAAATTATTACCATAAACGTTATTTTCCGACCTCGTATTTGAACTTGTGAAAAACCCTCAGTTTTGACATGCTAAAAGACTCTATGAAACGGTACAATTTAGTGTTGGATCCGTGATTCTAGTCGTTATTTAACACATGAATGAGGATTTGCATAATTATAAAAGTGACGTCGGTTTGCTTTAGTGATAATGAGTCGTTATTTATGCGATATTGGCGGGGTTTAGACGGATTTGCATAATTATGAATGAGGATTTGCATAATTATAAAAGTGACGTCGGCTTCGCTAATGCCAATATCGGGTTGGGGTTAATGTAACCTCTATTGTCCGAGTCTCAAACGTCCAAAAGGTAGGTAAAATGTTTACCTTTCGAAAATGCAAAGACGGTATTTTTGAGTGGATTTTGTGAGTGTGTTATATGTGTTTTTTAAAACCGATTATTAGAAATGAAGGTAAGGGGTTGGTATTTATAGGAAAAGGCTCGTTTGTGAGTGAACAAAATAAGAATCGCCTGTGTACAGGCGTTTCTTATTTTGTTTGGGCTGGATTTTGTAAGAAAAATCAAAAGGCGGCTGTGTGGGGAGAAATTTATAATCGCCTGTTAACAGGCGATTAGAAATTTAATCGCCTGTCAACAGGCGATTTCTATTATGTTTTGGTGGGCTGTTTATGCCGCCTTTGGTTTTGGACGTGTGATTAGGTGATGATTATGTTTTTTTTTGGATATTTTGGGCCAAATCGGTTTTTGGCTCAATTTCGATTTTCGTGCTTTGGTTTTTGTCGTGTTTTTCGGTTTTGGCTTAAAAAAAAAATAATATTGAAGTATATTATTTTACGGTTTTGTAGAGCCTAATTTTGTGAAAATGTGACACGGGACGCACTTTGGCCCGTTTTGTGTGTTGCGTTAGGGTGCGTTTTGGGTCGTTTTTGTAAGTTTGGGCCGTTTTGTAGCTAGTTGGGCTGTTTACGTGGCTTGGCTTGATAAGACGTTCTTGTATCGTGCTCGTGTTATGCCTATAATGACTAGGAGTGACATTCATTTTTATGATTTATGCAAATTCAAATTAATACGTTAAAAATGACTAAATACGTTCTAGACACTTTTGTAGCGTTTCGACTCTTTTAAAAGCATGCATGAAAGTCCTTTTCGTCATCGGGTTTGTTTTTGGGGGGTACGGATATGCGTATCTACAGAGCCCCCAGTTTGACTGAGCTTGGACAAAGCGTTAGTCAAACTTAAAGGTAGTATCCGGACCATTACAGTCTCGATACTACCTGGCGGCGCTAAGCATGTGTCTTTTGGGAGAGACGAGGGCTTAGCGTCGGGAAATGCGGGGAGGGACGGCATGTTTTTAAGGACATGACGGTCCTACATGTTTAAGGGCATGTCAGCCTGCATGTGGCCTGAGTACTCCCAGCTGGCGCTTTGCTTGTGTTTCTGCTTGTGCTTCTGCTTGTGCTTTGCTTCTGCTCTTCGCTTGCGCTCTTTGCTCGTGCTCCTTGCTTCTGCTCTTCGCTTGCGCTTCTTGCTTGCGCTCTTTGCTCGTGCTCCTTGCTTCTGCTCTTCGCTTGCGCTTCTTGCTTGCGCTTCTTGCTTGCGCTCTTTGCTCGTGCTCCTTGCTTTGCTTCTTTGTTGGACGTCTCGTAGCAGAGGTTACGCGTTTTTGGGTTTGGTTTATAAGAATGGTTGGTGTTTTTGTGAACGTCTCGTAAGGAGGCTGTAACAACCCGGTTTTTCGTGACTTAATTAAACTAAGGCGGAAAATTAATTAAGTCTAATACATGCCGGATGTTAATTAAATTACATTCAAATGGCATAGGATACAAATATATATTACAATCTCTCAAAGGAAACAAACGAAACATCCTAATCGTCCGATAATCACGAGTCTCGAGAAGTTCCTGCAACGGAGACAAAAACACAAAATAGGAGGATCTCCCGCTCAGAGGCGGGAAGTGACTGTTCTAACCAACAACCTCTAAACCAAAGTTTTGGTTTATTTAACCTATGATTAAAAGTAACTTGGCAGCACTAAACGCGTATAACTCCAGCAGCCGCATATTTCAATAAAGTTGGACAATTAGCATATAATATCAGTTCTCACATATAGATATTTAAATCTCATACAACATGCAGTTCATAAAACGTAACGTAGAATATAGAAAATAAATAAATAAAACACATTGCAATTAGGCAAGCAAAACACATAAGGAAATCATGATGATTTAAACACGAGTATACATCCAATCACATAACGTACAACACTCATAAATAATCATTCTCAATAAGTAGTATTTCAACACTCAGGAAACCAAGTCATTCAGACAATACTCAATCAAAACAAGGAAAAATACATTCAACATGTGATAACAAATGAATCTTCGTTAGTAAGGCGGAAGCATGCAGATATATTCCGCGCAGAAGCGGTCGGTAGAAACGAAATCGGGACGTGTCCGATGTGCAAAAGATATCTAAGGTAATAAGGACGGCTAATCCCTTGTCTAATGTATGCATACACTACCTATCGAGGATCATACGTATTCGCTATTCAAAAGGTATCACCGACTAAAAGTTCGACTATCACCAAAGACTGGTACCTTGATGGGTCGGGCGTTTCCACCATCGATATATGGGCCCACGGAAATATCAAGAATGCCCCATCTCTGAGGTTGTATATACCGTGTCGAGTAGCGATCTTAGGATCGTTATTTCGCCTTGGGCAACTCTGGTAGGGAGCCCAAGTCCCCATATACAGCTACCTCGTTAACATCGAACTTCAAGAGTCGCAACATGGCAAACAATCCAAGTATTTTATTCAGGTAGTTCAATTCTTTTTCTCAACTTTTTACTTCCTCGTTTAATCGTAACATATATTACTTCTAGAACATAAATATATCGTCGAACTTTATATAATGAAATTTTAGTAACAGCAGTTCTTCAGGTAAAACAGAACACATAGAAAAACCTAAATATTTATTTTGAGTCCGTTCGTAGATTTTAAATATTTTCACTATTCATTATTTTGTACGTATTTTTATACGTATGCGTATTTTTATACTCCGTACGTATTTTTATAGTTTATACTTCTACGTATTTTATACTTATATTTTAGTAATTAACAATAGTTCGTTTAAGTATGATTTAGTTTCGTTCAAAATTTTAAGTAACTTAAGATAGATTAGTGATTAGTATTATAAATAATTGAATTTCATTATAACCCACATTTGTTTATTCTTTTTTTTTTTATTTAAATCGTAATGTGTTAAGTGATTTAGTATTCATAACATTTATTTTAACTTAGAAATATTACTTAAATGATATTCGACAATTTTTAGTATTTTTGATAAAATATGGTTTAAGTGATATTTAGTTAAATTTCTTTTAGGTGATTTAATTTCTTAATACAACTTCGTATTATAATTTTTCTTTACTTATTCGATTAAGGTGAAAAGATAATTTGATCGTAGAATCTAATTTAAGTTTTTATAACTTAGAATCTTTTCTAATTATTTTTATAAAACCATTTGTTTCTTTTTATAATGTCTTACGTTCCATGTGTTTAATTTTTATTATACGACTTACATTGATTTAGTGAGTTGTCGATCTTAAGACGAATCCTTATTTTTAAATATATTATTTAAACTTGTGAACTTTACTTTAAGTTAATCTTTTCATAAAAAATATTATACTTACGAAGTTATTTATATGATTTGATATTCTTTTCGACCTTACATTTTTATACTTAGTAAATTCTTGACAGTTTATTTTTATACTAATTTATATTTGTGACGCCAGTCCTTATATTTCTTTTTACGCGATTTCGCCTAACTTTATTTTATTTTCAAAAATCTTATTAGTGATACTAATTTTTAACTTTATCCAAAAATAGTTTTACTTAGATTCATTTTAAGTTTTAAAGTACCCAATTTCTTTTTATTATTTTAACCAAATATTTATTTAGTATATTTTAAGTTCATTGTAAACTTTATAATTTTAACAAAGTAATCTTTATATTAAATGTGATATATGACATTTTATATAACTATTTATATTAGAAAATTTTATACTAGTAGCAATTAATTTATGTTTTTACCTTTAAACTTATTTAATACTAATTTCACTTAATACTCTTTTAACTTAATTCTTCATTTTTAGTTATGTTTCGATTTAACTTTTTAGTGACGACAAATATTCTTACGACTATAAATGGTTTTATATTTATTAAGTTTATTTACTTAAGTCGGTTAATAATATTTTTAGTCTTATTTTATACTTGTGATACATAAACTTCATATATTTTAATTTACACATAACAAATAATTTTAACATGATAATATTACATATAATTCAACAATAATTCACAACACATTTTCACCCAAAATATAATTTCACAAAATCATATAAATATCATATTTCACAATTCAATTCAACATTATATTATAACTAAAATTAACACCCAATTTCATACTATAGCGAATCATACAAAGTTATCAAATTAAACTGAAACGGGACTCATACGTGTCTAATGCATAACTAGCTCACTTTGAATCACAAATTAATTAAAATAAAACCAAAACGTTAATGTTAGAGATTTTGAGGAAGAATCGAGTCACCTAAATTTGGCTCACGAACAGAGGCCTCCAAATTAAACCCGACTTAAATGAGTTCCAAAGCACGACAAGAGTCTGGTCTGACCCAACTCGACAGAGGCAGGGGCGTCAAGCTCGAGTCGACTCCGTCCTCGGCAAATGAACAAACACGCAGGGAATTAAAGTCGGCAAAATGAATTAAAGTGGGCGAAATCAAGTGACGATAATTTAATGGATAAAAATGATTTAATCGACGACACTTACCGACGATTGAATACGACGGCAAGCAGAGCAAGGCAAGGCCACGGTGGTGGCTCACGGTGGCAGAGGAAAAGAGGGCAGGGGCGAGCGAGAGAGAGGCAGGGGAAAGCAGGGGAGAGCCGAGAAAGAAGAGCACGGCCATGGTGGCCGTAGGTGTTGTCGGTTTCGGCTCCGGTGGTCAAGGATGAAACTCCGGCGACATCGTGTTTGCAAAACAACAGCGAGGTTTCAGTTGGTCCGTCCCGATAAAGGTGATTTCCGGCGAGTCAAAGAAAAGACTAAGTAAAAGAGAGGATGAAAGGAAGAATGGAAGGGCTTACCAAGGTGGTCGGAGGTCGGAGCTCCGGCGAAAGCGTGTGGTGGCCGAGGTCGAGGGAAGGGCGTAAAAACAGGGGAGCCGAGAGCAGGGAAAACGAGGAAAGAAAGAGAGGGAGCTCGAGGTGGTTGTCCTGGCGGCTATCAATGGCGGTGGTGAGGCACACGGTGGTGGTCACCGTGGTGGTGGTGTACGGTGCAGGCCATGGTGGTGGCTGCTGCTATCGTTGCCATCGTTGTTGTCGAGTTTGTTGTGGTTGTTGTTGTCGTGTTGTTGTTGTTTGAACTGCTGTTGTTATTGATTTTGTTTGTTGTTGCCTTTGTTTTATTTTAATGGAGAGAGTATAATATATGAGGAAGAAGAAAAGCTTATCTTCTCTTATACAAGATGAATGGAGGGTAATTAAAGTGTATGAGGGAAGATTGAAAAAAAAAATGAAAATATCTAAAGTGAGGAGTGAATGTCGACATATGGAGAGAGTTGGGCTTTGATTTTGGTTTCCGATTTGGTCTGTTTCATTTTGTTTGCTCTGTTTCATTTACTCTTATTTATAAACTTTAATATTTTATAAAATATACTATACTTTAAATTATTTGTTTTAAATTTAAATTCCATTATTCATATTATAAAATTTATAGTTCGAAAATATAAATGTATAAAAGTTGTCAGTTACAAATTGTATTACGGTCTCACAGATCTTCAAACGGTCTGCTTATTTGAAAGAATATTTTTATAACGACTAAATTTTATTAAAGTGAGGATTTTTAAAAGTAGCGCAGATTTATAAAGTTTAATAATGGTAACAAAAGTAACATTTTAGTTCGACAAGTATTTTATAAATAAAAATATAATATATGTTAATATAAAATTAAGAAAGTTTAATTAGAAATGTATTGGAGAGAGTTTATTTAATCGAAATTTTTTTTGCCGCGTTTTTAAAGTAATTGAATAAAGGTTAAATTATTTAAAATTTAATTTATTAATTTAGTTAAAATACTTAATTAGTATTAATAAAACACGGGGTGTTACAATCCTACCCCCTTAAGAAAAGTTTCGTCCCCGAAACTTGAATAGGATGGATAACTACTCGAGTTTAAAAACAGTTGGAGAAAACATCAAGGTTTTTGGAATTGAAAAAGTAATATTGCTCATGATTGGGTATGAATTTTCCAAAAAGGAAAGATTGATGAATTTAATAATTTTAAAACATAAATAATTCTTTTTCGAATTAATATCAAAATGTTGCTGCATTGTCGTTTTCAAAAACTGTCGAGAAAGAGGTTTTCAAAAAGGTAGGGCCTAGAAGTTTTGTACGGAATCAAATTATATAAAAATAATAAGCGTTTTAAGAATAAGAATAATTTATTTAAATCTAAAAATAAATATTAACCTTAGAAAAGGTTGAAATAAAGAATTTTATGATTTATTTAGGATTTTGCTAATATCAGATTATTGTCCTACCCCCTTAAGAAGTTTTAAACGTATATAAATAATATTATTATTGTTACTTTTAATGATCACGTGTATATGATATATATAGCCTTAGGAAAAACGGCACTTAGGAAAAATATGTAAAAGTCGTAGTGATCATAATGAAAGTATGAGCTTTAATGAAATTAAGGAAATATAGGTTATCATTAAATAATTAAATAAAATTTTAGAGGATTGTGGATAACCTTTTTTGATATAGCTCATTTTCTTGAAATTATTATTATAATGTTATTAGGTGAAACGAAAATGTTATAAGTCAAATTTCGGGTAAGATTGAAAATTTATAATAATTTATGACGTAAAATAACTTTGTTGTATATATTTCTAAAATAGAAGAAATAGTAGAAATAAAACAATTTCAATGATTTTA
The DNA here is from genome assembly GCA_023091065.1 of Dianthus caryophyllus. Classification (NCBI taxonomy): domain Eukaryota; kingdom Viridiplantae; phylum Streptophyta; class Magnoliopsida; order Caryophyllales; family Caryophyllaceae; genus Dianthus; species Dianthus caryophyllus. The sequence continues at coordinate 4,465,919 of CM041530.1, forward strand.
GAAAAGAAATGAAAAGTTTGAATCATGAAGTTTCAAAAGTATTTCAAATTACGTTACAAAGATTTTAAAATAAATTTTCAAAGGTATTTTTATAGAGAACGTATGAAAACAAATTTTTAGAAGTATATTAGGAGATTGATAAGAATTTTAAATATAGGAGGTCGAAACAATTATGCTTCAGAAGTATCTAAAATTAAGAAATAAGGAATTTATGAAGGGAATTGAATATAAGAAAATCCAATTTAGTGATTAATACATAGAAAACTATAAGTTTTAAAACAGATGAAAATTTACAAGGAGGTAACAATAGGTTTAGGAAGTTGAAAAATAACAAGGTTCACAACTGTATGAAATGAGAATAAGAAAGTTATGACGATTAAATTTCAAAGATATTTCAAATTACGAAATAAAAATCTTGCGAACGAAAGGAATAATTTTCGAAGATGTTTTTAAGACGAAATACTAAGGTAAATTTTCGAAGGTAGTTAGAAATTATAATTTACGATTTTAAATATTTAGAATGAGATAGTAAGGCTACGATTTTGAAAACTAATTAAGTTAAAAATATTTAAATTTAAAGAATGATTTTGATATGGTTGTAGAAATCTTCAATGCTTTAGAAATCCTCGACGTCTTGGAAGTTGTCTTAGATAGCACGATCCTTGATACGTCTCTCTGCACGCGCTTCCAGTCTTGTCTTCAAGTCTTATATTTGCGAGAAATGAAAAGAGGTAATTTCAAAAGGAAGATTTCATTATAAGAGTTTAAGTTAGGAAAATTTTCTTCAAAAGAAGAAAATAATTTAAACAAATCGATTAAAATTTTCTTTTTGAATAAGTTAGGAAGAGATGAATATGGGTGTTAGAGAAAGTTATAGAGGTATTCAAGGCAATAGAATTCTTCGAGGTCTAGAACATCTTTTCAGATCGTTCGACTCTTGATGCGTCCATTTGCAAATGCTTGAGTCCTTGTCGTCTCGTCCTTGATTTATACGTCTCGCTTTTTGGTAATGTTAGTATAAAAGTCTTGTTAGTCAAAAAGATCAGTCATAGAGCACTTAGCAGGTAAGAAAAGAGAAATAAAAATCTATCGAGGTTGAATGACGATCGAAAATTCTAAAATCTAGGTCAGTCGGCCAATCCTTAATATTTCTACCCATTCTCACATTTAAAACGTTCTAAGATTATTATTTTAGCGATCTAGGATTTCTAATTCATTATTTGATCCTATAAGTCTATGCCTGACATACGATATGAATGTCTGGCCCAGGTGTCGTCTCGCTAGATGAAATAACTTTAAGTTATTCACTATCACTTAAAGACGACTCACGATACCAACCAGAATAACCCGGTTTTTCGTGACTTAATTAAACTAAGGCGGAAAATTAATTAAGTCTAATACATGCCGGATGTTAATTAAATTACATTCAAATGGCATAGGATACAAATATATATTACAATCTCTCAAAGGAAACAAACGAAACATCCTAATCGTCCCGATAATCCTGAGTCTCGAGAAGTTCCTGCAACGGAGACAAAAACACAAAATAGGAGGATCTCCCGCTGAGGCGGAAGTGACTGTTTCTAACTAACAACCTCTAAACCAAAGTTTTGGTTTATTTAACCTATGATTAAAAGTAACTTGGCAAAGACTAAACGCGTATAACTCAAAGAAGTGATATTTCAATAAAGTTGGACAATTAGCATATAATATCAGTTCTCACATATAGATATTTAAATCTCATACAACATGCAGTTCATAAAACGTAACGTAGAATATAGAAAATAAATAAATAAAACACATTGCAATTAGGCAAGCAAAACACATAAGGAAATCATGATGATTTAAACACGAGTATACATCCAATCACATAACGTACAACACTCATAAATAATCATTCTCAATAAGTAGTATTTCAACACTCAGGAAACCAAGTCATTCAGACAATACTCAATCAAAACAAGGAAAAATACATTCAACATGTGATAACAAATGAATCTTCGTTAGTAAGGCGGAAGCATGCAGATATATTCCGCGCAGAAGCGGTCAGGGCCGAACGAAATCGGACGTGTCTGACAGGCAAAAGATATCTAAGGTAATAAGGACGGCCTAATCCCTTGTCTAATGTATGCATACACTACCTATCGAGGATCATACGTATTCGCTATTCAAAAGGTATCACCGATTTAAAAGTTCGACTATCACCAAAGACGGGTACTTTGGATGGGCTGGCTTTCCACCATCGATATATGGGCCCACGGAAATATCAAGAATGCCCCATCTCTGAGGTTGTATATACCGTGTCGAGTAGCGATCTTAGGATCGTTATTTCGCCTTGGGCAACTCTGGTAGGGAGCCCAAGTCCCCATATACAGCTACCTCGTTAACATCGAACTTCAAGAGTCGCAACATGGCAAACAATCCAAGTATTTTATTCAGGTAGTTCAATTCTTTTTCTCAACTTTTTACTTCCTCGTTTAATCGTAACATATATTACTTCTAGAACATAAATATATCGTCGAACTTTATATAATGAAATTTTAGTAACAGCAGTTCTTCAGGTAAAACAGAACACATAGAAAAACCTAAATATTTATTTTGAGTCCGTTCGTAGATTTTAAATATTTTCACTATTCATTATTTTGTACGTATTTTTATACGTATGCGTATTTTTATACTCTGTACGTATTTTTATAGTGTATACTTCTACGTATTTTATACTTATATTTTAGTAATTAACAATAGTTCGTTTAAGTATGATTTAGTTTCGTTCAAAATTTTAAGTGACTTAAGATAGATTAGTGATTAGTATTATAAATAATTGAATTTCATTATAACCCACATTTGTTTATTCTTTTTTATTTAAATCGTAATGTGTTAAGTGATTTAGTATTCATAACATTTATTTTAACTTAGAAATATTACTTAAATGATATTCGACAATTTTTAGTATTTTTGATAAAATATGGTTTAAGTGATATTTAGTTAAATTTCTTTTAGGTGATTTAATTTCTTAATACAACTTCGTATTATAATTTTTCTTTACTTATTCGATTAAGGTGAAAAGATAATTTGATCGTAGAATCTAATTTAAGTTTTTATAACTTAGAATCTTTTCTAATTATTTTTATAAAACCATTTGTTTCTTTTTATAATGTCTTACGTTCCATGTGTTTAATTTTTATTATACGACTTACATTGATTTAGTGAGTTGTCGATCTTAAGTCGAATCCTTATTTTTAAATATATTATTTAAACTTGTGAACTTTACTTTAAGTTAATCTTTTCATAAAAAATATTATACTTACGAAGGTTATTTATATGATTTGATATTCTTTTCGACCTTACATTTTTATACTTAGTAAATTCTTGACAGTTTATTTTTATACTAATTTATATTTGTGACGCCAGTCCTTATATTTCTTTTTACGCGATTTCGCCTAACTTTATTTTATTTTCAAAAATCTTATTAGTGATACTAATTTTTAACTTTATCCAAAAATAGTTTTACTTAGATTCATTTTAAGTTTTAAAGTACCCAATTTCTTTTTATTATTTTAACCAAATATTTATTTAGTATATTTTAAGTTCATTGTAAACTTTATAATTTTAACAAAGTAATCTTTATATTAAATGTGATATATGACATTTTATATAACTATTTATATTAGAAAATTTTATACTAGTAGCAATTAATTTATGTTTTTACCTTTAAACTTATTTAATACTAATTTCACTTAATACTCTTTTAACTTAATTCTTCATTTTTAGTTATGTTTCGATTTAACTTTTTAGTGACGACAAATATTCTTACGACTATAAATGGTTTTATATTTATTAAGTTTATTTACTTAAGTCGGTTAATAATATTTTTAGTCTTATTTTATACTTGTGATACATAAACTTCATATATTTTAATTTACACATAACAAATAATTTTAACATGATAATATTACATATAATTCAACAATAATTCACAACACATTTTCACCCAAAATATAATTTCACAAAATCATATAAATATCATATTTCACAATTCAATTCAACATTATATTATAACTAAAATTAACACCCAATTTCATACTATAGCGAATCATACAAAGTTATCAAATTAAACTGAAACGGGACTCATACGTGTCTAATGCATAACTAGCTCACTTTGAATCACAAATTAATTAAAATAAAACCAAAACGTTAATGTTAGAGATTTTGAGGAAGAATCGAGTCACCTAAATTTGGCTCACGAACAGAGGCCTCCAAATTAAACCCGACTTAAATGAGTTCCAAAGCACGACAAGAGTCTGGTCTGACCCAACTCGACAGAGGCAGGGGCGGCAAGCTCGAGTCGACTGGCCCTCGGCAAATGAACAAACACGCAGGGAATTAAAGTCGGCAAAATGAATTAAAGTGGGCGAAATCAAGTGACGATAACTTAATGGATAAAAATGATTTAATCGACGACACTTACCGACGATTGAATACGACGGCAAGCAGAGCAAGGCAAGGCCACGGTGGTGGCTCACGGTGGCAGAGGAAAAGAGGGCAGGGGCGAGCGAGAGAAAGGCAGGGGAAAGCAGGGGAGAGCCGAGAAAGAAGAGCACGGCCATGGTGGCCGTAGGTGTTGTCGGTTTCGGCTCCGGTGGTCAAGGATGAAACTCCGGCGACATCGTGTTTGCAAAACAACAGCGAGGTTTCAGTTGGTCTGTTCCGATAAAGGTGATTTCCGGCGAGTCAAAGAAAAGACTAAGTAAAAGAGAGGATGAAAGGAAGAATGGAAGGGCTTACCAAGGTGGTCGGAGGTCGGAGCTCCGGCGAGCAGGTGGTGGCCGAGGTCGAGGGAAGGGCAGAAAACAGGGGAGCCGAGAGCAGGGAAAACGAGGAAAGAAAGAGAGGGAGCTCGAGGTGGTTGTCCTGGCGGCTATCAATGGCGGTGGTGAGGCACACGGTGGTGGTCACCGTGGTGGTGGTGTACGGTGCAGGCCATGGTGGTGGCTGCTGCTATCGTTGCCATCGTTGTTGTCGAGTTTGTTGTGGTTGTTGTTGTCGTGTTGTTGTTGTTTGAACTGCTGTTGTTATTGATTTTGTTTGTTGTTGCCTTTGTTTTATTTTAATGGAGAGAGTATAATATATGAGGAAGAAGAAAAGCTTATCTTCTCTTATACAAGATGAATGGAGGGTAATTAAAGTGTATGAGGGAAGATTGAAAAAAAAAATGAAAATATCTAAAGTGAGGAGTGAATGTCGACATATGGAGAGAGTTGGGCTTTGATTTTGGTTTCCGATTTGGTCTGTTTCATTTTGTTTGCTCTGTTTCATTTACTCTTATTTATAAACTTTAATATTTTATAAAATATACTATACTTTAAATTATTTGTTTTAAATTTAAATTCCATTATTCATATTATAAAATTTATAGTTCGAAAATATAAATGTATAAAAGTTGTCAGTTACAAATTGTATTACGGTCTCACAGATCTTCAAACGGTCTGCTTATTTGAAAGAATATTTTTATAACGACTAAATTTTATTAAAGTGAGGATTTTTAAAAGTAGCGCAGATTTATAAAGTTTAATAATGGTAACAAAAGTAACATTTTAGTTCGACAAGTATTTTATAAATAAAAATATAATATATGTTAATATAAAATTAAGAAAGTTTAATTAGAAATGTATTGGAGAGAGTTTATTTAATCGAAATTTTTTTTGCCGCGTTTTTAAAGTAATTGAATAAAGGTTAAATTATTTAAAATTTAATTTATTAATTTAGTTAAAATACTTAATTAGTATTAATAAAACACGGGGTGTTACAGAGGCTACGTGTTTTTATGTTTCTCATGAAAAGGGCTAGGTTTTTATGAACGTCTCGTGAGGAGGCTACGTGTTTTTGTGTTTCTCATAAAAAGGGCTAGGTTTTATGAACGTCTCGTGAGGAGGCTACGTGTTTTTGTGTTTCTCATAAAAAGGGCTAGGTTTTTATGAACGTCTCGTGAGGAGGCTACGTGTTTTTGTGGTTGGGTTGAAATTGTGTTTGAAATAGGTTGAAAGTGTATTGGGCCGAGGAAAACTAGCCCAAAACAGAAACAGAACCCCAGAGACAAAAATAAAATCCCAGTAAACTGGCGATTTTGTTTTTGTTTTGTGAATTTGTATAAAAATCGGGGAAGAGAAGGGAGGATAGTTTATTTTGTTCCGAAAATAAAAACTAAATCGAAAACACCCAAAACTCAATCCGGCGATTTTCTAGACCAAGTTTCGATTTTCCGACTCCTACAATTCGTCATGGACCAAGGTACGTACTCAACTCACTTGGTTTTTCGTGTTTTGAAGTTTGTTTGAGTCGATTTTAGCTTGAAATACCGCTTTTTAGGGTTTAGGTCGAAAATGTCGGTTTGATTCGATTTTAGCCCTCGTCTTTGCTTGAACTTGATGCTTGGGAGTCATATGAGGCTTGTGTTGCTGCCATTGTTGATTGTTTGTGAAAACCCTACTCGTGGCCTCGATTTTCGTGCGTTTTTTGTGGTGTAGGGGCATTTTGGTCATTTTTAAAAACGTCTCGAAAATGGCTCAAAACTTCAGTGTAGCTTACCCATTAGTGGTATAACATGTTGGTGAGTTCGGTTTGTTGAAATGGGCGCGAAAGCAGTTCGTTTGGGTGAGAAACCGTGTAAGAGGGGGTAAAGTCGGGGTTTTGCTCTGTTTTTGTCACTTAAAACGATCCCGATTGGCTTGGTTGTCTTGGCAATGTGGTAGTATGCTAGTGAGGAAGTTTGGGTGGATTGTGTGTGAAAAAGGCCTGAAAAACCGTGATTTTCGAGTGATTTAGTATAAGGGCCGAAATTTTGGTCGAAATTTTTCGGTTCCGAAATTTGCTCGAACTCTCTGTATTGTGTTGTTATGGCTATTATGGTACATATTTGGTCTTGTTTTGTAGGAATTGTGTTGTTTAGAGGTGTTTTGGAGTGTTTTTTGTAGTTTAGGTTAAGTTTACAAAAACTGTTTTTCCTCGTGTTTCGCGCCTCAAGGGCTGAGTATATCGTAATGTATGTCGTATATGCTGACTAGGGGGTTGTTTTGTGGGAAGTTGGGGCTTTTTTGGTTGAGTTATGGTCAAGAAAAGGCCGTTTTTGTAGTTTGTAAGCGTTTTGTAAAAGCTATTCAGTCGAGGTGTTCGGGACATCGTTTTCGCATGAAATTTTTTGCACGTGTTTATTGTGATTTATGGGTTGGGTCTATCTCAGAAAATATGGGTTTCTGGCTTTCTGTAGTGTTTTTCCCCTTTCTGCTATTTTTAGGTTAAAAGGGCCTTGTTTTCTGTTGTTTTTGCTGATTCTCTGCTGCTTTTGCGCGTGCTTGCTCTTGGCTTGACTGAGTAGGACGTATATATCGTATACGTCTCATGGAATTTGATTTTCTGTGCTTCTGCTCTGTTTTGGCCTTATCTGTAGATAATGTAGGCCCTAATGCTTGCTTTCCATTGTTTTTGCGTGCTTCTGCTTTCCTGAATGATTTGCTGCTGCCGTTGCCTGAGCATGCATTTGAATTTTGTGCAGGTGATCCTGCGCCTTCCGTGCCTACTTCCAACTCTATGGATCAGGTCTTGGCTGGCGTTGACTTTACTGTTCCGAGGGATGAGCGTACCCGTATTTCGGGTATGCCTGCGCCTTTGGAGGTTTCCGATGGTCCGTCTCAGTCGGACTTGTTTAGAGCTTTTCCCCCTCAGACGCCAGGAGCTTCTACGACGCCAGGGAGTGAGTTCCGGCCTTTGTGGAGTCTCGGCCTTTTTCGCTAGTGGTGCGGCCATGTTGGCGAGTCGTGCCTGGGCCTTCGAAAGTGGCTGGGGCACGCGGTCGCCCTGGGGTCCTGAGCCGTCAGCTAGTGACGCGGGTCGTGACGCTGCTACGGAGTCACCTGCTTTCGCCAGTGGCGACGAGAGGATATTCTTTGTTGGCGGCCTGGGTCTTCTGCTGGCGGGGTTAGGCACGACGTTGTCACAGAGTCACCAACTTTTTCAGCTAGTGAGGCACGCGAGAGCGCTCTTGGCGCGCGGATCTTGGTGATGCGGCGGTAGTGGAGTTTCTTCTTGAAGTCGTCGAGGTCTCCTGCTGGTGGCCGAGGTTGGGCCAGTGTCGCCCCGAGTCTTTGAGGGGCGGGCGTGGCGCCGAGAGACGCCTGAGACTCTGGGAGGCCGTGGTAAATGCGATTCTTGCGGGGTCTTTGCGGCCTTGTCGTGGCGCCATCGCGGACGCCTGCGGGCTCCGAGAGGGGGCCGAGGCAGAGGTCGTGGTGTTCTTTGCGGGGGGCTTCGCAGTACGCATTACGGCGTTGCCAGGCGCTGCGGCTCCTGGAGGGGGCCAAGGTAGAGGTCGAGGTCGCGACCGAAGGAACCCGAGGCCGAAGAAGCGCAAGGTGGATGTGGCTTCTGGTGAAGGCAGCAGTAGGCCACGACGTCGAGCTCGTGGCCGCCGAGAGGTGGTGACCGGACGAGGCCGAGGTCGCCGGTGTTCTTGAGGAGGTTGGAGCAGGGGAGCTCTGCAGAGGTTTCGAGGAGGCGTGGTCGCCCCTGGGTCCGGGAGCCGTTCACGAGGATCCTTCCGAGTCGGAGGGTCTTGAGTGACGAGGAGGGCTCGACGCAGATCGAGGCTACCGAGAGGCCATTGTCGAGGTTGAGATGCTGGCGCCGCCGCTGCCGCGGCCGCCGCTGCCGCCGCCAAAGCTTACGACGCCGCCAGTTCTTCTTTATTCTTCCGCGGGCCGCTGAGGCCGGTCGAGTTCAGGCCAGGCTCGAGCAGCGGCGGTGAGGCCGAGGCCGAGGTCGGGCGAGGCGAGATCGCGTCGAAGCTAGAGGTTCACGCCGGGAGTTAGCGAAAGTCCGGCGAGTGGAGGGCCTGTGACGCAGAGGAGCTGGATAGGGCGCGTGCTGAGATTGATTCCCTGCGTGCTGTCTTACAGCGTCGTGACCAGTCGCAGTAGGCTTGGACTTGTATATTTTGGACTTGTATTAGGAGTATTAGTATTTGTTGGTAGCGGTTTATGTATTAGGATTTGTGTATGGTTTATTGATTTTTTTTTTTGGACTTGTGGGTGTTTATGGGTATAATTCGGTTGTTTTGCCTTGTTGCGAAAAATGCATTCCTGCGTCGTAGCCGGGTCTGAAATCCTTGCGTATTTGCTTGCCGAGCGTACCTGCAAAACATTGTTAGTCGAAAACATATATATGTGTCTCGATTGAGATTGACTCGTTTATGACTAAACTAAATGCAAATGTAAAGTTTTGAAAAATGCTGTTTAGGAAATATTTTAGACTTGTAAAAAGGCGCTTTGGATATTGTAAAAATGTGAGCTAAAACGACGTTTTGAGACGAAAATCGTGAATGCGAAAATCGTATTTTTGTGTTGTGTTTAATTTTTGTGTGAAATTTGTGTTTTGTGAAAACGAAAAATACGAAAGACGGGAGTCAATTACGCAAATCGAGATGACGCGACGGGACCGTAAAAACAGGTCCAAGGTCGGTAGAGAAGGTAAATGGGGTAATAAGTTAAAGGTTTAGGGCGTAGGTGTGTAAGAGTTGTAAGAAAATCGAATAATTTTGTCAGGGAAGAAAAAGAAAATCGCCTGTAAACAGGCGATTTTACTTTTAATCGCCTGTTTACAGGCGATTAAGTTTTTGTTTTGTGATTTTTCTTTGATTTCTTTTAATCGCTTGTTCACTAGCGTTTTAATTTTTGTGTTGTATTTCGTTTTGCAAATCTCGGCTATAAAAGGAGGGCTAGGTTAACTCATTTTACTCATTCTTTCATCTTCCTATTCTCGATTTTCCAAAAATATTCAGAATATTTACGGAACATTCGTCGAGTTATGGAGAATTTTGAAGGAAACTTGCGTCGTTGGTGTGCGTCCTTGTCGGGCATTGAGAAGAAGCACTTAAAGGATTGTGGTGTTGGGGTATTTCGTGGGTTGAGGCAGGTTCGGATGGAGTACGAGTTCCTGGATGCCTGTCTTGAGTATTGGGACTCGAGCCTGCATGTATTCCGTTTTCCTTGCGGAGAGATTTGCCCTTTAGTTGAGGAGTTCGGGGCTATTGGCGGGTGGGTGCGTATTAGCGTGCCTGTATGCGTCAGGCAGGAGCTTGGCTATAAAAGGCAAGTTCAGAACTACCTTCAGATGACCCGTGACGAGGTGGAAGAGCTATTTGCTGTGAGCCGTATCAACCTCTATCGCTTGTGTCGATGGTTTAGGAACCATGAGAACGGGAACATCTCTGCTGTGGCTAGGAAGAGGGCTTTGGCCTTTTGCTTGGTACACTGCTACATGTTCCCGGACTCTGTGTCCGAGGGGTCGTTGGGAGATCCGCGTTTAATTGCCGTTGTGGAGCAGATGGAAATAGGTTGCAATCCTTCTGCTTTAATTCTGGCAGAGACGATCCTTGGATTGGACGACCGGGCTTGTAATAGGGAGCATGCGTACCGAGGGTGTCCCCTGATCCTTCAGGTGTGGCTGATGGAGCGTCTGAATGTGTTGAATGACTTTGGCTTTGATGGTGAGTATGTCGCAGGAGGCATTACCAATCGTTACATGCGATGGTCGGGTCCAGACGAACGTCCCAATGACTATTTCCCTGAGTTTGTGAGGTCATGTGCTATCCGTTGGTCGGTACCATGGTGGGGAGTGGTCAGTGTGACGGCGAGCGCAGTGGGCGATGGTCCCTCTGGAGTTTTATTGTGTGGGTTTGAGATGGGAGATTACATCCATCCCCTGCGGGTGAGGCGACAGATAGGGTATGCACAGTTCATTCCTGGCCAGGACACGAAGGTACAGGACATGGTGGTGTTAAATAACCAGGTGACTGATGAGTGGGTCAGTGGTTGGATCATGCGTCCTAAGTGGCTTGTGGCTGGTACTCCTGGGACGATCCGGGTGTCGAGGGCCTATGTTAAATGGACCGTTGCTGAAAGTGCTCGGGAGAGGGCTCGCCTCCGGGCTGTAGAGCTTAACGAGCCTCCGCCAACATCTTCCTACGACCCGGTACGCTATGGTCGTAACAGTAGTGGGAGTGGCGCTTCGAGATCGGCGCCTCTCTCAGCGGCGGAGTGCGTTTTTGGTCGTCGCCGTATTCCAGGGCCAGGTGCTCCAGGTCGTCGTGGTAATGTCGAGGATCGCCGTTGAGGTTGAGGGTTGGTGCTTCCCTATTCCGCTGAAAAGTTTCGAGCCTACTTTGATGATAACCTAGTTTATGTGTTTTTGTTAGTATTATGTTCATATTATGTTGTATTATGTATTATATTACCTATCCTAAACCCGATGTACATGCTGGGACTTGTATTGTAATATATTGTAGTGTTTGTTAGTGTATTTCTAATGTTGTAGTTATGCTCCTACTTTGAGAAATCCAAAATGTAACCGTTCTTTTTAAGACTAAATAAAAATCAGGTTTTTATTTACGACTCTGCCTCATTTTGCTTGTTATTTTGTGTGAAATTCCTTGGCTCTAATCTCTTTTTCAAAGTTTAGAATGCAAGCATGGTTTTTGTTTTTAGGAATATTTGTATTGACTATTCCCTCGACTTTTTTAAGCTTTGGGTTTGTCGTTTATGTGTTGAATATCGCCTCATTTTAACCCTTTAGGTTATGAGACGGTTTTTGTGTTGACTATGTCCTTGACTTTTTTAAGTTTTGGACGCGTCATTTTTGTGTTGAATATCGCCTCATTTTAACCATTTTAGGTTATGAGACGGTTTTTGTGTTGACTATGTCCTTGACTTTTTTAAGTTTTGGACGCGTCATTTTTGTGTTGAATATCGCCTCATTTTAACCTTTTAGGTCATGAGACGGTTTTTGTGTTGACTATGTCCTTGACTTTTTTAAGTTTTGGACGCGTCATTTTTGTGTTGAATATCGCCTCATTTTAACCTTTTAGGTCATGAGACGGTTTTTGTGTTGACTATGTCCTTGACTTTTTTAAGTTTTGGACGCGTCATTTTTGTGTTGAATATCGGTTGCGCTTTTTGCAAAGCTGCCTACGTATCCATGAAAAATGGAATCAAACCGGCGTAGTTCGGGAATGTATGTTTAGGGGCATACCGGCCCATGAATTGTGTTTGGTGGATGCATGTTTAGGGGCATGCCGGCCCATGAATTGTGTTTGTGAAAGGGTGCATGTTTAAGGACCTGCCGGTCCATGAATTGCTTGATTTGTTTTTGTGGGGAATGTGCACGTTTAGGGGCATGCCGGCCCATGGATTGTGTTTGATTTTTGTAGAGAGGTTAGAGAGCACGGTTAGGGGCATGCCGGCCCATGAATTGGATTGATTGATTTGTTTTTAGAAAATTGTATTTTATAGATACATTGCAAGGGGGTTTTAGGGATAGTATTTCTTGAGTTGATCGAGGTTTGTGGCGAGGTTGAACTCTTGGCCGTCGAGGTCGGTTAGTTTGACTGCTCCGCCCGCGTAGATTTCCTTGACGAGGTAGGGCCCAGCCCAGTTAGGCTTGAACTTTCCTCGTGGGTTGACTGGGAGTGGTGCTCGAACTGACTTTAGTACGAGATCCCCTACTTTAATGTTTCGAGGCTTAACTCGTTTGTTGAATGCTCGTTGTAACCGGGCTTGGTACATTCGTACGGTGCTCAGGGAATGAAGTCGGCGCTCGTCCAAGAGCATGAGTTGTTCGTAGCGTTCACGGGCCCATTCTGCTTCTGGGATGCTACTTTCCATTAGTATGCGTAGTGATTGTATTTCTATTTCCACTGGTTGGACGGCTTCCATGCCGTAGGTGAGGAAATAGGGGGTCATGCCCGTGGGTGTGCGGATGGTGGTACGGTATCCCCAGAGTGCATACGGTATCTTGTTGGGCCAATCCTTGCAACTGTCGATCATCTTTTCGAGTATGGTGACGACTGTCTTGTTTGCTGCTTCAACGGCTTCATTGGTTTGGGGTCGATAGGGTGAGGATTTGTGATGCTGGATGTTGTATTTTGTGAGTATGGCTTCTGTTTCGCGCTGAGAGTGCGAGCCTTGATCGCTGATGAACTCATGGGGTATGCCATATCGGCATATGATGTTTGTCTGGATGAACTTGGCGACTTCTTTGGAGCCGAGGGTTCGAAAAGACGCTGCTTCTACCCATTTTGTAAAGTAGTCGATCGCCACTAGCACGAAACAGTGACCTCCTGCTCCGATGGGGTGGACTTTTCCTATTACGTCGATGCCCCAGGTTGAAAAGGGCCAGGGCGAGGTTAGGCTGTATAGTGGTGAGGGGGGTATGTGATGTACATTGCTGAAAATTTGGCAGTTATGACAGTGCTTGACGTATTGGATGCAATCTGCTTCCATGGTCGTCCAATACCATCCTAGCCGTAGAATCTGCTTGCAGAGTGCCCGAGCGTTCATGTGGGGACCACATTCGCCGTCATGGACTTGCATGATGATTTCCTATCCTTTCTTGCAGTCGACGCATATGAGCAACGTCCCTTGTGGTGTTTTCTTGAACAACTGTCCCATTTCTAGCATAAATTGGGAAGTTAGGAGTCTGATGGCCCTCTGTCCGCGTTTAACGGTGTCGAGTGGGTAAGTGTTGTCTGTTTTGTAGTTGATTATGGCTTGGTACCAAGGCTCTGTTTGTTCGGCTTCGTCTAGGTCAATGGCATGAATATAGGCTGGTTCGTCACGTCTTTCAACGATGATGGGTAGTAACTTCATGTCTGGTGGCATGTTGAGGAGGGATGAGAGTTTTGACAGTGCATCGGCAAATTGGTTTTCTTCCCTTGGGAGGTGATAAAATTCAATGCAGTCGAAGTTGGTTAGGAGTTTTTGTACTTTTGCTTGGTATTTTGTGAGGGTTTCACTCATGATCTTCCATGCCCCTGTCACTTGATTTATGATGAGGAATGAATCTCCATGTACCCGCAGGTTCTTTATTTTGAGGGTGATGGCTGCCTGCAGGCCGTAAATGCAGGCTTCGTATTCCGCGGCGTTGTTTGTAACGCTAAAGTCGAGCTTGATTGAGAATGGAGTATGGTCGCCGTCTGGGGATATTAGGAGTATTCCTACTCCGTAGCCGCGGTAATTTGACGCTCCGTCAAAGTACAATTGCCAGTATTCCTTTTCTACGGCAAAGATTCCATCGTCCGGTAATGACATTGTATCGATCATGGGTTGTTCGACGATAGCATTTTCTGCGAGGAAGTCGGAAACCGCTCTTCCTTTGATTACTTTCAGAGGGAGGTACTTGAGTTCGTACTCGGCGAGAAGCAGAGTGCACCTGGCCATACGCCCGTTTAGGACCGGTTTTTCAAATAGATATTTGAGGGGGTCCATTAGGGAATAGACTCTTGTTGTGCTAGTGAGTAGGTAGTGCCTGAGCTTTTTGGTTGCCTAGACCAGTGAGAGGCAGCTCTTCTCGACTGGTTCATACCGAGTTTCGTAATCGTGGAACTTTTTGCTAATGTAGTAGATGGCCCGTTCTTCGTTGTTGACTTCTTGGGCGAGCATGGCACCCATAGCGTTTGGCGTAGTCGTTAAGTATAGCGACAGTGGTAAATCCTTTTGTGGGGGTACCAGAACGGGTGGGTTTGTAAGTAGGCTTTTGACTTTAACGAATGCTTGTTGGCAGTCATCGTCCCATTTTGTATGCTCTTCCTTCTTCAACTTTTTGAAGATTGGCTCGCAAATCATGGTGAGTTTGCTGATGAACCGGGAGATATATTGGACTTGTCCCAAGAAACTTCTTATTTCGTCGATGTTGCTTGGCGTCTTCATGCTCATTATTGCCTTGATTTTGGTCGGGTCTATTTCGATCCCTCGCTGGCTTACTATGTGGCCTAGCAGCTTGCCTGATGTGACTCCAAAGGTGCATTTCTGTGGGTTTAATCGCATTTTGTATTGCCTGATTCTGGTAAAGAATTTCCGGAGGTTTGTGACGTGGTCATCCCTTCCTTTTGACTTTATGATCATGTCGTCGACGTATACCTCAACCTCCTTATGCATCATGTCGTGGATCAGGGTGGTAGCAGTGCGTTGGTAGGTAGCGCCGGCATTGATGAGCCCAAATGGCATGACTGTGTAGCAGTAAGTCCCCCAGGGGGTTACGAAAGTGGTTTTTGGCATGTCGTCTGCTGCCATTTTGATTTGGTTGTATCCTGCATATCCATCCATGAATAGCGATGGCGTGGTGCTTTGTGTTGTCGATTAGGATGTCCATGTGAGGTACTGGGAAATCGTCTTTTGGGCAGGCTTTGTTCAGGTCCCGGAAGTCGGCACATACTCGTATTTTGCCGTTTTTCTTCATAACTGGGACCATGTTGGAAACCCAATCAGAGTACTCGATGACTCGGATGAAACCAGCTTGTAGCTGCTTTTCAATTTCTTCCTTGACCATGAGGCACCATTCTAGCTTGATGCGTCGGAGTTTCTGCTTGACGGGTTTACTACCTTGCTTGATGGGTTTACTACCTTGCTTGATCGGGATGCGGTGTTCGGCTATCTCGCGGTCGATGCCGGGCATGTCTTTGTACGACCATGCGAAGACGTCTTTGAATTCTGTGAGGAGCTTGGTGTAAGTAGTCCTTTCTTCTGTGCTTAGAGTAGCCCCCAGCTGTAGTTCTTGAGGCTCTTCGGGCGTGCCTATGTTGATGGTTGTTGTGTCTTCAATAATGGGGTCCTGTTCGGGTTTTGAGACAATACTTGCAATGTATCTATATAATGCAATGTTATTTTGTTTAAAATCATCGTAATCATTAGAAAAAGTAGATTTTAAATGAGGCAAAGAGTAACCAAAAACTTTCATGTTATTAATGTTATCAAAAGCGGTTACATTTGAAGATAGCTCAGACGAGGGAGCTTTGGACAACCTTAATGACTCTAGTTCTTTAGCTAAATTGACTACATCAGGGAAATAGCCCGGGGGCTTAGTTGGGGTATGAGACTTGAAATGACGACGAGGGAGTTTAAACTTTAAGACAGTCTTTTTGTTGGGGGCGTTGTCTTCATCTTCGTCGGAGTCGGAATCTTCGAAGGTGTAGCCTTGACCGGTAGTGATCTTGAAAGTGCGGCCTTGTTCGTCGGTCCATTCGAGGGCTTTTGACCATCCGTCGTGTGTTTTTTCTTCGTAAGGGACGATCAGGCTGGTAGGGTTGAAGTTGTTGTTGCGTACGATGTCGGAAATGAGCTCAATCCCGGCAATGGTGTATGTGGTTGTGTCCTTAGGAATCTTGCTAGTGCCTTCTTTGACGAAGTAGTTGCTGGGGAGGATGTGGTATGGTTGTATGTGGAAGTCATGATATTTTTTGCGATCATTGTATGTTTCCCAACCTTAAGAGACTTCGTATGACCATGGTACATAAGATAGACCCATGGTGGGCCATTTGTTATCGTCGTCTTTGGCGTAGAGTGTAGCGATTTCTTCTCCACGAGTCAGAGTACAGATGTTGAAGTCGAAGTCGAAACCACACATGTCGTTGGCTGGATCGGCGTTTATCTCTGCAGTACTATCATTGGTCTTTTGCTGCTTGAGGGTAGCCCGGAAGTTCGAGGCGTCGATGGTGACGATCTCGTCATCCAGAGGTATCCTGACCTTTTGATGTAGGGTTGAGGTGACGGCCCTGGTAGCGTGGATCCAAGGTCTACCTAGTAGCATGTTATAAGTTGGGGGTATGTCGATGATTTGGAACTCGGTTTCTCTCATGACGGGTCCTGTCATGATGGGGAAGGAGATGGTTCCCTTTATACTGTGCCGCGTTCCATCGTAGGCCCTGACGCCGTCCGTACATAGGATGAAGTCGTTTTCCTTAATTCCCAGTTTCTTGGCTGTCTCAAGGGGCAAGACATTGACCGCGGATCCATTGTCGATGAGGACGACTAGCAACGTCATGCCGTGGCATTCCACGTTGATGTAGAGAGGTAGATTGTGCGTGCCACCGAATGGAGGGAGGTCTTTATCCGAGAAGGTGATGGCGTTGGCTTGCCATTCACGTGTAATGTTACTGATGAGTTTTTCTGGAGACATTTCCGATGTCATTGAGGTGACCTGTAATGCCTGGTAGAGGGCTTCACGATGTCCCATTGAGTCCCTTAAGAGCTGCCAGATTGAGATGTCCGCCTTCGTCTTGTTGAGTTGTTTGTGGAGCGTGTCTCCGATCTCAGGCGTGGGTAAGGGTGTTGGGGTAGCACTTGGTGATGCTACCCTGTTAACTGGCAAGACAGGCACAGGATTAGTGTTAGGTAATGACACTTTGCTGGCTGGCGGCGTAGGGGTAGGAGCAATGCTTGTAGGTGAGGTTGCAGAGGTAGGCGAAGTAGGCGGCGTGTCCTCGTTTATGATTATTCCCTTGTTTTTATCTCGAGCAGTCAACCTTGGTGGGGGGTTTTGAGGTTCAAGTAACTTTAGAGAAGCTTGGTACGGACGTCCAGAACGTGTTAGGTAGGCTACTTCGTCATCACTGTCCGATAGCCTGAATGGGTACTTGTGACGTAGCTCTCCGTACTTGCCTGGCGGGCGACGGGGTTGAGCCTCCTCCTCGTAGGGCTCATCTTGGAGACATATGCGGATGTCATCATTGTCGGCTTCATCCTCAGACGTACTCCAGATGCCGTCGACTTCGTGATCATTTGAGACTATCATATTAGAGCAGTCGATGATGGGGTGTGCTCCCATAAATATAGCATGGTTATGCAAAGGATTGAGCTGGTTCGAAGGCTTAGGGCTCGGGCCGGGCTTCACAATAGTATTGTCATCGATCAAATCCTGAACTATGTTCCTTAGGCGGAAACATTGCTCGGTGTCATGCCCTTTTCCTCTGTGAAACTCGCAGTATGCGTTCTGATCCCATGACTTTGGTTTCTTGTCAGGGGGAGGCTCACTAGTGGGTCCTATGAGTTGAAGTACATTGCGGCTCACGAGCTTCTGTAGTGCTTTCGCATAAGTCATGTATATTGGGTCAAAGTTTCGTCGCGCTTTGAGCGAACTGGGACCTGCAAGTGAGTATGATGCTTTTGGCGGAGGCGTGGCGGGCCTTGGTGGCGTCGTAAAAACTGGCGGTGCCTCTAGTGCATCTAGTGCGTTGATAGCGTGTATGGGCTCGACTTTGGCAGTGGCTCGAGACAAGCTTCCTTGATATCCGCGACCCGTACTTTTATTCCTATTTTCTTTGCGGAGGTCGTCTTCAATGAGTTCACCGACGACGCTGAGTGTTGAGAAGTTGTCGAAATTCCCGTACCGTAGGTGTTGCTGGTAGGCAGGGGTGAGGTTGTTGATGAATTTAGTGATTAAGTCTGTGTCCCTTGGACGGTTAGGTATTTGAGCACAGAGCTTTTTCCAGCGTGTCAGGTATTCGGTAAACCCTTCATTGTCCCTCTGAGTCAGGACCTCCAACGTACGTAGCGAGACTTGGATATCGTTGTTGTCCCTGTACTGTAGATCGAATGCAACCATTATGTCCTCGAAACTACCCGTCTTGTGTGGCTCTAAAGCATAGAACCATGCCCTGGGTCCAATGAGTGAGGGAATAAGGTAGCCCATGCAGGGGGTTCGACACCCATGATGGCCATTTTAGCTTTGAAAGCCTTGACATGAACGAGCGGGCTTTCGTGACATTTGAAGATGGGAAGGTCGCTGAGCGCTAGCTTATCTGGTAGCATGGACCTGGCATTCTTTGGGATGTGCTCGTTTTCTTGGTGTATGGAGTAACCCCTTGAGTTCGTGAGACGTTCTTTCATGGTTCGAATCCTTTTTGCGTTTCGCTCGGATTCCTCGGCGAGGCGCACGGCGTTTTTCTCTGCCTCAAATTTTTGCATGATAGCCATTTGCTCGATCGTTGTGGTGAGGCTAGCTATCCTATCATTGAGCTGTCGGACTTGTTCGGCAGTTACCTCGGGGGGGTGGTGGCGGTCCTCCGAAACCTTCGTCGTGTTGAAAGGCCATGACAGGTTTTGGTTTTGATCTGTTGTAGGAGCGCTTCTTTGGAGGCGGAGGTGGGTTTAAGTGACGGTCCTTAGTTCGTCGTGTATCCAGGGTTTTTCAATGAGTGGGCTGATGAGGGTAAAGTCGTGTCTCCTCAATCAAAATAAACCTAGAGTCAACTAACTAGGTAGCTAGTGGCAGTAGGGTCGAGATCCACAGAGAGAAGGACTAGTCAAGGGAATGCTTAGCTAAGAAAGGTCAATCTCCGCAATGTAAAAGATCGAGTCTTGCAAGATAAATCAAAGCTAAACTAAGGAGTTTATGAGTTTTAAAAGAGAGAAGACTTAATTCTAAACCTAGGCTGAAAATATAATGTAAAACGTCAATCATAAAACCCTACTCCAGTTGTATTTATAGGCCACGAAAATCCGGAGTTTTAAGTCAGCAGAACCTATCGGTTCAAGATGGAACCGATCGGTTCGGGGTGTCAAACCGCTCGGTTCAGTGGGAACCGATCGGTTCTAAGCAAGTTACAGATTTCCAGCAACTTTTGCCCTGTTTCACGTATCCAGAACCTATAGGTTTTGCTCTGAACCTATAGATTTGACTTCACAAATCATCGTATTGACTCCGAATCAACTCTCGGGCCTCGTCTTGACGTCTCGATACTCGTAAACGCTCCTATAACCTCAGGTTTTAGCTCAGGACCGCCAAAACCTGCAAAATACACACGAGGAACGACAGTATCGTAATATAAAGCAAATAGCTACTAAAACGATAATGTAATCGAGCAAATGTGAGCTAAATGCAACTAACACGGGGGCATAAAAGCTATATAAATAACATGTATCAAACTCCCCCAAACCAAACCTTTGCTTGTCCTCAAGCAAACAGCGTCGGAGAAAATCAAAGCATCCAAATTAATCACGCCGGCATCTCAAGGTTGACGACCCATACACATGAACTCACAACCATAGTCTATTTCACCGAGAATAGAGCACAAGTCTCAACCATTCACACCAACATCGTATTACTAGCTCCTCACGCTTTCGCAAAAATAAACTAACGATAATTGGATTCAAGCAAGGCCAACCGCACATCCACTTTCCTTTCCATCCTTCTTACCACATCATACCATTTTTTTTCCTTTTCTTTTCTTTTCTTTTTTTTTCGCAAATGTGGAGTATCCCTCGTATGTAATACCGCTTAGCTTGACGTTCACTCGGTAAAAATCGACCTCGGGTACACATATTTCCTTAAGGGTTACATCATTGCTCATACTCTCGATCGCAACCAAATTCATGGCCACTATGGTTACTCAATTCAATGAGTCCCCTCCGAGAGCATCGAAGCATTGCTCCAAACATTATATGATCTTTCCAAACAAACCACATTCCAACTTCCCACACATTCCACAAGCCATTGCCTCGCAAGAATACCAATATCGAAAGTAAAAGAACGAAAAGCGATAAGAATTAAGCAAATAAGTGGGCTAGTGTTTGAGGCTCACAATCTAGTAACAGGAAGCAAACATACAGTGCAAGCTACGATGATGGATTTTCAACTCGGAGATGTCAAAGATCAAAATAAAGACACTAATCAATTCACCAAACTTGGCAATTCAAGCCGAAAAAAGTTTGGAAATCGCAAAATTTTTGAAAAATGCACACAAAATGAAATGAATGCAAAAGAATAAGCGCGAAAGAGCTTTCCTCCCCCAAACCAGAATCACACATTGTCCTCAATGTGGAAAACAGCACAACCACAAGGCAGGAAAGGACAAACAATAAACGGGGGTAGGAAAAAGAAAGCGAGGAAATAAGGGAAAAGGGGTAAAGAAAGCTCACATGCTCGTGAAGGAGCTCCCCCTAACCGAAGTGAAGCGTGGAGTGCGGCTACTGATCCACAAATTTGCATCCAATTCAGTCCAGCTGTAAAGTACTTCGGAGTAGCACGTGAGAAAAGCAAGGCCGACAGCAGTGGAGGCCGAGCAAGGCCTTGTCAAGGCCTGTTCTCAAGAATACTAAGGACAAGAGTCCTTGAGTACCTGCATGCTAAAACAGAGAATAATCCCTCATCCTCACACGCTCAATAAAAAGTCTAAATGTCGACAAAAACAAACCAAACCAAAGCAAAGTAAAGTACAACAAATTACAAATTGTCAACGGGTTGCCTCCCGGAAAGCGCTGGTTTATAATGGTCCCGCACGACCGTCGTCAAAGTCATCAAATCACGTCAAATTAGGCCAAGGACGTTGGCCACTAGCAGCAGCTTCATTTGGCGAAATAGCATCGGTTCGCCATAAAACATGATCTCCACGAGGAAGAGTTGCATAATCCATAACGCAAGGTATTCCGTCGCGAAATGGCTCTCCAAAACAGCTCCGTGCGCCACGCACCTCAGACCGGGGGTCTCCTCCTCCATCCCCAGGATCATACACATCCGCCTTTGTGACCTTTCTTTCCCCCAAACCAGGATCATAGCCAACCTGCGTAAGACCTGCACAAGAAACAGCAGAAGAAACAACCTCCAAGGGGTCTCCAGTAAAGTGAGACGGAGGGGCAAGGTCAATAGCAAAAGCAGACTCAGGCTGCATAGGGGCACGGGGAAGACTAGACTTGGTGTATGTGAGCTTCTCCCCTCCCACCGAGAACGTTAGGGTCTTGTTCCCCACATCGATGACTGCACCAGCAGTGTGCAGAAAAGGTCGACCCAAAATGATAGGAATGTGAGGGTCCTCGGGTATGTCTAAGACCACAAAGTCAACGGGGATGTAAACCTTCCCTATTTTGACCGGGATATCCTCTAGGATACCTAAGGGTCTCTGGACACTACGGTCGGCCATTTGTAAGGTCATGGAGGTAACTCCTAGCTTGGTCATATTCAATTTCTTGCAGATGGAAAAGGGAAGGATACTCACACTAGCCCCGAGGTCACACAAGGCATTCTGAACCACATACTTCCCTATAGAACAAGGGATAGAAAAGGTCCCGGGGTCACTCAGCTTCGGGGGTGAACTGCCCTGCAAAAGAGCACTACCCTCTCCCACAAAAGACACGGTCTCGGTCGCATTTATCGTGCGCTTCTTAGATATGACCTCCTTGAGAAACTTGGCATACACAGGAATTTGCTTAACCAAATCAATAAAAGGAAGATTTACCTGCAAAGATTTGAGAATCTCAAAGAACCTGTCGAGCTTGGGGTCCACGGTAGCCGGACGTACACGACCCGGAAAAGGAAGCCTGATTTGAATCTCCGGGGCCTTATCCTTGACAGCATCACACGGCCCCTGATCACACGGCTTAGCCGTGTTGTTTGCCTCATTCTTTGTCTCCTCCTCCGCTTGCTTCGGGCCGTCATAAACTGTACCACTACGCAAAGTAATAGCACATGCAGTATCATGAGGAGGGTCAGGAGGATTACCTTGGGGTGGTAGAGTACCCTGCTGACGTGAAGCTTGTGAAGCGGCGAGCTGCGCCACCTGATTCTCGAGCATCTTGATTGCTGCATCCTTGGCTTGCTCGCTCTTCTGCATATGCTGCATCATCATCTCTTGTGACTTGGCCATTTGCAGCATCATGGCCTTCATCTCGGCCATAGGGTCGGGTCCTGCAGGTTGGGGTGGAGTGTAGGGTGGTTTTTGGTAGTTGGGTGGGGGTGGTTGGTAGGTCTTGTGAGGAGGAATGTAGGGTTGGTTTTGTGGAGGTGGTGGAGTCGGGTTTAGCACGTTTTGGTTACGATATGATAAGAGTGATCGGTCGTAACCTGGCTGGTTTTGGTAGGGCAGGTTTTGAGAATAGGACTGATAAGCATAAACCTGCTCATGGGGTGCAGCGTACCCCGTAGAATAAAAACCAGCATCGTGCCCTGCAATAGCATTTACATGAGCACCCGAAGAACCAACACCGTGCAACTGGTCGATTTTCGCAGTCAGCGCAGCAAGCTGACTATGGACCGCACTCATACCCTCCTTTTCACGATCGTGGTGCGCAGACCGCGAATTTCCCCTAGGCTTACCAAACTGAGCTGAATGGATCGCCATATCCTCGATCAAACCCCAAGCCTTGTCATCGTCGACGTTATTAGCAAAACGTCCCTCCGCAGCAGAATCAAGGATAGCCCGGCTCTCGTCATACAACCCATTGTAAAAGGTCATGATCACAAGCCAATCATTTAGCCCGTGGTGAGGACAATCTCGTATGAGCTTCTTGTACCGCTCCCAAGCTTCTGCCAAAGACTCATCGAACGTTTGCTTGAAGCCTTGAATCTGACTCCTCATGTGATTAGTTCGTTCGGGTGGGTAGAACTTTGCATAGAACGCGAAAGCCAAACTCCTCCAGTCTGTAATACCAGCAGCTTCCTTGTCGAGGTCCGTGATCCACTCACGAGCTCGATCTTTTAATGAAAAAGGGAACAGCATTTCCCTTATTTGATCCTGCGTAATCCCGGCCTGATTGATTGTAGAGCAGTAATCTGTAAACACTTGCATATGCTGACCAGGATCTTCGGTGGGATAACCACCAAATTGATTGCGCTCCACCAATGTAAGAAAGGCGGGGCGAATCTCGAAATTGCCCTGTAGCGTAGCGGGCATCGTGAATCCATTCGGAATGGATTCGGGCTTAGGCACCGAGTGATTGTAAAGTTTAGGCATAGTCACAAGCGGTGGAGAAGAAGGTGGAGTAACCGGAGGTGTGTCCTCTTCGTAGGACGATTGCGTAGCACTAGACGACGCTTCCTCGATATTAAGATTAACGATTTGAGTTGCTTGCTTGCGTAACCTGTGTAGAGCGCGTTCAGGTTCAGGTTCAAAGGGGACAAGAGTCCGAGGTGACCTGTGCATAAAACAAAACCACAAGCAAACGATAAAAACGGTCTCAAGGAACTAGGTTCCTTGAGACAAGAGAGAAAAAACCTAGCTAAAAACTAAGCAAAACAATAACTAGCTAACCGTCTCCCCGGCAACGGCGCCAAAATTGATGATGGTAAAGTCGTGTCTCCTCAATCAAAATAAACCTAGAGTCAACTAACTAGGTAGCTAGTGGCAGTAGGGTCGAGATCCACAGAGAGAAGGACTAGTCAAGGGAATGCTTAGCTAAGAAAGGTCAATCTCAAGGTATGAAAAAGGATGTTTTTAAAGGTCTAAACTAAGAACGAAGGGTAAAACGATATAGAATATGAATAAGAGGGAGATTAGGGTATCAGGTTCATGTGACATCGATTCAGAACTCAACTCAGAAGGAAAATCAATCAACTGAAATCATGCAATTGGATTAGGTTTTGGGAAAACGCTCTCTCGAGTCAAATTCAACCTTAAGCAAATTTAGCGGGCTCTCGCTACGTACTAAATTCAACTTATCAATTACGCGTGAGTCTAGTTTAATTCGGCTTTCGATCTTAAACTGAAACAACCTAAATTCAATTCAATAAAGGCGTCCCTAGATTCAATTGATAATTAAAACGCGCAGGAAGAAATCAATTGCACAAATTCAATCAATATAAACGATTAAAACATGTTCTGAATCAACATCACAATCACCCTAAACCCTAATTGAGAATTAGCTATGCATAATCAAAACTAGAACAAAGCAATTGAAATAATAAAGAGAAGACATGATAAAACAAGAACAATAGATTAAACCTGGAGAAATCAATAATCGCAATGTAAAAGATCGAGTCTTGCAAGATAAATCAAAGCTAAACTAAGGAGTTTATGAGTTTTAAAAGAGAGAAGACTTAATTCTAAACCTAGGCTGAAAATATAACGTAAAACGTCAATCAAAAAACCCTACTCGAGTTGTATTTATAGGCCACGAAAATCCGGAGTTTTAAGTCAGCAAAACCTATCGGTTCAAGATGAAACCGATCGGTTCGGGGTGTCAAACCGCTCGGTTCAGTGAGAACCGATCGGTTCTAAGCAAGTTACAGATTTCCAGCAACTTTTGCCCTGTTTCACGTATCCAGAACCTATAGGTTTTGCTCTGAACCTATAGGTTTGACTTCACAAATCATCGTATTGACTCCGAATCAACTCTCGGGCCTCGTCTTGACGTCTCGATACTCGTAAACGCTCCTATAACCTCAGGTTTTAGCTCAGGACCGCCAAAACCTGCAAAATACACACGAGGAACGACAGTATCGCAATATAAAGCAAATAGCTACTAAAACGATAATGTAATCGAGCAAATGTGAGCTAAATGCAACTAACACGGGGGCATAAAAGCTATATAAATAACTTGTATCATGGGCCTGACAAAGTTTCAAATTTTTAGTGATTCTAAAAGAGAAGGAAAAGACTCAACGAAAAATCGCATTCACGACCAAAGGAAAACACAAAGCGTGAAAAGTGGGTGCATGACTTGACTCGTGTTTTTAGCTTTTAAAAGGACACGGGAAGCTTTTGAGATAGAGGCGTGTTGACACGTCCCTATTCTCGAGGTAAGAAAATTTGTATGATCATAATCTGATTAACCCAGTTCAGCGGTATGTTGCTAGGGGTTTATCATTAGATTACGATAAAAAGGATCAAACCGAAGTAGCGATAGGCTAACCGATCTGAGGATGTTAAAATTGGGTAAAAGGCGATCACTTGTTCGCCTTTTACGTGTAACTCAGGGAGTTAAATAAAAAATGACGATAAGTCACTTGATTCAAGGAGTAAATCAACGGGTTCGCATTTGAACGAGCCCGCGTTTTTATTTTTGAGAGAAAAAGATTAAATCGGGATGACTAAAGAGTCACTCGACTTAGAGCTAATCTTAAAGTAGAAAAAGTTAATTCCATTTTAAAATATCCGAAATGAATTGACATTATCGGGTTTTTGCTCTGTGAAAAGTTTTACAATAAATGTACTATGACGATACGTCAGTAGCATAATCCATTTACGTTTTGAAAAAGACCTGGGATATAGTGATTATCCTGGATCGGTTTTAAATGCAGTGGCATTTTATTTATCAAACTCAAATGACTATAGGTCAAAGAGCCTAACGGCGTGTTTTAAAAAGTATGACCTTTTTTGAAAAAAAAGTTTGAAAAAGTAATTTCAAAAATGGACGTATTTTAAAAGTATAATGCCTAGGAAATGTTTTTTGTGTGCAAAAAGTTTTGAAAGACGACTATAGTGAGGGTACTATAGCTTCGCACTTGTACATATAAACACAGGTTTTTGGTTTATAGGGTAAGGTTCCCTCCGGTCATTCCCGCAACGTTTATGTAGGGGCACCCGCAAGATTACACACGTCATAGGTGTGCACTCAAAACGGGCCCTACAGCGTCCGAGTTTGACTGGTTACGATCGTTTGTACGGATGCCGTACTTGTAATCGTGGAGGGGTGAGAGAACGACGTGTCCAGAGTTATCCCGCTTATGAAGCGAGCTTTACTAGAGTAGTCCCTCGAAGGGTGTGGTTATGAATCAGGAGGATTCGACTCAACGTACTTTTGCCCAAATATCGAAAGCGTAAATGTTTTCAAAGTTTCAAGCTTCACTTCTTTATGTTTTTAAAATAAAAGAAAAACTAGTTTTTCAAAAATAATAAAAATCATGCTCATCCCCAGCGGAGTCGCCAACTGAAGGTACAGGGAAATGGAAGGGAGAACCTATCGACGCCCTGCGTGCGCCCGGCCTCGCCCCCCGTGGCGGGGGCGTAGGGGCGGAATGCGCCTCGTAGGAAAAAAAGTGCGCGATGTTTTGAAAAAAGGGTGAAAATTAAAAATGGGGGAGATCATTGCATGAATTTGTGATCAAAAAGAAATGTAGAAAAATCATTTTGAAATGTGTTTTTCGGAGTCACCACCAAATATTAAAGGAATTTGGAACCTATTCAACGCGTCTTGAAATACAAGACACGAGTGTCTCAGATTTCAAGGTGCGTCGATACCTATCAATCTGAGGTTTGAAACCAGAGAAGGGGTTCGGAGTGAGGTTACTTTTCGAAAGTTTTGACAAAATGTATTTTGAAAACAGTAATCAAAAAGCCTACGTAAGAGTAGTCTCTACTAATTTGAAAACATTTGCTTAATTTCGATATTTGGGCTAAAAGTCACGCTACGTACAAGTGCGAATAAACATGACTCGATTAAAATGCATAAATAATGTAAATTGTCAAAATAATGACATATAGCTATAGGAAATGTACGTTAAATAATAATTTATTGACTAAATTATTACCATAAACGTTATTTTCCGACCTCGTATTTGAACTTGTGAAAAACCCTCAGTTTTGACATGCTAAAAGACTCTATGAAACGGTACAATTTAATGTTGGATCCGTGATTCTAGTCGTTATTTAACACATGAATGAGGATTTGCATAATTATAAAAGTGACGTCGGTTTGCTTTAGTGATAATGAGTCGTTATTTATGCGATATTGGCGGGGTTTAGACGGATTATGAATCCGAATTGCTACAACCGTATTACGAATACGGCTTCGCTAATGCCAATATCGGGTTGGGGTTAATGTAACCCCTATTGTCCGAGTCTCAAACGTCCAAAACGTAGGTAAAATGTTTACCTTTCGAAAATGCAAAGACGGTATTTTTGAGTGGATTTTGTGAGTGTGTTATATGTGTTTTTTAAAACCGATTATTAGAAATGAAGGTAAGGGGTTGGTATTTATAGGAAAAGGCTCGTTTGTGAGTGAACAAAATAAGAATCGCCTGTGTACAGGCGTTTCTTATTTTGTTTGGGCTGGATTTTGTAAGAAAAATCAAAAGGCGGCTGTGTGGGGAGAAATTTATAATCGCCTGTCAACAGGCGATTTCTATTATGTTTTGGTGGGCTGTTTATGCCGCCTTTGGTTTTTGGACGTGTAATTAGGTGATGATTATGTTTTGTTTGGATATTTTGGGCCAAATCGGTTTTTGGCTCAATTTTGATTTTCGTGCTTTGGTTTTTGTCGTGTTTTTCGGTTTTGGCTTAAAATAAAATAATATTGAAGTATATTATTTTACGATTTTGTAGAGCCTAATTTTGTGAAAATGTGACACGGGACGCAGTTTGGCCCGTTTTGCGTGTTGCGTTAGGGTGCGTTTTGGGTCGTTTTTGTAAGTTTGGGTCGTTTTGTAGCTAGTTGGGCTGTTTTCGTGGCTTGGCTTGATAAGACGTTCCTGTATCGTGCTCGTGTTATGCCTATAATGACTAGAAGTGACATTCATTTTTATGATTTATGCAAATTCAAATTAATACGTTAAAAATGACTAAATACGTTCTAGACACTTTTGTACCGTTTCGACTCTTTTAAAAGCATGCATGAAAGTCCTTTTCGTCATCGGGTTTGTTTTTGGGGGGTACGGATATGGGTATCTACAGCATGTAAATATAATAGTCACTAATAATAATTAATTTCCATCTAAAATTTCAAAATAATCTCTTAAATGGATAGAAATAATATAAGTTCTAGGCAAAAAAACATCGAAAATGTTACATATTATGTCGACCGCATATTACATACTATGTACTACACAATCAGACAATTAATGAAATCATAAATTCTCCACAAAGGTGCAACTGCGCCTTTGAGGCTAAGATGAGCGAGAGTTAGAGGTCAAATTTCATGGACTTTTACTCCTAAGGACAATTACGAAACTTTTTATGTATTGAAGACATGTTTTATTAAATGAGGAAAAACTAATATTGTGTCCTAAAAATGTGGAGGAATGTTACTACTGTGTCCTTTTCAATGTGAGTTGTTTGCCAGTAACCCATTGTTCTATTTGTAGTTTTTCTTTGTTGTTTTCATATTTTGTGGGTTTCCTTCACTTGGTTGTTGTTGTGTCTCCTTTGTAGCGCTTTGTTTGTCATTTCTTATGTGTTTCTTTGTATTCATCGCTTGTGTCGTCCTTTTTTGCCTGTATTTATTTGTTGTTAATGTTTGTTTATATACTGGTTTTTTCCTAATTTGATGGTTACGTACTTATTTTTTCTCGTGCCATATGATGATGTTGGTTGTGTTTTTTTTTTTTTTGGTGTTGACGGATCTTTTCTTGTTCTGCGTTTTGACTTTCTTTGATGCTTTCCTACGTTTTTATGTTTTTTTGGTTAGTTATTTTTACATTGTGTGGTTTTTTGTGTGTTTTTGGTGTTTTTACCTGTTCTTGAGTGATGTTCGTTCGTGTTGTATGGTACGTCGTCTTGTTTGTGTTATTTCATTGTTTTTCGGACTTTCAACTCTTTTTCGTTTTTGTACTTGTTGACTCCTACCTTAACTTTAAAGGTATATTGTTTGCCGATACAACCTTGTAGTATTCGGTACATTGTTCTTTTCCGTCCTCCTACAGTTAGGTTGCTAGTTAGTTAATTTTGTTTGTTATAATTTCGGTTGTTTCCCTATCAATAGTGTGTAGGTATCTTACCTCCTCATTCATCGCTAGGAGTCTTTCGATGGGTTTGGTGACGACTTTTTCTACTTCTTTGTTGAATAGCATAACGGTTGTTGAATCTGTTTCATCTGATATGGCGACCATGAGCTTGTACCTTTATTGGCATTTTGGTTTAGTAAGTCCGATTTTTCCCTTTTTTATTAGGTGTGTTTTTCTCGGGTTGTTGTACTTATTTTTGAATTGGGTCTGCTATCTTTTTTTATGCATTGTCGGCAATAGCCTTCTTCGTCTAATCGGCTTTACACTCTTGGCATGATACATATAGCTAGTCCACATCTATTCGTACTTCTGTTATTGTCCCTGTAACACCCCATGTTTTCATAACACAATATTATAAAAGAATTTAATTCCTTAAATTAAATTCATCCTTTTTCCATATAATAAAAATGCGACTGAATTTTTTTTCGCCAAATAATACTAAGTTTCCTAAGTCCAAATTTAAAACTTTTGAAAAATGAAATATATTGTATTATCTTTAGAATTCAAAAAGGAAACACAATTAAAAATTTTATAAAAATCAACAATTACAATACACTACAATCTTTCTCGCACCTAAACTAAAACCATTTTGTTATACTTCGAATTTGAACTTTATTTTTACATATTCGAACTCGACAAATCAAACGAAGAATCTACGACAATTTTCTCAACGACAAATTTCGGCGCGCAAAACGAGGCGAATTTGGCCAAGTAGGCCGAGCTAACCAAGGTGACTAAGTCACCTAATTTTCTCTTCCACTTTGACTTATACAAATATTCAACACTTAACATCAAACCTATATTTATTAATCATTTTGATTATTATTTATAAATCCTAGAATATTAATAAACAAATTACTATTTCAATTTGATTTAACTAACACTTTCACTAAAAATCGAAATAATGAGTTTCACTAAGCCTAAACTGATAAAATTTTTGACGTTTGAGTATAATGATTTAATTCGATAACATTCAACGAAAAAAATAAGTATTTCGATCAAATAAAATTTTTATTCAATTTTGCGAGGAACTAATACCCAATTTTTCTTTTGATTTCCTTTCAAGGGTTATTCTCATTTTTATTTTCGATCTTACTTCTAAACATTATTTTAAGATCATATATTTTATTTCAAGACTTTTCGCGTGCGCGTAAATCGAAAATTTCAAAAAAACGAAAATCGAACCCTTGTGTGTTTATTTGGGCCGAGATTTTTGACCCCTTTGGTCAAATATTATCCTCTTCCATTTTGCATGCTTACTCAAGTCATACTTTCCTTACACAACCTACATTTTTCATCATCACTTATATAGCTTATTTAAAATTTAAAGCTAAAACATATTTAATGCACAAATGCTAGTATACATTTTACTACTACTACTACAATTCATTCATACAAAACACAAACAAAACTCTAAGTCTTTTCTCTCTAAATAAAACCATTTTATTCCTAAGAACACTACCTTAGGTGTTCTTCATTTTCTTAAGGATCTTCATCTTCCTCCTTTTATTTGTTTTAATTCCTAAATTTATTTCACTTTAGTTTTTCTTTATAAATTACTCCACTTAATTCACTACTTAGTTAGGATCGTTTCTAGATAATTTATACTACTAAAACACTTCTAAAATGAAACTTAGGAAATTAAAGTATGTGTTTTGTAAATAAAAAACTCAAGATCTTCATCTTCTTTATTTAAGTTTTCCACTTAAATTTTCACTATTCATAAAAATGAAAATTCTTCATAATTTGATTTAAATCACTTCCTCTTCTTCCTACTAAATTTTAATAGACATAAATCATAAAACAAATTAAAAACTATAGTATTAGTTCCATTTTATTAGAAGCTCGTTACTAACTTAATTAATTTCCTTGTATGTACCTTGAAATCTAAAGACGAAGAGCCAAGTGACGGGGTGGATTTAAGCATCTTTGACCATATAGTGGATCCGGATAATTGCTAGAAAAATCATACCGAGTAATTAAGGTGCCCCCGCACACTAGGTTTAATTTTGTAAATTGCATGCTATAAATGTTATGTGTTATATTTGTTGTGTATTTCATCACCTAGTAATCATATGTTAAATTAGGAGACAAAAATCGAAAAATAACATTTGTGTAACACATAGGTATCACACGGCATTACCCCTAATTTTTGCTTAATTTTTCGTTTTAATTTTTGTAAATTGCATGCTTAAAATACTAAGGATGAGATGTACATGAAAATATAATTAGTTTATGTTTAGGACTTAAAATGAAATTGTTGTGAAATTTAAATGTTTTTAAAGTATTTATGTGTTTGAAGTATTGTTGTTATTCTTGTTTTTGAAATGATTTTTACTTTTGTGTGTTAATGTTAGTATATGTTTTTCACATATGTTAAATACATAAATGATGTTTAGGAAATTAGTTATTGAATTAGAAGTATAAAAATCAAAAATCAAAATTTAGACATCTATATATATGTACACGGTTTTTGTACTATTATTGGACCAATTTTTAGTTTTAATTTTTCTAAATAACATATTATGATTAGTTTAGGTAAATTAGACTTGTAGGTAAAATTTGAGAAAATTATATAAACATATGAAAAATTGACTAATTGATGTTCATGTGAAATGCATAATTGTTCTTCATATCTTCATGTATTCTTGAATGATTTGGCTTAGTTTGATCTATATTGTTTATATGTTTGTTGTTATTTATTTTTTTTATTAATTAGTAAGTAATTACAAAACTAAATATATAAGTTAAATAAGCTAAATCTTTAAATTATAAAGGTTAGAAATTTAAAGTGAGTAAAAACACTATTCATAAATGAAATAAAATATTTAGTGAAATTACATTTTAGTTTAAATCACTTTAGTATAATTTGATTAATTAGTATATAAAAAGTTTAAGCCGAAAACCGATAAATTAGAAAAAGGAAATAAATTGAGTAATATAGATAAAGGCTACGGCCTCTTCATTATTTTTGGACCAAAAATGATTTTTCCACTTTTTATTTTTATCACTTAGATAAATTAATTAGTTAAAGTAATGATTTATTAATAAAAACAAAAAAAGAAATAAATAGCTAAATATTATACAACCCCACGGTTTTTCCACTTGAAATGGGTCAATTTTGATCAAAATGAATTTGTCACTTAGTCACTAAAGTTGAATAGTAATTAGGATTATATTTGATTGTATAATAAATCTTTAATAAAAAGAATCGACTAAACCGATAAAAATAAATGTTACACATATTAAAAATGAACAAATTCGAGTGTTACTACCTTTGCTTAAATTGGATTTGGACATACGAACTATTTAAAATGAACTACGACAACCTCGCTAAAAATAGAAAACGTTAAAAGAAATTTAGCTAAGTATATGACTAAACATAACCGAGTTTTACTTTTAAAATAAGTTTTCAAATCACTAAATACAAAACGAACTTAACAACTTTGAAACTAGGATTTTGTACTTAGAAAATAAAACTTAGTTTTGTAACAAAATAAAAATATCCTAAGTATAAAATCTATAAAAAGTATAAAAATACTAAAGTATAAAGATAATATAATAATAAATAACTAAGTATAAAATACGGATACGTATAAAAATACGAATAAAATACGAAGTATAAAAAAACGCATACGTATAAAAATACGTATAAAATACGAGGAATAGTAAAATACGATGAATAGTAAATACGATGAATAGTAAATACGTGAATAGTAAAATAATGAATAGTAGAAATATTTAAAATTTACGAACGGACTCAAATAAAATATTTAAGTTTTCTATGTGCTTCCGTTTACCTGAAGAACTGTTAGAACTAAATTTTCATTATACAAGTTCGACGATGTTATAACTAATAAGAATTATAGCATGTGTTATGAATAATAAAAGAAGTAATGAATTAAGTGTTGAATACTTGATGTTACCATTTTTCCTCACATGTATAGAATAATACGCACCTCTCGTCTGAATTGCCCTTTCGATGACTTTACTTTGACCGTCCGCTCTAACTTGGGAACCCTAAGACTCTCTGCGGTTGTTTGGGTTGAATCCGATAATGAGGAATTTATTCCTCATAACTCGATATTCCTTCGACAACTTAGGATTTGAATCAAAAGGCACGGCCTGACATGAGATTATACCCTTCGATTATAACGTTGTATGATTAGTACTCGGGTGTCTGCGATGTTAAACGCTATAGGGTCAGGATTGGTAAGGTAGCCGCATATGGGGACACTATCACGCTTATTAGGTGCTAGTGGTGCATTTAATGACTCTCATAGTCGTTATTTAACGTGATTTTCGCCCTGGGTATCGATTCGTTCACGGGCCCATATGAGGTAATCGGAAAATAGCCATTCCCATCCGGGGAATCTGTCGTAGTGTAATAGTCGCACCAATAGGGTGGTGTATGCATGCAAAAGACAAGGGACTGATCTGTAACAACCTGGTTTTTAGTCGACTTTAATTACTAAGGCGGAAATTAATTAAGTCTTAAACCAGCGTCATTAATTATACATAAACTCTAAATGTTACAACATCGTTCAAGAGTTGAATAAAACAACTCTAAGTACGGAATTTAAAAGGGTATAATGTTATATATTACAAATCTCTCAAAAACAACTAAAAGTAAGGCATAAAAACATCTCGTGGCCGGCCCAAAATCCAACCACGGGTTCACGGTTATCTGCACAATAAATCGATGGGGATGCTCACGTGTGACAAAGTGACTAGCTATGCTCATACTTACCCTCGATTTCAATTACTTTGGTTTAATATTATCGCTTTTATAAACATAACATTATGATAAAAACATAAACATGCTTAATACATATAGCATATAAAGACATATAAGTCATAATAAGCATGCGGTTTAAAGCGATAAATCATGTAAGCATGATATTCAATTATGAAAGCAAATAACACATAATAGCATAGCAATAGTATCACAATAATTCAATGGCATTACAAGGCGATATCGGATCGCAATCAAACATACATATCCTATCATTCTACTCATGCAGACTCGATTCAATTCAGAAAGTTGTGGTCTTTAGTTTTCGAAGATGGTACACACTCATTCTCATTTAATCAAACAACAGACAACACATCGCTACGAGCACGACCACCGAGTAGGCCTTTGTACTACGATCGATTGCATCTCACTTCCATAGTGCAGAGGCTTACTCGACTTCGTAAACCACGCCGAATACTATAATACTTGCATCTCATCCTCTAGTGTTCGAAATGATTGAACTTGAGATACAATCTCGTCAAGTAATCTTTACGCAGGTAAGAGCGAATGCAAGTGTCGCGCCCACTAAGAACGAAACACGGCAAGGAGAGCCAATAGCGCGCGCATAAGCACATAATGTCACGGTGGCCCTGGTAACTTTAGCGAAATAGGGGAATAAAACCCTAGTCTAGTATGCATACACTAATATCCAATTTAAGAATAGGCTATACTATTCATAGAGCACCTTAACTCAGAATAAAACGACTATTTCCTAAAGCCTGACCCACTAAGAGTTGAATTTTTCATTATCTTGTACGGCATTGGCTATACGACTTAAGGCGTAACGGCATGGGCAGGATGCACTAAGCAATAAGGCTGCCGGCTTAAACCACACTATTCGATATGACCCAAGCCAGAGACCGAGATAGTGGTATCCGCACAAGACTATCTTAACCCCACTTCACTCACGATTGACGTTTTCATATCTGAGGCCCAAGCTTGACCTTTTATTTAAACATACTCATGATTATTATTTATTTGATATTACATACCACATGTTTCTAGACTCTCCTAGTCTCATCGTCAAACGTTTTATTTGAATGGTAGGTTTCATATGATCACATAACACGTTCGTTTATTATTTGAAGTGTTGTTAATTATTAACGTTTTCAAGTTTCTAAATTGAAACGTTTATTAGTATGTCCAATTTTATTTATGTGTTTTTCAAACACTTTAGGTTATTTACTTCTTTATTTTAAATTTTCTATACTTAGTAAAATTTTCAATTATTTTCAGTATTTCACTATTCACTTTTTACTATTCATAAATCACTATTCACTTGACACTATTCATTGGTCACTATTCATCGTATTTTATACGTATTTTTATACGTATTTCGTATTTTTATACTTCGTATTTTATACGTATTTTTATACGTATTCGTATTTTTATACTTCGTATTCTATACGTATTTTTATACTTATACGTATTCCTATACTTGTACGTATTTTATATTTATACGTATTTTTATACGTATTCATATATATTAATATATTTCCTAAGTATAAACTAAAATTTCATTTTATTTGCTAAGTACAAAAATTCTAGTTTCAAAGTCGTTAGGTTCGTTTTGTACTTAGTGATTTTTGTAAATATTTTAACAGTTTAGTTTTAAAAACGTTAAGTTCGTTTTGTACTTAGTGATTTTTGAAAATATTCTAAAAGTCTAGTTTTAAAAACGTTAAGTTCGGTTTGTAAAAAGTGATAATGATATTCATTTTAAAATACTAGTTTTAAAAATGTTAAGTTCAATTTGTAAAAAGTGATAATGACATTTATTTTAAAATGAGACTTAGTTAAATTTAATCGTCTATTAACTAAATTTAGCGATTTTCATTTTAAAAATAATAGTATCGTGGATGATTCATTTAGGTCCGTAAGTCCAAGATCAACAGTCCAAATAGCAAAGGCAGTAACACACGATTTAGTTCATTTTTATAACGGTTACATATTTTTATCGGTTTATAATATTTTGTTTATAACTAAATCGATTTATACAAAAATTCAATTCTAACTACTATTTAACTTTAGTGACTTAGTGATAATTTTATTTTGGTCAAATTTAGTCATTAAAATATAGAAATGCCGTGTAAAACATAAATAATACAAAATTGATTCTATTTCTTTTAATTTCTTAATTCAACTTATTAACTACTAATTAAATTATTTTAACAATAAACTAAAAAGTGATAAAACAAAATTTAACCCTAAAATGGCAAGGATGCCGTGAGCTACATAGTAGTGTTCAAAATTTCATTTTTTTGATTTTATCGGTTTTTAACTTAAAGTCTTTATATTTTAATTATTCTAATTATACTAAAACGATTTAAACTAAAATGAAATTTACTAAAAATTTCATTTATATTTATGAATAGTGTTTTTCAACACTTTAATTTTCTAACTTTTTAATCCAAATGATTTATAATGTTTTAAGTTATTTATAACATAATACTAACAATGTATAAAAACAATAACCAAACATAAACACAAAATAATAACAAACATAAACTAAAACAAAATCAAAGAGAGCCAAAAATGAAGAACACCCATGAAGATCATATTAAAGTTCAAGAACAACATTTTTGATTTTAATAACTTATAATTTATTTTCCTAAATTAATTCTTTTCATATGGTAACATCCATTTTAACTAACTTAATCTAACATATTATTTACAAAAATAAAAAGTGAAAATATATAAAAAAAATAGGGAAATGCCGAGTATATTACATATGAACATATAATTTTTATTTTCGATTTTAACCACTTTAAACTCATTTCTAATATTTCACATAATTTTTATATAACATTACTACTTAAATAAAACATAACTAAACATAAAAATCATATGAACATAAATTAAAAATGTTCAAAAATAAATTAACTACACATGTGAATTTATTACTACAACTAAACTATTATCATTATTTCTTATTTATTATCATTTTATTATACAACACATAATCATACAAGTTCATAAAAGTGATGTTTAACATATTTAACATAATTTTCATACTCATAAAATTATAATAACAAAACAAATTAATTTACTAAAAGGATAATATAAGACATAGTTAGTCACCTCGGTTTGGATGTTAATCGTCGAGGATCTAAAATAAATTTTAGATCGGATTTTTCTTCACCCATAACCCATGTTATTTACCCAAATAATCCATGCAAGTTAGCTCCTAAAATACCCACTAATGAACTTAGAACACTTAGGAATTATTAAGATAATATTATAAGATTTTTCTAATTGTTTTGGAAGAAAAATAAGAAAAATCAAAGGAAGAAAATGGAGCATGTCTCACGACATACATGAATGAAATGAATGTGATTTTTGCTCCTTGAAATAATGAGGATAAGTTGTAATAAATTAGGTTAAATGAATTTAGAATAAAGTTGGTTTTATTTAATAAATAATGTTTAATTATAATGAAATTAGGGAACATCTAATTTCTAATTGGTTTAAAAAGTCTTTGACACTATTTGGCATTAAAAATGTCTTTTTGATGTTTAAAAATGTTTTTCACGAAATTGGTCAGTTTTAAAAAGTCGGGCGTTAAAAGCGATAAAAGTTAAAATGTGCTGTTTTGGCGATTTTCTGGAAAGTATTCATTTTATAAATTTAAGACTAAAATATTTTATTTACTACTTTAGAAAATATTTAAAAGTGACGGAAATGAAAATGGTAGCATTAAAGTAGTAGTGTTGTATTTTGTAAGTATTATTATTATTATTAAGTATAATCTTTAAATTTTAATTACAAAATTAAAAGTGATGATGACAAATTAAAGGTGTAAGTAATGTGTAAGAATATGGAAGATGATAAAATTTGACTAAGGAAAGTCAAAAGTCAAGAGTCAAATTTTCGGGCTTGATTTTTCATTTCTCGAAATTTTCGATTTGCGCGATCGCGAAAGGTCTCGAAATAAAAGATATGACCTTAAAATAGTGTTTTGAAATAAAATCAGAATTAAAAATAAAACTAATTTTCAAAAGGTACTAAATATAAAAATCGGATCTTAACCCTCGAGATTTTGATTAAAATTTCACTAGATCGAAATATTTATTTTTTTGGCTGAATGTTAAAGATTTAAATAATTATAATCAAACGTCAAAAAGTTTATCAGTTTAAATTAAGTATAACTTAGAATTTCGACATTTTAGAAAAAAGCTAGTTTAATAGAAAAGGAATAGTAATTATATATATTAATATATAATCATTTATTGAAAATAATCAAAATGACTACATTTTGATTAAAAATGACGTGAGGTTTGATTTTCAAAATGTTGATGTTGATTGTTTGATTTTTGATTTGCGTGTTTGAAATTGTTGGCCCGAATTTCAAAGACGGGAAGAGTATAAGGGTTTATTTTTATAAAAATTTGAAATGTGTTTCGTTTTCAATTCTAAAGATAATAGGACAAACTTTATTTTTCAAAATTTTTCAATTTGGACTTAGGAAATTTTAATATTATTTGGCGAAAAAATTTCAGTCGCATTTTATTATAAGAAAAAAGGATGAATTTAATTTAAGGAATTAAATTCTTTTATCAAATTGTGTTAAAATAACACGGGGTGTTACAAACCTACCCCCTTAAGAAAAGTTTCGTCCCGAAACTTGAATAGAGTGGATAACTACTTGCAGTTGAGCAATGCAGTTAGAGAGAATATCAAGATTTTACAAGTTTCGATAATGACATTTTATTTTGGTAGTGGTATATGACTTTTCAAAAGTTTGAATTTCTGAATTATTATTAAGGTGTTAGATAGAGTGGAAAGATGAAAGTTATAATCGTTTTATATTTTCAAATGGGATATTTTGAACTAATATAGAAATGTTGCTAGATTATTATTTTCCAAAATCGACTTCAAAGGGACTTTCAAAAAGGTGGGGCCTAGAAGTTTTGTACGGAATTAATTTAAATAAAAATTATGAAGGTTTTAAAATAAAACAAATTATAATTTTATTTGAAATTTAATACATAGTTTAAAATTTGTTGAAATAAGGATTTTAAATAATTTTAATCAATGATTTTAAATCATCAAATTTTGTCCTACCCCCTTAAGAAAATTTTAAACACATTTATCAAATTCAAGAGAAAAGCTAAAGATTCATTTTAAAGGTTGAGAATTTGAAAAAGGTATTGATAAGTTCAAAAATTTGAAAATAATCAAATTCGATTGTAAACGAGGTAAAGAATATACGATTTAAAACAAAATAATTTCGAAGATATTTGAGATTACGAATTAAAGTTTTAAGAAATCATTGAATAAGTATCAAATATATTTTAAAAGGGAAACATGAATGTTCATTTTAGAAGGTATTTAGAATTTATAAATTTAAGAATAATTATAAATTTTGAAAGGGAAACTTGAAAGTTAATTTGAGAAGATAATTAGGAATTATAAAATTTTCAAAGATCTTTAAATTTTGAAAGAGATACTATGTTTAAGAGATTGAAAAATAACAAGGTTCGAAGGTTTTTGAGAATAAATAAAAAGAAGTTCACAAAATTGTTAAGGAAAATGAAATCATTTTGCAAACTTAAGACAAGGAATGAAAGTTCATTTTTAAGGAGTGGTTAGTAAGAATTATAGGTTTTGGAAGTTAGAAATTTAGAAGTAAAGGTTTGAGAGGTTGAAAATCTTTTAAGAGAGAACGAAATAAAAATTTGAGTTAAAGAGGATAATTAGATGGAGTAGTAGAATTTCCTTTCTGTGATAGGAATCTTCGAGATCTTGAACGTCTCATCAGTAGTAGGGTGCTTGATGCGTCCATTTGTTGCGCTTGAGATCTTGTCGTCATGTATTTGATTAAAGGCTTCTTTCTTCGAGAATTAAATTTGTTACTTAGAATTTTATATCCGAGGATAGTTGTTAGTTTTAGTTAGTCACATCAGCAAGTAGCAAGCATGCGATAGTTAGTGTACTTTATTTTGAGGGAAGTAGTTCGTTATTTAAAAGTCCTTAGCCTAAGGTCGGTCCTTAAGGTTTCTACCCATCCTCACACTTTAAAGCGATTTAAAGTTATTTATTTAAGTGATCTAATTAAAGAAAAATCTAATTTATTATTTGATCCTATTAGTCTATGCCTGACATACAATATGAATGTCTGGCCCAGGTGTCTCTCGCTAGATGAAATAACTATTAAGTTACTCACGGTCGCAAGACAGACTCGATAATTAATCAGAATAACCTGGTTTTTAGTCGACTTTAATTACTAAGGCGGAAATTAATTAAGTCTTAAACCAGCGTCATTAATTATACATAAACTCTAAATGTTACAACATCGTTCAAGAGTTGAATAAAACAACTCTAAGTACGGAATTTAAAAGGGTATAATGTTATATATTACAAATCTCTCAAAAACAACTAAAAGTAAGGCATAAAAACATCTCGTGGCCCCGTCCAAAATCCAGCTTCTGGTTCACGGTTATCCTGCACAATAAACTGATGGGGATGCCATTGAGCGACAAAGTGACTAGCTATGCTCATACTTACCCTCGATTTCAATTACTTTGGTTTAATATTATCGCTTTATAAACATAACATTATGATAAAAACATAAACATGCTTAATACATATAGCATATAAAGACATATAAGTCATAATAAGCATGCGGTTTAAAGCGATAAATCATGTAAGCATGATATTCAATTATGAAAGCAAATAACACATAATAGCATAGCAATAGTATCACAATAATTCAATGGCATTACAAGGCGATATCGGATCGCAATCAAACATACATATCCTATCATTCTACTCATGCAGACTCGATTGATTGAAAGTTGTGGTCTTTAGTTTTGAAGATGGTACACACTCATTCTCATTTAATCAAACAACAGACAACACATACGCTACGAGCACGACCACCGAGTAGGCCTTTGTACTGATCGATTGCATCTCACTTCCATAGTGCAGAGGCTTACTCGACTCGTAAACCACGCCGAATACTATAATACTTGCATCTCATCCTCTAGTGTTCGAAATGATTCGAATCAGATACAATCTCGTCAAGTAATCTTTACCTTGAGGGTAAGAGCGAATGCAAGTGTCGCGCCCACTAAGAGCGAAACACGGCAAGGAGACAGAATCCAAAGCGCATAAGCACATAATGTCACGGTGGCCCTGGTAACTTTAGCGAAATAGGGAATAAAACCCTAGTCTAGTATGCATACACTAATATCCAATTTAAGAATAGGCTATGCTATTCATAGAGCACCTTAACTTCGAGGATAAAGCGACTATTTCCTAAAGCGACCCACTAAGAGTTGAATTTCTCATTATCTTGTACGGCATTGGCTATACGACTTAAGGCGTAACGGCATGGGCAGGATGCACTAAGCAATAAAGGCTGGCTTAAACCACACTATTCGATATGACCCAGCCGAGACCGAGATAGTGGTATCCGCACAAGACTATCTTAACCCCACTTGATCCACGATTGAGCGTTTTCATATCCGAGGCCCAAGCTTGACCTTTTATTTAAACATACTCATGATTATTATTTATTTGATATTACATACCACATGTTTCTAGACTCTCCTAGTCTCATCACAAACGTTTTATTTGAATTGTAGGTTTCATATGATCACATAACACGTTCGTGTATTATTTGAAGTGTTGTTAATTATTAACGTTTTCAAGTTTCTAAATAGAAACGTTCATTAGTATGTCCAATTCTATTTATGTGTTTTTCAAACACTTTAGGCTATTTACTTCTTTATTTTAAATTTTCTATACTTAGTAAAATTTTCAATTATTTTCAGTATTTCACTATTCACTTTTTACTATTCATAAATCACTATTCACTTGACACTATTCATTGGTCACTATTCATCGTATTTTATACGTATTTTTATACGTATTTCGTATTTTTATACTTCGTATTTTATACGTATTTTTATACGTATTCGTATTTTTATACTTCGTATTCTATACGTATTTTTATACTTATACGTATTCCTATACTTGTACGTATTTTATATTTATACGTATTTTTATACGTATTCATATATATTAATATATTTCCTAAGTATAAACTAAAATTTCATTTTATTTGCTAAGTACAAAAATTCTAGTTTCAAAGTCGTTAGGTTCGTTTTGTACTTAGTGATTTTTGTAAATATTTTAACAGTTTAGTTTTAAAAACGTTAAGTTCGTTTTGTACTTAGTGATTTTTGAAAATATTCTAAAAGTCTAGTTTTAAAAACGTTAAGTTCGGTTTGTAAAAAGTGATAATGATATTCATTTTAAAATACTAGTTTTAAAAATGTTAAGTTCAATTTGTAAAAAGTGATAATGACATTTATTTTAAAATGAGACTTAGTTAAATTTAGTCGTCTATTAACTAAATTTAGCGATTTTCATTTTAAAAATAATAGTATCGTGGATGATTCATTTAGGTCCGTAAGTCCAAGATCAACAGTCCAAATAGCAAAGGCAAGAATAACACGATTTAGTTCATTTTTATAACGGTTACATATTTTTATCGGTTTATAATATTTTGTTTATAACTAAATCGATTTATACAAAAATTCAATTCTAACTACTATTTAACTTTAGTGACTTAGTGATAATTTCATTTTGGTCAAATTTAGTCATTAAAATATAGAAATGCCGTGTAAAACATAAATAATACAAAATTGATTCTATTTCTTTTAATTTCTTAATTCAACTTATTAACTACTAATTAAATTATTTTAACAATAAACTAAAAAGTGATAAAACAAAATTTAACCCTAAAATGGCAAGGATGCCGTGAGCTACATAGTAGTGTTCAAAATTTCATTTTTTTGATTTTATCGGTTTTTAACTTAAAGTCTTTATATTTTATGTAACACCCCGTGTTTTTATTAATACAAATTAATTATTTTAACAAAATTCTTAAATTAAAATTTATATAAATTAACTTTTATTCAATTACTTCAAAAACGCGGCTGAAAAATTTTGTTCGAATAAGCATCCTCAAGATTTTTCTAGTTAAACTTTCTTGATTTTATATTAACTTGTATTATATTTTTATTTCTAAAATACTTGTCGAACTAAAACTTTATTTCAATTGGTTTTATTAAACTTAATAAATTTGCGCTTTAATTCAAAAATTATTATTTCTTGAATAAAAATAATTTTATTGAGGTGTATCTTGCAAATTAGCAGACCATTTGAAAATCTGTGAGACCGTAATACAAATTGTAACTGACAACTTTTATACATTTATATTTTCGAACTATAAATTTTATAATATGAATAATGGAATTAAAATTTAAAACTAAAAATTTAAAGTATAATATATTTTATTAAATATAAAGATTTATAAATAAGAGCGAATGAAACAGAGCAAATCGGAAAAACAGACCCAAACATCTCCCTCACTATGTCGACATCCACCCTCCTTCTTATCCATTCATTTTCTGATATTTGTTTTGGCTTCTTTAAGACACCACTTAAACCCTAACTCCTTTCTTTTGTTTTCTGACTTATCTTTCCCTTCTTCTTCTTCCCTCTTTATTTGTTTCATTAAATAAAACAAGAAAGCAACAAATTTACATCAGCAACACCGACCACCCACAACAACAAACAACATCAATAAAAACAAGCTACGATAACATACAACCGACAACAACACAACGACGACAAGGAGCATCCTTCGGCCACCTTGAGCCCCTAACACCGTTCATCACCACCGTCACCGGAGCTGCCATTGGAGGCGAACTCGAGCTCAAGAACAACCACCAGTGGCCGCTGTCACCACCACCTCGGCTCTCCTCTACTATCCCTGTTTCTCCTTCTACTTTTGATCTCGCCGGAGTAAATCCTACGGCCGCCTTCGACGCCCCTGTTTGCTGCCACCATGAGCACCACCGTGCTTAGCCGCCTCCTCGAGCTTGACCACCATGGCCCTTCTCTTTTTCCCTTTTTCGTGGTCCCCTGCTCACCACCATCGTCATCGATGTCTTCTCTGTTTTTGTCATTGCCGGAAAACCACGACCTCGCCGGAGCTCCGACCTCTGACCACCGTGTCAGCCACCACGGTGAGCTTAATCCCTTTTGTACCCTGTCATTATTTGTGAAGCACTCTTGACTCGGTTCGATTTCAGTTCATATTCAATACAATCGATGAATTATGACCGACTCTTAAATTTTTCCTCGCTGCTTGTTTTCTGAGAATACGTTCGATGTGGTTTTGTCGCCGGCACCGTCATTGGAGTTTTGTTGCTGTGGGTCGTGTTCTCTGCTCTCCCTCGCATTTCTCTTCCTTCCTCAATGAGCTCTTAATTTCGTCACCGAAAATCACTCCACGGCTGCTCCTGTTGGATTCGGTGAGCGCCTTGTTGATTTTGATTTCAAGCTATCTATTCTTTATCTTGTCATTTTAATTGCACTCGATTATAATTCAACTTACTTCCTCTGTTTCTATGGCCACTAGTGCCCTTGCCTTTGTCAAATTGGGTCGAACCAGACCTTGTCGTGCTTTGGAAATTAATTAAGTCGGGTTTTATTTGGAGGCCTCTGTTCGTGAGCCAAATTTAGGTGACTCGATTTCTTCCTCAAA
This sequence comes from Dianthus caryophyllus, assembly GCA_023091065.1. Lineage (NCBI taxonomy): Eukaryota > Viridiplantae > Streptophyta > Magnoliopsida > Caryophyllales > Caryophyllaceae > Dianthus > Dianthus caryophyllus. The sequence continues at coordinate 4,510,528 of CM041530.1, forward strand.
ATCTCTAACATTAACGTTTTGGTTTTATTCTAATTAATTTGTTATTAAAAGTGAGCTAGTATGCATTAGACACGTATGAGTCCCGTTTCAGTTTAATTTGATAACTTTGTATGATTCGCTATAGTATGAAATTGGGTGTTAATTTTAGTTATAAAATAATGTTGAATTGAATTGTGAAATATGATATTTATATGATTTTGTGAAATTATATTTTGGGTGAAAATGTGTTGTGAATTATTGTTGAATTTAATTGTAATATTATCGTGTTAAAATTATTTGTTATGTGTAAATTAAAATATATAAAGTTTATGTATCACAAGTATAAAATAAAACTTAAAATATTATTAAATAACTTAAGTAAATAAATTAAATTAATATAACTTATCTATCGTCACTAAAATGTTAAATCGAAATATAACTAAAAATAAAGAATTTAGTTAAAAGAATATTAAGTTTAAATTAATATTAAATCATACGAAAAGTAAAAATATAAATTAAGTTACTCATATTAAAGTTTCTAAAATAAATAATTATATAAAAAGTCATATCTCACAATTACTATAAAGATTACTTTGTTAAAACTCTAAAATTTACAATGAACTGAAAATATACTAAATAAGCATTTAGTTAAAATAGTAAAAGGAAATTAAGAACTTGAAATTTAGAATAAACCTAAGTAAAGCTAATTTTGAATAAGTTAAGAATTAAAATCACTAACAAGATTTTTGAAAATAAAATAAAGTCAGGTAAAGTCGTATAAAAAGAAATTTAAGAAAAACTAAAGTCAAAAATACTAAAATCTGTCAAATATCATTTAAGTAACATTTCTAATATTAAAATAAATGTTATGAATATTACGTAACTAAACACCTTCATTATTATTTATATTAACTATGAAAATATTAAATAATTATTATATTACATGAAACTTGGAATATTTATATCACTAATTGTAAACACACTTAAGTTGAAATTTAAACGAAACTAAATCTTTTAACTTGATCAATTAAAATACTTACACTTGAATAAAATGAATTAGTCACTTAAAACTATTTAGGTTACTCAAAATAAAGAACCTTAAAGTAAACTAAGTAACGAGAATAAATATTTAAAAGAAATGATGAATAATAACTAAAATTTCAAAATGGTTTAACTACTAAGATAATAAATCTAAATGCAATACAAAAATAAGATAAGAATCAATAAAATAGCAAAGTTTTAACAATTACTTAAAATAAACATAAATAAAATAATAAGTGGACATGTTAAGAAGAATATCAACATATACTTCAAATAAAATACCTTACTTGCTCTGTTTATATGAGATCATGTGGTACGTTATATTTAATTATCAAAGTTTGACGATATATTTAAGTTTCCGAATTGTCACTTGATTTGAATAAACAAGGAAATAAGAATTGGAAAGAATTGAACTACCTGAATAAAATACTTGGATTGTTCGCCATGTTGCGACTCTTGAAATTCGAAGTTAACGAGGTAGCTGTCTATGGGGACTTGGGCTCCCTCCCAGAGTTGCCCAAGGCTATTCAACGATCTCAAGATTGCTGTTTGACGTGTGGTATCAACCTCAGGGATGGGGCATACTTGATACTTCCGCGGGCCCATAGAATAGTAATTGGAAACGCCAACCCCATCCGGGGGTACCCGTCTCTGGTGATAGTCGAACTTTTTCGTCGGTGATACCTTTTGAATAGCGAATACGTATTGTTAGAACGGAAGCGCTGACGACTGACGTTGGGCCTCTGCTGCATCGGTGTCCACGGTCTATAATAGTATGATATTGTCCGCTTTGGGCCTAGCCCTCACGGATTTACTCTTGGGCTCCTTCCCAAAAGGCCTCATACTATTATATTTGATAACCCCTTATATAGATCATCTTCCACCTATTCTCCACCGATGTGGGACTTGGGTTTGTATCCTAACAAATCCTCCCCTCAAACCAAGGACCATCATTATGACTCGTACCTTAAACTATTTGGAGAACTTTCTCACACTTTTGCAGCCCCAACTTCTAGGCACCCTTTCTCATCCCCAAGAATTGGTAGCCTCCCCTTAACGGGCATCTGAAACTCCCCTGCATCCAATATACCCTGGACCGGGTCCGTCACTTCAGAAGTCCTAGAACACAACGGTCTCTGGCATCCAATCTGAAAAGGACCCACTAGACCTGTGGCACCCAATCTGATAAGGGTCCACCCGATCAACAGTTCTAGTACACATAAGGTCTTCTGCTTGACCTATGACGCCTTTCTTGTCCATTTCACCATGGACCAAACTTGCTCAAGACTCTACTCGAGCTAGGAGTTTCGGGCCAAATGCTTCTCCACTGGTGCCCAGCCCAAGTCGACCTTGGGCTCTGATACCAATTTGTTAGAACGGAAGCGCTGACGACTGACGTTGGGCCTCTGCTGCATCGGTGTCCACGGTCCATAATAGTATGATATTGTCCGCTTTGGGCCTAGCCCTCACGGATTTACTCTTGGGCTCCTTCCCAAAAGGCCTCATACTATTATATTTGATAACCCCTTATATAGATCATCTTCCACCTATTCTCCACCGATGTGGGACTTGGGTTTGTATCCTAACACGTATGATCCTCGATAGGTAGTGTATGCATACATTAGACAAGGGATTGAATCGTCCTTATTACCTTAGGTATCTTTAGCATATCCAGACTTGTCCGTTTTAACGGCCCTGGCTGCTACTGCGCGGATTATGTCTGCATGCTTCCGCCTTACTAACGAAGACTCATTTGTTATCACATGTTGAATGCATTTCCTTGTTTTGATTGGTTATTGCCTGAATGACGTTGTTATGAGTTTGAAATTGCCTTGTTGAGTATGATTGTTGAGGAATGTTATACACTATGAGAATTGTTGTATGCACGTATTGGAATCATTATAATCCCTCGTGCTACGTGAGATATTGCATGATTGTTCACGACTATATGTTTATTGAATTGATTACGACTTATGCATATATCTTGATTGCTATGATTTAAGTTTTATATATATTACGATGTTATATGAATTGAGATAATAATTAAGTTTATATATTGTGTTCTATAAATTGAAATGTTTTAAGTTTCGTTTATCATGTTGTATGAGATTTAAATATCTATATGTGAGAACTGATATTATATGCTAATTGTTCAATTTTATCGAAATATGCGGCTGCTGGAGTTATACGCGTTTAGTGCTGCCAAGTTACTTTTAATCATAGGTTAAATAAACCAAAACTGTGGTTTAGAGGTTGTTGGTTAGAACAGTCACTTCCCGCCAGAGCGGGAGATCCTCCTATTTTGTGTTTTTGTCTCCGTTGCAGGCAATTCTCGAGACTCAGGATTATCGGGACGATTGGGATGTTTCATTTGTTTTCTTTGAGAGATTGTAACATATATTTGTATCCTATGCCATTTGAATGTAATTTAATTAACATCCGGCATGTATTAGACTTAATTAATTTTCCGCCTTAGTTTAATTAAGTCACGAAAACCGGGTTATTCTGATTGGTATCAAAGAGGCCTTGCGACCGTGAATAACTTAAAGTTATCTCATCTAGCGAGAAGACACCTGGGCCAGACATACATATTAATATATATGTCAGGCATAGACTTATAGGATCAAATAATGAATTAGAAATCCTAGATCGCTAAAATAATAATCTTAGAACGCTTTAAAAGTGAGAATGGGTAGAAATATTAAGGATTGACCGACCTACCTAGATATAAGGATTTTCGACCGTCATTCAACCTCGATAGATTTTTATTTCTCTTTTCTTGCCTGCTAAGTGCTCTATGACTAATCTTTTTGACTAACAAGTCTTCTTTACTAACATTACCAAAAATCGAGACGTATAAATCGAAGACGAGACGTCAAGAACTCAAGCACATACAAATAGACGCATCAAGAGTCGAACGATCTGAAAAGACGTTCTAGACCTCGAAGAATTCTATTGCCTTGAAGACCTCTATGACTTTCTCAAAACATCCTTATTAACTAAATTATTATTCATCTCCTCCAAATTTTTAAATCTATTTAACTTATCTTCTTCTTCTAAAATATAACTTTCCTAATTTATACTTCTATAATGACTTCATAAAATGAATTTTTACCTCTTTTCATTTTCTTGCAAATATAAGACTTGAAGACAAGACCAGAAGCGCATGCGAAGAGACGTATCAAGAATCACGCTATCCAAGACAAATTTCAAGACGTCGAAGATTTCTTTAGCATTGAAGATTTCTAAAGCTATATCAAAATCGATCTCTAATGATCACCATCATTTCAACGTTTTTCAATTTTCAGATTTTCTAATCATAAAATTTCCTAATATTTAATCTCCCCATGTTTTTTGTGTTTCCTTTTACATTTTAAATTACCTACCAAAAAGAAGTTAACTCAATGATTTTACAACCTTGTAAAAAAAAATTTAACTCTTTCAAAATTGTTGATTTCCTAATTCAATAATTCCCAATAACTAACTTCTTAAAATGATTTTCATCTCTTCCTTTTAATCTCGTAAAATTATATTACTCTTGCTTTCGAATTTTCATAAACTCCTTAATCTTTATACTCAAAAACCTTCGGACTTTACTTCGTATTTTAGCCCTCGTACAATTATTGTTATCTTCTAAAATTTCTAATCCCGAAATCTATAATACCCACTAATTGATTTCGTAAAGATAATTTTCATTTGTTCTATTTAATCTCAAAAAAATGAATTTTTGTCTTTCCTTTATAATTTCGTTAACATTTTATTCAACCTCCAAAACCTATTCCCTTGTTCTAAAATTCTGGAACTCTTTAATAATTATTTCTACAAAATACCTATTAATCTCATATGATAAAGTTTCATTTACTTCCTTTATTTTTGTAAACTCTTTATCTTTTTATTAAATACCTTTTGAACCTGTCCTATCTGTTACAATTATCTCTCGTCAAAATATACATACATATATCATATTTTCTCTTTATATAACCCCTTGTTATAAATTTCGAATCATATCCTAAATATGATTTATAACATTTCTGTTTCACCTAATAACATTATGATAATAATTTTATGAAAATGAGCTATATCAACAAGGTTATCCATAATTCTCTAAAATTTTATTTATCATTCAACGATAACCTGAATTTCCTTAATTTCTTTAAAGCTCATATTTTAATTATGATCACGACGACATTTACATAATTTCCCTAAATGCCGTTTTCCTAAGGCTATATTTCATATACACGTGATCATTAAAAGTAACAAAAATAATATTATGTATATACGTCTAAAACTTCTTAAGGGGGTAGGACTATAATTTGATTATATTAAAGCCCTAATTAAATTTTAAAACTTCTTATTTTAGCCTATTTTAAGGCTAACATTCATTCTCAAAAATCAAATAAATTGTTTTTATTCTTAAAACGCTTATAAATTTAATTTGATTTAATTCCGTACAAAACTTCTAGGCCCTACCTTTTTGAAAACTTCCTTCTCGCTGATTTTGAAAATGACAATGCAGCAACATTTAGATATTAATTCGAAAAAGAATTATTTATATTTTAAAATTATTAAATTCATTAATCTTTCCTTTTAGAAAATTCATACCTAATCAAGAGCAATATTACTATTTCAATTCCAAAAACCTTGATGTCTTCTCCAACTGTGTTTAATCTCGAGTAGTTATCCATCCTATTTAAGTTTCGGGGATGAAACTTTTCTTAAGGGGGTAGGATTGTAACACCCCGTGTTTTTATTAATACAAATTAATTATTTTAACAAAATTCTTAAATTAAAATTTATATAAATTAACTTTTATTCAATTACTTCAAAAACGCGGCTGAAAAATTTTGTTCGAATAAGCATCCTCAAGATTTTTCTAGTTAAACTTTCTTGATTTTATATTAACTTGTATTATATTTTTATTTCTAAAATACTTGTCGAACTAAAACTTTATTTCAATTGGTTTTATTAAACTTAATAAATTTGCGCTTTAATTCAAAAATTATTATTTCTTGAATAAAAATAATTTTATTGAGGTGTATCTTGCAAATTAGCAGACCATTTGAAAATCTGTGAGACCGTAATACAAATTGTAACTGACAACTTTTATACATTTATATTTTCGAACTATAAATTTTATAATATGAATAATGGAATTAAAATTTAAAACTAAAAATTTAAAGTATAATATATTTTATTAAATATAAAGATTTATAAATAAGAGCGAATGAAACAGAGCAAATCGGAAAAACAGACCCAAACATCTCCCTCACTATGTCGACATCCACCCTCCTTCTTATCCATTCATTTTCTGATATTTGTTTTGGCTTCTTTAAGACACCACTTAAACCCTAACTCCTTTCTTTTGTTTTCTGACTTATCTTTCCCTTCTTCTTCTTCCCTCTTTATTTTTTTCATTAAATAAAACAAGAAAGCAACAGCCTACATCAACAACAACGAACAACCACAACAACAAACAACATCAATAAAAACAAGCTACGATAACATACAACCGACAACAACACAACGACGACAAGGAGCATCCTTCGGCCACCTTGAGCCCCTAACACCGTTCATCACCACCGTCACCGGAGCTGCCATTGGAGGCGAACTCGAGCTCAAGAACAACCACCAGTGGCCGCTGTCACCACCACCTCGGCTCTCCTCTACTATCCCTGTTTCTCCTTCTACTTTTGATCTCGCCGGAGTAAATCCTACGGCCGCCTTCGACGCCCCTGTTTGCTGCCACCATGAGCACCACCGTGCTTAGCCGCCTCCTCGAGCTTGACCACCATGGCCCTTCTCTTTTTCCCTTTTTCGTGGTCCCCTGCTCACCACCATCGTCATCGATGTCTTCTGCATTTTGTCATTGCTTGGGAAAACCACGACCTCGTGAGACTCGACCTCGACCACCGTGTCAGCCACCACGGTGAGCTTAATCCCTTTTGTACCCTGTCATTATTTGTGAAGCACTCTTGACTCGGTTCGATTTCAGTTCATATTCAATACAATCGATGAATTATGACCGACTCTTAAATTTTTCCTCGCTGCTTGTTTTTACGAGAATCGTTCGATGTGGTTTTGTCGCCGGCACCGTCATTGGAGTTTTGTTGCTGTGGGTCGTGTTCTCTGCTCTCCCTCGCATTTCTCTTCCTTCCTCAATGAGCTCTTAATTTCGTCACCGAAAATCACTCCACGGCTGCTCCTGTTGGATTCGGTGAGCGCCTTGTTGATTTTGATTTCAAGCTATCTATTCTTTATCTTGTCATTTTAATTGCACTCGATTATAATTCAACTTACTTCCTCTGTTTCTATGGCCACTAGTGCCCTTGCCTTTGTCAAATTGGGTCGAACCAGACCTTGTCGTGCTTTGGAAATTAATTAAGTCGGGTTTTATTTGGAGGCCTCTGTTCGTGAGCCAAATTTAGGTGACTCGATTTCTTCCTCAAAATCTCTAACATTAACGTTTTGGTTTTATTCTAATTAATTTGTTATTAAAAGTGAGCTAGTATGCATTAGACACGTATGAGTCCCGTTTCAGTTTAATTTGATAACTTTGTATGATTCGCTATAGTATGAAATTGGGTGTTAATTTTAGTTATAAAATAATGTTGAATTGAATTGTGAAATATGATATTTATATGATTTTGTGAAATTATATTTTGGGTGAAAATGTGTTGTGAATTATTGTTGAATTTAATTGTAATATTATCGTGTTAAAATTATTTGTTATGTGTAAATTAAAATATATAAAGTTTATGTATCACAAGTATAAAATAAAACTTAAAATATTATTAAATAACTTAAGTAAATAAATTAAATTAATATAACTTATCTATCGTCACTAAAATGTTAAATCGAAATATAACTAAAAATAAAGAATTTAGTTAAAAGAATATTAAGTTTAAATTAATATTAAATCATACGAAAAGTAAAAATATAAATTAAGTTACTCATATTAAAGTTTCTAAAATAAATAATTATATAAAAAGTCATATCTCACAATTACTATAAAGATTACTTTGTTAAAACTCTAAAATTTACAATGAACTGAAAATATACTAAATAAGCATTTAGTTAAAATAGTAAAAGGAAATTAAGAACTTGAAATTTAGAATAAACCTAAGTATAGTTAATTTTGAATAAGTTAAGAATTAAAATCACTAACAAGATTTTTGAAAATAAAATAAAGTCAGGTAAAGTCGTATAAAAAGAAATTTAAGAAAAACTAAAGTCAAAAATACTAAAATCTGTCAAATATCATTTAAGTAACATTTCTAATATTAAAATAAATGTTATGAATATTACGTAACTAAACACCTTCATTATTATTTATATTAACTATGAAAATATTAAATAATTATTATATTACATGAAACTTGGAATATTTATATCACTAATTGTAAACACACTTAAGTTGAAATTTAAACGAAACTAAATCTTTTAACTTGATCAATTAAAATACTTACACTTGAATAAAATGAATTAGTCACTTAAAACTATTTAGGTTACTCAAAATAAAGAACCTTAAAGTAAACTAAGTAACGAGAATAAATATTTAAAAGAAATGATGAATAATAACTAAAATTTCAAAATGGTTTAACTACTAAGATAATAAATCTAAATGCAATACAAAAATAAGATAAGAATCAATAAAATAGCAAAGTTTTAACAATTACTTAAAATAAACATAAATAAAATAATAAGTGGACATGTTAAGAAGAATATCAACATATACTTCAAATAAAATACCTTACTTGCTCTGTTTATATGAGATCATGTGGTACGTTATATTTAATTATCAAAGTTTGACGATATATTTAAGTTCCCGAATTGTCACTTGATTTGAATAAACAAGGAAATAAGAATTGGAAAGAATTGAACTACCTGAATAAAATACTTGGATTGTTCGCCATGTTGCGACTCTTGAAATTCGAAGTTAACGAGGTAGCTGTATATGGGGACTTGGGCTCCCTCCCAGAGTTGCCCAAGGCTATTCAACGATCTCAAGATTCTTTGTTTGACGTGTGGTATCAACCTCGGGGATGGGGCATACTTGATACTTCAGCGGGCCCATAGAATAGTAATTGGAAACGCATGACCCCATCCTGCGTAGTCTCTGGTGATAGTCGAACTTTTAGTCGGTGATACCTTTTGAATAGCGAATACGTATGATCCTCGATAGGTAGTGTATGCATACATTAGACAAGGGATTGAATCGTCCTTATTACCTTAGGTATCTTTAGCATATCCAGACTTGTCCGTTTTAACTACCTGGTCACATCTTCTTTGAGTTATGTCTGCATGCTTCCGCCTTTACTAACGAAGACTCATTTGTTATCACATGTTGAATGCATTTCCTTGTTTTGATTGGTTATTGCACGAATAGCGTTGTTATGAGTTTGAAATTGCCTTGTTGAGTATGATTGTTGAGAAATGTTATACACTATGAGAATTGTTGTATGCACGTATTGGAATCATTATAATCCCTCGTGCTACGTGAGATATTGCATGATTGTTCACGACTATATGTTTATTGAATTGATTACGACTTATGCATATATCTTGATTGCTATGATTTAAGTTATATATATATTACGATGTTATATGAATTGAGATAATATTTAAGTTTATATATTTTGTTCTATAAATTGAAATGTTTTAAGTTTGGTATATCATGTTGTATGAGATTTAGATATCTATATGTGAGAACTGATATTATATGCTAATTGATCAATTTTATCGAAATATCACATTTCTTTGGAGTTATACGCGTTTAGTCTTTGCAAGTTACTTTTAATCATAGGTTAAATAAACCAAAGCTGTGGTTTAGAGGTTGTTAGTTAGAAACAGTCACTTCAGCCTCTGGCGGGAGATCCTCCTATTTTGTGTTTTTGTCTCCGTTGCAGGCAATTCTCGAGACTCAGGATTATCGGGACGATTGGGATGTTTCATTTGTTTTCTTTGAGAGATTGTAACATATATTTGTATCCTATGCCATTTGAATGTAATTTAATTAACATCCGGCATGTATTAGACTTAATTAATTTTCCGCCTTAGTTTAATTAAGTCACGAAAAACCGGGTTGTTACATTTTAATTATTCTAATTATACTAAAACGATTTAAACTAAAATGAAATTTACTAAAAATTTCATTTATATTTATGAATAGTGTTTTTCAACACTTTAATTTTCTAACTTTTTAATCCAAATGATTTATAATGTTTTAAGTTATTTATAACATAATACTAACAATGTATAAAAACAATAACCAAACATAAACACAAAATAATAACAAACATAAACTAAAACAAAATCAAAGAGAGCCAAAAATGAAGAACACCCATGAAGATCATATTAAAGTTCAAGAACAACATTTTTGATTTTAATAACTTATAATTTATTTTCCTAAATTAATTCTTTTCATATGGTAACATCCATTTTAACTAACTTAATCTAACATATTATTTACAAAAATTAAAAGTGAAAATATATAAAAAAAATAGGGAAATGCCGAGTATATTACATATGAACATATAATTTTTATTTTCGATTTTAACCACTTTAAACTCATTTCTAATATTTCACATAATTTTTATATAACATTACTACTTAAATAAAACATAACTAAACATAAAAATCATATGAACATAAATTAAAAATGCTCAAAAATAAATTAACTACACATGTGAATTTATTACTACAACTAAACTATTATCATTATTTCTTATTTATTATCATTTTATTATACAACACATAATCATACAAGTTCATAAAAGTGATGTTTAACATATTTAACATAATTTTCATACTCATAAAATTATAATAACAAAACAAATTAATTTACTAAAAGGATAATATAAGACATAGTTAGTCACCTCGGTTTGGATGTTAATCGTCTAGGATCTAAAATAAATTTTAGATCGGATTTTTCTTCACCCATAACCCATGTTATTTACCCAAATAATCCATGCAAGTTAGCCCCTAAAATACCCACTAATGAACTTAGAACACTTAGGAATTATTAAGATAATATTATAGGTTTTTTTCTAATTGTTTTTGGAAGAAAAATAAGAAAAATCAAAGGAAGAAAATGGAGCATGTCTCACGACATACATGAATGAAATGAATGTGATTTTTGCTCCTTGAAATAATGAGGATAAGTTGTAATAAATTAGGTTAAATGAATTTAGAATAAAGTTGGTTTTATTTAATAAATAATGTTTAATTATAATGAAATTAGGGAACATCTAATTTCTAATTGGTTTAAAAAGTCTTTGACACTATTTGGCATTAAAAATGTCTTTTTGATGTTTAAAAATGTTTTTCACGAAATTGGTCAGTTTTAAAAAGTCGGGCGTTAAAAGCGATAAAAGTTAAAATGTGCTGTTTTGGCGATTTTCTGGAAAGTATTCATTTTATAAATTTAAGACTAAAATATTTTATTTACTACTTTAGAAAATATTTAACAGTGACGGAAATGAAAATGGTAGCATTAAAGTAGTAGTGTTGTATTTTGTAAGTATTATTATTATTAAGTATAATCTTTAAATTTTAATTACAAAATTAAAAGTGATGATGACAAATTAAAGGTGTAAGTAATGTGTAAGAATATGGAAGATGATAAAATTTGACTAAGGAAAGTCAAAAGTCAAGAGTCAAATTTTCGGGCTTGATTTTTCATTTCTCGAAATTTTCGATTTGCGCGATCGCGAAAGGTCTCGAAATAAAAGATATGACCTTAAAATAGTGTTTTGAAATAAAATCAGAATTAAAAATAAAACTAATTTTCAAAAGGTACTAAATATAAAAATCGGATCTTAACCCTCGAGATTTTGATTAAAATTTCACTAGATCGAAATATTAATTTTTTTGGCTGAATGTTAAAGATTTAATTAATGATAATCAAACGTCAAAAGTTTATCAGTTTAAATTAAGTATAACTTAGAATTTCGACATTTTAGAAAAAGCTAGTTTAGTAGAATAGGAATAGTAATTATATATATTAATATATAATCATTTATTGAAAATAATCAAAATGACTACATTTTGATTAAAAATGACGTGAGGTTTGATTTTCAAAATGTTGATGTTGATTGTTTGATTTTTGATTTGCGTGTTTGAAATTGTTGGCCCGAATTTCAAAGACGGGAAGAGTATAAGGGTTTATTTTTATAAAAATTTGAAATGTGTTTCGTTTTCAATTCTAAAGATAATAGGACAAACTTTATTTTTCAAAATTTTTCAATTTGGACTTAGGAAATTTTAATATTATTTGGCGAAAAAATTTCAGTCGCATTTTATTATAAGAAAAAAGGATGAATTTAATTTAAGGAATTAAATTCTTTTATCAAATTGTGTTAAAATAACACGGGGTGTTACATGATCCTCCTTATTACCTGCTTGATATCGTTAGCATTTAAAGTCCGTTGATGTGACCGGCACGCTAATGCGCGGACACTTATTAGGTCTGCATGTTTCCATCCTTGCTAGTTTGTTGGCTTATGGTCGTGTTTCATCTTAGATTATCCATGTTGTGTTGGATGTTAGGTAGCTGTATCGTATGCTACTTAGTGTTTGATCTGATATACGAGTCTGAGTAACTAGTGCACTTTGATGGATTATGAGAGTACACAAGTCGCTCTGTAGTCAAGACTCGCGAGTATATGTTGCTATATGAATAATTGAAAAGGGTCGACTACCCCGAATATGAATGAAATGATAATGATGTGCCTACATGATTATGAATTGTGATAATTTGATGATTAAATTGTTGTGTTATATGAATTGATAAGATCTGATGATTTAATTACCATGTTGCATGAACTGCTTTATGTTATGTTTTATGAACTGCACTATTGTATGTATATATGTGTTGCTTAGAATGTGCGGGGCTGAAAAAGCTAATACGGGAATCAACAGGTACCCCGAGACTTGACTGTTGATCTATACAAGGGGATTGAAGGCCTTATTTTATATTTTGAGAGAATGTAATCGATTAAACTCTGTTTTATCTATGACTCTTATTATGTATAATGAGTTGTAATACGATGACAGCTGGTTTTGTAATAAATAGACTTAATTAATATTCCGCCTTAGTTTAATTAAAGTCACGAAAAACCGGGTTGTTACAGTCCCGCGGTATAGGTATTGTTTGTCCTGTTATGTTTTTTCATGTTAGGTTTTTCTAGAGGGGGTTGTTGTAGTTGAGGTTTGTTTTGTGTTCGGCTATTTTTTTTGCCTCGAGTTCATCATGTTGGTCAGTTTGCTCGCGGCGAACTATCTTGACTTCTCTTTGTATATCATCCCTGTAAATTTGGCGATTTTATTAGTTGGTTGAAGTACTGCGGTTGTTAGAAGGTGGTTAATTTCATTTTGAGTTGTTTTGACCTCTCCATGACTTGGTTTAGCTCGGGTATGTTTAAGTTGAAGTACACCTTTGTGGCGTATGTTGACAGTAGTTGGTTTGCACCTGCACATTAATTATTTGGTGATGTAGAAGGTTGGACATAGTCACGTATAATTATTTTGATATGAGAAGGGTCGACTATCCCTCGTGCTATATGAGATATAAGATATTGCATGTTTGTTCACACGTATGTGTTTATTGAATTGATCATGATTAATGCAATATATAACGATCGAAATGTATCAAGTTCTATATATCATGGTGTTTACATTATATGAAATTGCTATGAGTTATGCTTAAAATATGATTTGAAATATTTTACGTTTTAATGATAAGGCTTATGCTTATATCATGTTTTACGTTTTAATAATCATGTCTTATGCTATAATTACACATGTATATGATAATGCTACTACATATATGTTTATTGTTATGGGTTTATAAGGCTTAGCGTGTGCGAGATGAAATCGAGTCTTACGGGTTATACGTAGGTACTTTGAGGTTAATTGACCATGAATACCAGGGGATTGAAGGTCTTCCTTTGCATTTTGAGAGATGGTAAATTAATAACCATGTTTATCTATAACCCTGATTATATATTTTGAGTTGTAAGACGATTACAGCTGGTTTTATAATACAAAAATACTTAATTAATATTTCCGCCTTTGTTTAATTAAGTCACGAAAAACCAAGTTGTTGCAATATTAGTAAAGAATAAAGATCAAACATATTTGATACATTCAAATAGAAGATACATTTTTTTTTATAGTCACTTATAATGGTGGATACATTTTATTTTTATATAATACTAAAATGATTTCGAAGAAGTTTTCAAATTTTTTAGAGAAATTCATCGAGCACTTTTCACATTTTAAAAAGTATACGTTCATTTTTATACATCAAGATTAATTGATATTTATATTAAGCAGGTATGTTAGAATACTTACTGTAAGTTGTTTTTGTTCATCTATTTCGAATATTTTTAGATTAATTTAATAAAAGTTAATTTATAATTTATTTCATAATAATCGCCCTCAAACTTTGTAATTTCGAGAATAGTTCTGAACACATATAAGATAAATAGTTACTATTGTAACTTAAAATAAATTCTCGAAACAAAATAAAAACATGAAATTAAGAACGCAAAAACATTTAAAAATAAAGGGATGAGAAATAATGATTTTATTTTTTCATAACCTTTGAAAAATTTTAATTCTCATACGAACTAAATTAATGCATCAATTTCGTGAATGCATGATTCTTATTTTTTGGTTCTTTTATTTTAATTAATTTGTTAAGACAAAATAAATAAAAATGAAATTAAGAGAAAGAATAAATTATTTTTAGATGAGGACTTACATTTTAGTTATAAGAAAGTTAATTAAATTAAAAATAATGACAATATGTTTTTTTTAGTATCTTTTGAAAAAATTTACGAAATAAAAAGATAAAATTAATCTCATTATTTACGAAATAAAAAGTTCTATAAAGCAAAAGGTTTTTTTTTTAGTATCCTTTCAAAAAATTTAGGTCTAGATTAGTTTTAAATATATATATATATATATATATATATATATATATATATATATATATATATATATATATATATATATATATATATATATATATATATATATTGTTAATTTACTTATTTTAGTTTGATCTAAATTATTAATTTTCTAATTAAAATTACTTATACTATATTTTTTTTATCTAGACATAAATTATTTATTAATTTAGATATTTGTATGTTGCACATATGATATGATATATACAATTTATCATGAGATATTGAGAAAAGGGGTTAATTTCACCGATTATCTAACTTAAGGGGTCTAATCACTCCAATTAAAACTTAAGGGGATTAATCTCACGATTAGACAAAGTAAAGGGGTTCGATTAACACTTTCGCGCATATAAAAGACATAGTTGAGATTGAATGATAAAGTAAATACATGACAATATAAATAACAAATATGAAATTAGAAACCAAAAATATATTTCAGATATGAAGCATGAGAATTAATTCTCATTTTAGTGAGTTCTACAATTAGCCTTACACATATAAAAATATATCACAAATATTTTAAAACCTCTCAAGTATCATTGTAATATATAAAGTTAATAAAAGTAATAAATCACAAAACCAAAAAAAAAAAATAAATAATGGATCTCTATTTCTAATATACTTTCCAGTTTGTTTAAAGAAAAAATTAACAAAATGACTTTACCTCGTTAATCGTTTTTGCTTTTACGATTTCTACAATGACTTCTGCACATATAAAGTAAGGTAGTTAATTAAGAATATTTAATTGATAAAAAAATATATCACCAATATTCTAAAATCCTTTGAAGTGTAATTTAATATATCATGTTAATAAAAGTAGTAAAACATAAAACATAAAAAAAAAAAATAATCAAGCTCTAATTCTAATATGCTTTCATTTTTTTTTTTTCAATTAAAAAAAAAATAACAAAACGACATTACCTTATTGTCATCCCCATTCTTTTAAATTTTATATATACTCCTGCACATATAAATAAAAAGTTAATAATTTATCATAAAATAAATCTAGACAAAAAAACCAAAACTATAAATGATAAACAAATAATACAGAGTATTTAAATATAAAATCATGAGAATTAATGAGCTTGAATACATGACTTTTGAAATTTGTAACTTATAAAATAAGAGAAATAATGCATGGATGTTATAAAGTAATAGTTCGTGTCTTTTGGTTTCGTATATTATTAATTAATTGGTTCAAAATAGTTAATTTAATACGTTGAGTAAGTTTTGCGTAAAACCATCTTATGCGTGCGACAAAGTTTTTATGATTAAAATTTAACTATTGTAAGAGTGATGTTGGAAGTATGAGTAAGCGCACTTTGTTTTAAAAATGACGGTTTTTTTAGACTATTTTTTTTCACCTGCATTTAGATGTATGGTAATCACTATTGAGTATTTAGTGACACTTATCTGACTCTAGTCTAAAAAAAAGATCATCTATCGCAAGACTTGCTCGAGTAAAACAGTTTTGGCATGAATAAATGTAACTACTCCGTTATTTTGTTGAACTTTCTTTGAACATATATGAACATGCTATCAATGAATTTCAATGAATTTCATGTCCCTTTCTATTCTCTATCTCATTTAATCTGCATCAGATGTGACACTTTACGTATGTAATTTAGTTAATTGTCCAACGTGGCAATATATTAGTGCACAATCAATATATTAGTGTTTCAGTTGGTTTTTTTTTTTTCCGGTATCCGTATAAGTTTTTTTTTTTTTTTTTTTTTTTTTTTTTTTTTTTTTTTTAATAAAAATTCTTACTTTCCTTGTTATTATTAATTTTTCTTTTTATTATTTATTTCTTATTATTATTAGTGTTGTTGTTATTTATTGTTATTATTAATTTTGTTTTATTATTATTTATTTCTTCTTGTTATTAGTGATATTGTTGTTGTTGTTGTTGTTGTTGTTGTTGTTGTTGTTGTTGTTATTATTATTATTGTTATTATTATTATTATTATTTGTCTTTATATTTAATTCGTTATTAATGTTTGTTATTATGTGAACGACAAAATTAAGGACGAGGAAGATGAAAAAACTTGGAGCAAAATTTGAGCCGGGTAGACAATTATGACGTGGAGCACAATAGATGACGTGGCGGAATGAGGGCGTTATTAGTGTATGTTTTTAGGTGTTTTTCACGAGCAAACTTATGAGGATTGTCTTTTAATATTATATATAGATTCTTTGCCTCTTGTTTTCATACCCCTCATATTACTCTTTTAGCCCTCATTACTAATGTTGCCTTTTTTACATATTGTTCCTCGCCTCCTCTTGTCTTAAAATGTACCAAGACTTAATGTTGAAGTTTTGGTGGGTTCGAATGAAAGCAGAAATTGCAGAGTATGTTGCAAAGTGTCTGATCTGCCAAAAAGTGAAGTTTGAACATCAGCGACCCGGGGGACTACTACAACCTTTGGACATTCCATTGGGGAAATGGGACTCCATTTCCATGGATTTCATAACAGGGTTGCCAAGAAATCATCGAGGAAATAATGCAATCTGGGTGATTGTGGACCGCTTGACCAAGTCGGCCCATTTTCTGCCAATCAAGGACACCTGGAGCCTTGAAGAGTTAGCTAAGGCTTATGAGAAGGAGGTGATCCGATTACACGGCGTATCGCTGGACATTATTTCGGATAGGGATCCGAGGTTCACCTCACATTTCTGGGAGAAACTACAAGCAGCATTGGGAAGCCAACTGAAGATGAGCACCGCTTTCCACCCTGCGACCGATGGTCAAACTGAGCGAACCATCCAAACGGTTGAAGACATGCTCAGGGCCTGTGCCTTAGAATTCAACGAGAATTGGGAGAAAAGTCTACCCTTGATTGAGTTCTCCTACAACAATAGCTTCCATGCAAGTTTGGGTTGTGCCCCATTCGAGGCACTATACGGGAGGAAGTGTCGTAGCCCAGTCTGTTGGGACGATGCTAGTGACAACGTGGGGACTGGACCACAGGTTATTCAGGACCAGATCGAGCATATCAAAATCATTCGTGAACGGCTACAAGCGGCCCAGGACCGTCAGAAAATGTATGCCAACAAACATCGCCGACCTATTGAGTTCGAAGTCGGTGATCATGTCTTCTTGAAAGTATCACCCATGAAGGGGGTCCGACGCTTTGGATTGAAGGGAAAGTTGAGTCCTAAATACGTAGGACCCTATGAGATAACCGACAGAATTGGTGAGGTAGCTTATCGCCTAGCACTACCCCCCAATTTATCCAAGGTTCACAACGTTTTCCATGTTTCTCAACTAAGGCGATACAGGAGTGACCCAAGTCATATCATTACTCCTGACGTAATCGCAGTTGAGCCTAACCTGCTCTACTCCGAGAGACCTGTCAAGATTCTAGCGCGAGAAACCAAGAGGTTGAGGCGGAAGACGGTTCCCTTAGTAAAGGTGCTATGGAAAGGTCAATTGACTGAACAAGCAACTTGGGAGACCGAAGCCTCCATGAAGGAGAAATACCCCGAGCTGTTTATCTCAGGTGAAAATCCTATCCTTCATTCAAGTTTCGGGACGAAACTTTTCTAAGGGGGAAGGTTTGTAACACCCCGTGTTAATTTAATTCATTAATTAGCCATCAAATTCTAATTTCAAATCTTAAATCAAATCATAACCTTTTTAACCTTCCAAAATCTCTATTTTTGCAAAACTTTTGTTTTGTAAAATTTATCGACTTCTTCAAGACTTTTTAAAATTTTTGAATAATGAAATAAATATTTTAGTCTTAGAATTTAAAAGTAGAAATATTTCGAAAAATCATCAAACACGCACACATTAACTTTTATCGCTTTTGACACCCGACTTTTTTTTAAAACTGATAAATTTCGTGAAAAACTTTATTTTGATCAAATATCCTTAGGAACCTTCCAAAGGAGTCAAATTTGACAACTTGACTTTTGATGTCATAAATCTATTTCAATTAAACATTATTTACTAAATAACCTAAACTAACCTAATTCATTTAACCTAAATTATACTCCCTCCATTCATTTCCATTAGCATCCCTTCTTTTTTGACACTATTCACATAGGTGAAGAATTTTCGGTATAACTCGTAATGTATAAATAAAAATATAGTCATGTGAGATCTTGTTTTATTCGTTTTCATAAGTACAACATTAATATCAAATTTTTATATTTTTATACAATTTAGAACTATAGATATTGTCGTTACAAAAAGCGTCTCGGCAAATGTGAAAAGAGAAGGGATGCCAATGGACTTGAATAGAGGGAGTACTACAACTTGATTCATTATTTTCACAAGTGTAAAAATCAATATTACTCCCTCCAAAACAGCCGAGATATTGCACCCCTTTATTCCTTTATTTTTCTTCCATTTTACTTCTAAAACTCACTAAATTAAAACCCTAATATTACTCTAATATTACACTAGTGTTCTTAGTTGTTTCCTTGGGTATTTGAAGCTTATAATCTACGGGTTTTTGAAGGTGAAGACGTGTACTTGGGTGAAGACTTAGACTTGGATAACATCGTAGATCCGGACAACCAATAAACTTACCGATTAAGGTGACTAGCCTTGTCTTATTTTAACCTCTTTTGAAAATTAATTTGTTTTGTTATTATAAGTTTATGAGTATGATTGTTGTGTTAAATATGTTAAACATCACATGAGTGCACTTGTATGATTATGTGTTGTATAATAAAATGATAATAACTAAATAATATGTTAAATAGATTATTGTAGTAATATATTCATATGTATAGTTATTTTATTTTTGAGCAATTTTAATTATGTTTCATATGATTTTTATGTTTAGTTATGTTTTAGTTGAGTAGTATTATGATATAAAAATTATGTGAAATATTAACCTTGAGTTTAAAGTGATTAAAATCGAAAAAAAAAAAAATATATGTTCATATTCATTTGGCTCGGCATTTCCCATTTTTTTTACTAAGTTTTCACTTTTAATTTTTGTAAATAATATGTTAGAATAAGTTAGTTAAAAAGGATGCTACCATGCAAAAATAATTAAATTAGGAAAATAAATTATAAGTTGTTAAAATCAAAATTAGTGTTCTTGAGCTTTATTATGATCTTCATGAGTGTTCTTGAATTTTTCATGTTGATGTTCATCATTATTGTTCATTTTGATTATGTTTTATATTATGTTTGTTTATAATTTGTGTTTATGTTTAGTTATTGTTTTATATATTACTTAGTATTATACTATAAATCAACTAGAACATTATAAATCATTTAGATTAAAAAGTTAGGAATTTAAAGTGTTGAAAAACACTATTCATAATTATAAATAAAAGTTTTAGTAAATTTCATTTTAGTTTAAACCGTTTTAGTATAATTAGAATAATTAAAATATAAAGACTTTAAGCTAAAAACCGATAAAATCGAAAAATGAAATTTTGGACATCACCTTAGCTACTCACGGCATTTCCACTAATTTTAGGGTTAAATTTGTTTTTATCACTTTTTAGTTTATTGTTAATATAATTTAATTAATAGTTAATAAGTTAGAATTAAGAAATTAAAAGAAATAAATCAATTTTGATATTAAATGAAACCACACGGCATCTATACTTTAAATTGACTAAATTTGATCAAAATGAAATTATCACTAAGTCACTAAAGTTAAATAGTAACTAGAATTGAAATTTTGTATAAATCGTTTTAGTTATAAATGAAATATAATAAACCGATAAAAATGAGTAACTGTTATAAAATTGAATTAAATTGTGTGCTACTACCTTTGCAAATATTGGACTGTTGAACTTGGACTTACGGACTAAAATGAATTCCACGATACTATTGTTTTAAAATGAAAACCGCTAAATTTAGTTAATAGACGACTAAATTCAACTAAGTCCCATTTTAAAATGAATTTCTTTATCACATTTTACAAATCGAACTTAACGTTTTTAAAACTAGACTTTTAAAATATTTCCAAAAATCACTAAGTACAAAACGAACTTAACGACTTTGAAACTAGAATTTATACTTAGGAAATAAAAAGGTTTAGTATAAATACACAAAATATCTTAAGTATAAATACCTAAAATGTCTCAAGTATAAATACCTAAAATATCTTAAGTATAAAAATACGTATAAAATACAAAGTATAAAAATACGAATACGTATAAAATACGAAGTATAAAAATACGAATACGTAAAAAAAATACGATGAATAGTGACCGATGAATAGTGTCAAGTGAATAGTGTTTTGTGAATAGCGAAAAATGAATAGTGAAAAATGAATAGTGAAAATTTACGAAACTTGTAAAACAAGTTACGTCTTAAAATTTAAAGATAATTCATATCTCAAATTTTGAAATTTTGTAAATAACTAAAAATTTACTAAGTATAGAAAAATTGAAAATGAATAAGTAAATTACTTAAAGTGTTTTGAAAAACACTTAAATAAAATTTGACATACTAATAAACATTTCAATATAGAAACTTGAAAACGTTAATAATTAACAACACTTCAAATAATAAACGAACGTGTTATGTGATCATATCCAACCAAATAAAATACTTAAACGTTTGACGCTGAGACTAGGAGAGTCTAGAAATATGTGATATGTAATATCAAATGAATAATAAATCTTGAGTAAGTTAAATAAAAGGTCAAACGCTTGAGCCTCGCATATGAAAACGTCAATCGTAAGTGAAGTGGGGTTAAGATAGTCTTGTAGCGGTCGCCATTGCCGTACAAGATAATGAATATGCCAACTCTTAGTGGGTCAGGCTTTAGGAAATAGTCGTTTTATCCAGAGTTAAGGTGCTCTATGATTAGCATAGTCTATTCTTAAAGTGGATATTAGTGTATGCATACTAGACTAGGGTTTTATTCCCCTATTTCGCTAAAGTTATCAGGGCACCCGTGGCCTTGTGGATTCAGGTCGATTATAGCGGTTCTGTCTCCTTGCCGTGTTTCGTTCTTAGTGGGCGCGACACTTGCATTCACTCTTACCCTGCGTAAAGATTACTTGACGAGATTGTATCTGAAGTTCGAATCATTTCGAACACTAGAAGATGAGATGCAAGTACTATAGTATTCGGCGTGGTTTACGAGTCGAGTAAGCTGCTGCACTATGGTAGTGAGATGCAAGCGACTAGAGTACAATAGCCTACTCAGTGGTCAGGTTCGTAAGCAGTATGTGTTGTCTGTTGCATGATTAATTGAGAATGAGTGCGTACCATCTTTGAAAATTAAAGACCACAACTTTCTGAATTGAATCGAGTCTGCATGATTGTGAATGATATAATCTTTATGTTTGTTTGCGATCCGATATCGCCTCGTAATGCTATTGAATTGCTGATACACTATTTATATGATTTTATCTGTTATTTGCTTTCATAACTGAATATCATGTTTATATGATTTATCGCTTCAACCGCATGCTTATTATGACTTATATGTCTTTATATGCTATATGTAATAAGCATGTTTACGTTTTTATCATAACGTTATAATTATAAAGCGATAATATTAAACCAAAGTAATTGAAATCGAGGGTAAGTATGAGCATAGCTAGTCACTGTCCGCTCAGCGGGCATCCCCCAATAGTTTATTGTGCAGGAAAAGCGTGGACCGGATGCTTGGATTTTGGGACGGGACCAGCTTATATTTATCGCTTTACCTTTGTTTGTTTTCGAGAGAGATGTAATATATACGACGCTACTCTTTTAAATTTTCGTATTTAGAGTTGTTCTATTCAACTCTTAAACGAGGATGTAATATTTTGGGTTATTTGTATAATTAATAACGCTGGTTTAAGACTTAATTAATTTCCGCCTTAGTAATTAAAGTCGACTAAAAACCAGGTTGTTACAGATCGGGGTTGTGCTCAAAATCGAATTTAAAAATGGTTTGTTTTATATATGAAGAACCATCTTAACCAAAAATGTAAACTGATGGTTAGGGACCCAATGTTGTTTATATATTCTAACACGCACCCTCACATGAATGCTCCTATGTAAGCTTGAAATGTGGACACAACGGTAGGATCATTATACCTTATATTATTCCACTTTGAAAGGGTGGAGTGACGAGTGGTGAGATTCGTGTTATGGGATATATTCTATGTGACGGTATTAGGCAATAATATATTTCTGTGTAATATTCTAGGTCGGGTTAGTTTTATGGTAAGTAGGTTTTCCTAAAGTCTGTTTGTATTGGTATATATTGTGGCCTGGTTGTACTTCCCACACACAATTGCAAATACACAATATTTTCTGTCAATTCTCTATGTACGTTTAACTTGGTATCAGAGCGATATCGTCGTCTTGTTGGTCGCCTTGTGTATCTTTCCATTACACGTCCTGACCTGTCATATTCTATACATATCTTGTCCCAATTCTTACAGCAGCCTCGTGTTACGCACTGGCACACGGCTTTGCGCGTGGTTCGGTATTTGAAGGGTAGCCCTGGCCAGGGGCTTCTGTTTCGCGCTGACTCTAACTTGGAGATGACTGCTTATTGTGACGCCGATTGGGCTAGTTGTCCTTTGTCTCGTCGTTCGCTGACCGCATATTTTGTACTGTTGGGTGGCTGTCCGGTTTCTTGGAAAACCAAGAAGCAACCCACCGTGTCCCGCTCGTCGGCTGAAGCAGTGTATCGTGCTATGACCGTGGCTGCGTGTGAAGTCAAATGGTTGCGTGGCTTATTTCACTTTCTTGATATACCCGTCCTTCGTCCTGTGATCCTTTACTCCGATAGTCAGTCTGCAATGTCCATTGCTCGAAACCCCGTCTTTTATGAGCGCACCAAACATATTGAGGTTGACTGTCATTTTATCCGTGACGCTATTCTCGACGGAGTCATTAGTCCCTCTTATGTTCCCACGGCTGAACAGGTAGCTGATTTGCTTACAAAGGCGCTCGGTGTTCGACAGTTTACGTTTCTGTTGTCCAAGTTGGGCGTTCTTGATCCCCACGCTCCAACTTGAGGGGGGGTGTTATGGGATATATTCTCTGTGACGGTATTAGGCAATAATATATTTCTGTGTAATATTCTAGGTCGGGTTTTATGGTAAGTAGGTTTTCTAAAAGTACATTTGTATTGGTATATATTGTGGTGCAGTTGTACTTCCCACACACAATTGCTAATACACAATATTTTTCATCAATTCTCTGTAATGCGTTTAACTATTCGAACATGATTTTTAGTGATTACGATCTGGTACCATATTAGAATTAGCTAGAAGTGAATTCATATGATAAAGTTGTTAGTATTATGGTTTGTGTTACAATTAGAGTATGAGACATCGATTCTAAAAAATGGTTTGTTTTTTTACTCACTGTGAGGAATCAATGTAACCAAAAGGTTAAAGTGACAGTTGGATTCCCAAAAATTATTTTATACTCTAGCACGCTCCCTTACATGAATGCTCATATTTGGGTTTGAAGCGTGGACGTAACGCGGGAACTTTATGCCTTATTTCATTCCTTTCTGAAAGGGTGGAGTAGTCTGTGGTGAGATTCATACCCGTGACCTTCGATCTCAAGACTCTGATATCATATTAAGTTATAGCAAGGTATTTCGCATAAAAGAGTTGTTTATGGCAGAATTACAAAATGAGACTTTGATTTTAAAATTAGTTTGCCTTTTTACTCACTGTGAGAAACCAATTTAACCAAAAGGTTAAACTGACAGTTGGAGTCCCAAAATCGGTTTTATACTCAAACAGGCGCCTTTGCATGGATGCTCATATTTGGGTTTGAAGTGTGGACAGAACGACGGGATTCTCATGGCTTATTTTATTTCATTTTGAGCAGGTGGGGTGGTGTGTGATGAAATTGAACCGTGCCTCTAGTCGTAAAATTTGTAATCTGTATTAGAATTATACGAAAGTAAATTCATATATTAAAGTTGTTAATATTACTGTTTGTGTCACAACTACAGTGTGAGACGTCGATTTTAAAATGGTTTGTTTTTTTACTCATTGTGAGGAACCAACTTAACCAAAAGTTTAAACTGATAGTTGACGTCACAAAAATTGATTTTATACTCTAATATGCCCCCTTACATGATTGCTCCTATTTGAGTTTAAAGCGTGACGACAAGATCCTTATACCTTGTTTTATTCCATTTTGAAAGGGTAAAGTGGAGTGTGGTGAGATTCGAAATCGTAACCTTCGGTCACAAAGTAATAGTCATGACTATGGGAAACAAGCACATGTCAAATTTTTATTGCCCGTTTTGTACGTGGCATCAAAAAGTAAAGAGAAGGGATAGAGATATTTTCCTAGGAGGGTACAGGAGTACAAATTATTTTGATTCTTATCCCAACGTATTATCGTGTATTTCATGTTTCCTTTTTTAGTTAGTTTTGAGATTTTTTTAAGGCACATTTAGTTTGCTCATACCAAGATATTAAAATAGGGCAAAAGGTCTAAAAAACATGTTTTCCCCAACTAAGGGCTAAATTAGTCCCCTAGTAAGGCTTAAATACAAGGCAGTTAAATTAAATTAAAACACGCGTTGAGCTTGAAGTAAAGCATCATAAAAGAAATCAGTTAATCGTGTGATCTAAAAGTTCGATATTTTCTTGAGTATAGTCTAAATTCTAAAAGACGAGAATTAAAAATTTAATCCAATTCCATCATGTTACGACATACAACAAGATAATCCTTCATATTCACATACAACACTCGCAGTCGGAATTACACGCTGCGACAAGTATCTTAGTTGAATCACACCGTTCTACCAAAAGATGACAGGAACAAAGAACACACCACAAAAGAATACATCAACACGACAAGATACCGCCTACACAACACCCAACTAACCCGTAAACTGTATGGTTTATGTACAACACTACAAGATATGAAGTATACAGGCGAGCAGCAAGGTGCGCTGTACAAAATCTACAAATAATTGGCAGTTCGGCACCAGATCGCTTTCAACACTACGCAGATTCATTATGGGGCGACTTTTCTGACTTTAAAGGCAGTAAATTTGTGGGGTTACCTGAGGGAACGAGGGAGGAAAGGAAGGTTTCCCATGATAATCACGTAACTGGTAAACGCCTGTCATTCAAAGTAGTCGGTGTTGTGCAAGGTTATCAGATGTTCTTCTTCATCTTCGCTTTTTTGGTCTTCTCCAGACGTGTATCTTTTTATGGTTCTGCAATGGTTAAGCAAGTTCACTCTCAAATTGTGGACACAGTCGTGAACGATGAGACCTTTCCGAAACGAACAAAAGAGAAACTCGATGTACTTGCTGTCGCTGGTTCCTGCTCTCTGCAACTGTGCAGTATAATTGTACCACTAAGAACAGTAATGAAGCCACATATTTCGGAAGCGATACTGCTTTCATCTTGACCTGACCAATCCTGCAAGAGATCACAGATATTAAAATTGATATCTCAAAACTGTAGAAAACCACAGACGAGATGATGAATAAACGGAAGTGTAAAGCAGGAAATGTAGTCTGCGATTCTACCTTAAACATTATTGGCTTATTGCACTGGCGGCAATAGTTAATGTCGTGAAAATCACATAATAGATTGGAGACACAATTGCAGCATTAAATGTATCAAAAGACGGTGAGATACAGACAATACAATGTTGCCTCAACATTACACACGTCAACGTCGGACATCTCGGAGGTCAGAAGATGAAAGGGATTCAAGAAGTGATCAAATAGAAACAACCAAAGTACGCCACAAATAGATGGATGTGAACCTTGTTCAAGTAGTTTAACTGTGTAATGACGCAGATTGCTCCGACAGTCATGAAAAACCACGCTTGAGGAAAAATCAACTGGAGAAATCACACCTGGAAATCGGGAAGCATTCCTGTATAAAAGGCAAACACCAGACTTGCAGCTGCTCCAATGGTTGTAAGTATTATTCTCGTTCCGTCATCTGGTAAGTTATAGTCTCTCGGAGGGGCTCGCATTCCTATAAAACCGTGACTACAATCAGTTTTTTGTCACCAAACAGCAACATTGAAATCAAATTCCCAAGGGTCGACAACGCTATGTTTCTTAGCATCCAATATCGCAAGTGAAACTCAAGAAAGAGGGCAATAAACATGACAACTAAAATATAAGCATTTTCCCGTTTCTCAACAAAGAAGCTGAGGCGTACCTAACTTGAGGATATTGAAACTGTTTAAATACGTATAAAAAGGAAAAGTGACCTAACCATCTTTAGCTAAAACCGCAACAGATATAATAATGTAAAACAAGCTGAGGACCATTGAAACTCCAAGCCAAATCCTTAGAGCAGATAAATGAGGTATTCCTACTGCAAACATCCCACACACAATTCCGGCAATGGCTATACATTAGGGTAGCTTCAGCGCACCATCGTCCCTCTACAGAACATACGCAGCCTGTGAATGAAATTTCGCAAGGTGTCAGTTGAATGATTCATATTACAAAGAAACGTTTCTAAGTTAGTGCATTCAAAGTCACAAGGTATCAATAAAACACTTGAAACGAACACACGCCTGAAATTATGTTTAAATGATCTTACACCTGTTCTACTCATCTATTCTTTTCTTAACCTATCAAAACACTTCAAATGACATCAGTTACTTCGCGAAAAGACAACTTCAGAAATGCGAACTTCAAATTACTTCACAAAACAAGATTTTAGACAACTTAACATCAAGAGAATAGGTGCTAAACTCTACAACAATTTGTCAATGGGCGATCAGTGAAAAACAAACTAACGTATACCTTTAAGCCTTCGAAATACCTTTAAGTCTGCTCAATGGGTTGCGAGTATGGTTTGTTGCGCTGCATACTGGATTCTTGGATTATGTGAACAAGGGTCTTTCAAAAATGCAGAATATCAAATACAGACAGATGATTAGATATAATGCCTGATGTTTGATGGAAGTTAGAGACATGACCCAAAATGGGAAGGATGGTGATCAAATAAAAGTATAAAAACTTCACCGATGTTCACTTTCAACGGCATTTCTCAAGCTTAATTAGTACTTATAAGTTTCCTTGCAATTCATTTTTTATTTTCTCTACATCATTTTGCAAAGATTATCTAGGACCATGTTGTTTCCATAGGACAGCCGACAACGTTATAACCCTGTGGCCATAAAAGAGGACACAGTGACGTAAAACTGAGGGGCCTAGCTGAGAAAGCACCTACCAAAAACTTTTGGTGTCATTAAAAACCAGTGAACCCTTCATCACAAACGGACACAACGAAAAACGGAAGGAAAAAGCGAGACTTACCACACCTCTCTACGCAACTCTTGAAGTGTCATCTTTTTGACCGGCTTAGCGTCCTCTCCTTCATCCGGCCAAACAACAGCAACGCTGTCTAAATGTAGCTTTGAATTCAAAATTTAAGCAATTATTTGCGGTATTTAGGGAACACCCTGGAAGCCACTGCCCTCCTGAGTACGATGGGTTCTAGTTCATAATAAGTTGCAGAGGTTTGCTAAATGATACACCCTTTTCCTTCAGTAAGGTTTGCCAAAACACCTGACAAACAAATTGATGATGAAACATTACCAACTATTATGAATGTATACTCTGAAAGTTAACAATCCATCAAAAGTCGGTGGAATACCTCAACATTCGAGACAGAGAACTCCTGAAAGTAGGAGAAGCTTCATATAGGATCCTTGTACTGACGACCAAGTAACTCTTTCTCATGTTTCTCCTGAAGCTGGCCAATGTTAGTTAGCTTGGCACTTTCACTGTGAGTTTGGCACTCACGGTATTTAGGTTCGGGATGTACAGTACAACAAGAGGCTAATTCACATAATCTTTAATTCATCAGCCTACAATAATTACGAACTCTCCTAATACCTCTCAGCTACTCGAATAAATCGAGTATCCAGATTCAAGAATTTGGGAGAATAATTACAACTTGATTGCAAAACCCTAACACTTAACTAATTTACTACTCCGTATTACAGATGAGTAGCTTCAAAAACAACAAGGAAAGGTAAAAAAAGTTGCAGAACATCCAAATTTGAAACTAAAATAACACAAAGTTGAACACCAAATTTGAACGCAAATTACTCAAATTCACCTCCCAAAGTCGGCACAGATCACACAATCAGGGTAGAAAAAACATTAGAAAACAGGAAATAAAGGAGATTGAAAAACTCACTGCTGATATGAGTTTGATTGTAATAGATGACAATCTCAAATCGAAGAAAAAATGGAGCAGAAGTCGCTTCTTTTAGATAAAAACTTATTAAATCGAGTATCCAGACTTTTTGGGTATGTGTCTGATGGATAATTAAAGTGAAGAGGGAGAATGGGAGAGGTAAGCTCAAAAAAAAAAAAAAAAAAAAAAAAAAAAATAAGGCAGAAGAAGTATGGGGTGAAGGGGAGGAGTGTACAATTGGTGTTAACTTCACTGACTTACACTATACTTAGAAAAATGTTACTTAGTAAGTTAGTAGTAGTACTCACTTATTTATGGATATGTAAGTCGCTAAATCTTTTGAAATGGCATAAAGCTGTCGTGTAGCGTCACGGAAATATCTGTTCCCTTCATCACCGAACATCCAGTGCTCCGGCTCATGGTACCTTACTCCCCTGTTCAGACGTAAACGCACAACCATAAATACCTTGGCATTTTAACAGACAGTAACTCATAAACCGGGTGAAGAGACCACACAACCATACTTTTGAGCAAGGACGGGACCCGATTTCATGCATCCTATGTATATCCTAGGCTTCGATCGATGTCGGATTATTGTTGCCGCTAGTGTTCCTGTAAAATATACCAAACGAATATCAAACCTGATATCATGGTCTTAAAGACTAAGATTCGTAAGATTACATTTGCATCCTTCAAACTATATTTATTTTTTCTATTTTATCACCAGGAAACGAGAGTGAAATTCAACGTTACAACCCCGTAGAGCTTTAGCTGCAAGAGAGAAGTCATTTACCTATATTTACATGTACATCATCGTCAACTTTGACGTAATACTCAGCATCCCACATAGCAACAGCAGTGGCGAAATATATTTTCGTTTTGGCCAAAAGCTCAAGATATCCCTCAACATGTGCTGTCCTCCGAGCAGAAGCATAACAAGAAACCAAGTTAGCGTCTTCATAAATACTCCATATTTATCATAAACCAGTCAAATATGTATCAGTCAACTAACCAGTCTTAGAAAGTCGCCGTGCTTTTGATCTTCTGCTTAATAACTCTATCCAAGATACCACCAGCTGTAGCACTGCCGATAACAACAGCAACCAAAACGTCAGTTACGCAAGAAGAAACATGGGTGACAAAATACTACTACTTATACAAAAGAAAAAAGCTGCACAGATTCACGACCAACCTGTGGCCAATGACAAATTTCATTATGATGCTTATGATGCCCTTCTCTTCTTCCAGTTTCTTTCTCTTTTCTCCTGATTGACGACCACACAAAAGTAAAATTTAAAATCACGAAAAAAACAGAACAACAGACGACATTATCAGAGGAATCCACAAACCTTGAGGCATCCAAGTTGCACGAACAGAGTCTCGTCTCTTTCTTCTGCTGAAAGTGGTATTAATGCCAACTACCATCAGATATTTCCGTGTGCCTTTCGATTCCGACATGGGGGATCCTTCCATTATCGATTCCTGTGTGGCCCTTGCTGCAGCTAGCTCCATTTCTAGGCTAGATATGGTTTTATCAAGTATCCTGTATCAAAACTACGTCAAAATTTTTCCAGTATAAAGTATACCCACGATATGAAACGTTTACAGGGCAGTTTCGCTTACTCTATTGTCCCATGTGCCCCTGAAGCCTGGGGTTTTCCATTCCTCTGCATAGAATGGATAACTGGACCGTTAATTGACAGCTAAAATGAAATGGATGCAGTACAAATTTTAAGGCGTGTTAGAATTGCAACTAATTCAGCCATGTGTAACAACACTTCGTCGATGTCATATACCATCAGACTCACAGTTTTTCTGTCGTATTCCTCCTTGATGACACTTTGCCTTCTTTCTTCTAGCGTTGCTCGTCGAAACAACACTTTTTTCTTCAGGTTCCGTCCGAAACCTGTAAATTTTAACGAAAGGCGTAAAGTTATTAGCATCAACCGTGACATCTAGGTACATGGTCCCACATAATCAGAGGCACATGTTTTTTCGTAACAAGCAAAGTTCCAAGATCAAATCGCAACCACATAATGACGAACAAACTCCACTTACTCTATATAACTGAGACTATATTCTTTGCTACTATGTATTTCAATTGTCATTATAGTATAACATTGGCGTAGTAAGATCAGTTTTCGTGAATCATGCCCCAAGGGTAAACGATAAGAAACCATATAAGGAAATAATTCTCGATACTATAAGGACAATTGAAATACGTAGTAACTGAAAAACCGTAGTTAGATTAAATCATCTTGAAACATATCTTCGATGATACGGAGTACTTCACTCCATTCCGTCCATTTCACTACATTAAACGGAATTCTAGAAAAAAATATGATCAAATGCAGTGAAATGGATCGAAATAAAACAAAATGTTGTTATCAAGGGAAAAAGAAGATCAAAATCATATCAAAAGGCAACCAACACCAAACTAATAAGTGCTTCAAGTACAATTTAATCAATCATATTATTATTAGAACACACTTTATAAGGTCAAATTGCAAATTAAATTGGTTGAAAAGTCTTGATCATTGTACCAAAAAAAACATTGAAATTCTTTACTCAAAAACAATCATTCCCAAGTCTAA
Source organism: Dianthus caryophyllus (assembly GCA_023091065.1). Lineage (NCBI taxonomy): Eukaryota > Viridiplantae > Streptophyta > Magnoliopsida > Caryophyllales > Caryophyllaceae > Dianthus > Dianthus caryophyllus. The sequence continues at coordinate 4,542,212 of CM041530.1, forward strand.
TATGGATTTAAAACATAAGAGTATTTATTCAAGTATTTCAGGAAATTACTTAAAATAGTACTACTAACACAATTGTAGAAACATATGCAGCCATTAGTGGTTAGGGAAACATATTCTTATAGAGTGGTCATCAACTATATACGAAACTGCAACTTTGTAAAGTACTTAGTACAAACCTGCTGTCAACTTCCCATCTGAATCAGATGAAAGCTCGGCTAGGCTTGCGAAATAGGCGTCTTTTGATGGTAGAACTCCGTCATCTGAGTCAAAAGAATCAAGAGACCAATTACGAATCATGGTATTTAATTCTGTAGCATCAACTCTCCATCTAATTCCTGAATCTTTGGCACATAGGACTGAACCAAGCCCAATTCCTATAAATACAATTAACATTCAGTAACTAAAAATTCTTGCCAAAAACAGTCACGACAGTTTGATACCGTGCAATCAAACTGACATGCCTGATCTCCTATTGATTCGATCTCATCCCAGGACCTGCCACTCCTAGCAGCTTTGAGTTTTATTATTAATTTGTCTTTCTCAACCTTATAATAAATTTAAAACCAAATAAATCAGCCGAACAAAATTGCAAAATTTAATCAGAATTGTCGCAATAAGTTTAGTGCACAAACCTGGGCATCCAGAGCATGGCCAGAGAGAAGCTCACAATTAATGTTGCGTTCTCGGAGTTCTCGCTGAAGCTTTGCATTACTTGCCTCTAGCAATGATATTTTATGCTTAAGAATCTGCATTTACCTGCCCGTTTTAATAATATCAGCCCAAAATCTCAGGGGAAAAAAATAACAGCTTCTGTATGTTTAAGAACAATACCTGAAGCTCTTCAAAAGATACACTTGAATCACCACGGTAAAATACAAGCTCTGACTGGAGTTGCTCAATCCGGCTGCGCATTCTTTGCACTTGAGCTGCAACTGGATCACGATTAATCTACAAAGTGAAAAGTTGTGATATTAAATCAAAATTTTATATTTACAGGACCCGAATAAGATACAAACTACCGAGAAACCGAACCTTATAGCAGAAATTGTACAACATGGAACTTACAACAGATTTTTTTTGAATATTACGAGCATGATTTGCATACTTCAAAGTGTTGAGAGTTTCATCTGTGTTTGTGTCTGCAGGGCTAACACAAGCTACAACAAGGGAATAGAAGATTATGAGAAACAACGTCCGCATTCAAACTGAAGATCCTATGCTTCATGCGATAAAAGTCTGGTTATCATCGGGATTCAGCAGAGCAAACATACCAATCATCACCGTTTTGCTGTTTCCTCCAAGCGAATCCTAGCAATTGATAGTTCAAAATCAAACTGGTTAGTAGGGAAACACTACATCATATGATGAAACAAAAGGTGTGGCAACTTTCTAGCGAGACGGTAAAATAAGAAACAACAAGTTATGTACTAAAACCTCCATATGACACGACGAAGTTCTCGAGTGCCATTAGGTAATGCTCTGATAGTAATGTAGATTCCCGGTTCATCCTGCTCAACCCATTCCGTCTCAGTGTCACTCTCATAGCTGACCGAAAGCTCGCCAGAGTGATCTACGTCTCTTGATAAGCTGCTCCTAGCTGAGGCGTCAACTGACGATATTTCTGTTTTCGAAGCACTGATGCTCGAGAGCTTAGGAGTTGAAGCTAATCCATATGATTTGTAGTGTTGTTGACTATCACGATGGTCGACAGAATCTAACGAAGAGTTTGCCAGTCGTGATGGACGGTGTAGTTCACATGGCAGCCATTCCTTACTTAAAGGCGGTGTTGCAGGAATTCCTAGAACAGATTCGATCTTGGAGTTCTGTAATGCATGAAAAAGTCGAACATTTTACACTACAGAAACTGACACGTGATAATCAACGGAGTAACTTGGAAATATGGCGTATAATATATCTATGTCTCACCTCGTCTTCATAATGTAAAGGGGTTGGTTGAGGTACACTCTGGTGATTGACCTTTTGAACATTATAAAGCTCTGTAACTTTGTCGAAGTTCTCAGCCCACCATCTTTGAGCTTGCGATTTGTTGAAAAGATCACGGCTGATAAAACAAATAGGAGAGACACATTGAAAGAGTAAGTCTATGAAATATAGAACGAAACATATCACATACTCGTATGTCATAATGCGCAAACAATCAGTTCATAACCCTTTGAAACCCCACTCAAAAGTCGATAAATGTGTTGAAGCCTAACACGTTTTGACAATACCAGCAATTGTAAGCTTTGCCCATGTAAACTTATAGTACGCAAAATAAGGACTAATCTATAATATCCAATACAAATGAGTTGCGCCTCTCAACGATTCAACAAACTTCATTGACCTAAATCACTCTCAGGAACGCTTCATCGTAATAGAAACGGGAGTGATCGAATTATCTGCAATAGTCAAGGAACTATCACGTACAGAAGTTCTGGAACCTTGACTTTCATACGAGCACTGTCACACACTCACACCGTCTAGAAGCCATGCGCCAACATCAATATTTTCCACCAATATACACTAAAACTCGATACCTAATCAAATAGTAAAATACACTAAAGGCCAATATATAAAGAATACAGCAAAACTAAACATATACAGATAACCGAGTCACATTTCATTTCAGTTCGATTCGTCTCATCTAGAAACCAATGAAAGGTCAGTACTCGCATCCATCAAACAGACGCTACTGACTACACTAAAGAACAGAAACAATACCAACATTGGAATAGAAACGATACCTAAACCGAATGCTCTTGATATCATTGCCACCTTGAGGTATCGAAACAAATGTAATGAGCACACCAGGCTCAACCTGCGCAACCCACTCCTTAGGCTCATCCTCTTCCCTGAAAACAACAGACTCAGTCCTCCCACTCACCGACACTGGCGTTCCCTCACCGCTGCTCGACATCTCCATCTCAAGCCCTTTAACAACAACCCGACCATCCATTCGACTCCTCACAGCTTCGACGAATGTTGCTCCCTCCTCACAGCTTCGACGAATGTCGCTCCCTCGTCACAGCTTCGACGAATGTCGCTCCCTCCTGCCTCTTGTAGGCCTCTGTTGCTTTCAATGCCATTCCTTTTATCTGTGATTTAATTTATCACTAAACTTAATCAAAATAGAGTCACCAACCAATAAATAGGGTTTCATTTGCACTTTCTTTGTTCAATTTCAATCAATGTCAAACCTTAAATCACTAAACAACCATTCAATCAATAACCAGCGCAAGGGTCTGCTGACATGAATCATCGTCTAAAACAGTCAATGCATAAAAATCAAAAAGTATAAAATACAATCACGTCTATGACATTTTATTGAAATGGTGTAGCATTGTACCCTTATATACAATAAAAATCACTTAATAAATTGCTTAGAAATACAATCATGTCTACAACAATAAATTTTAGTCGCAAAATCAATAGGCCCGCTAACATGAGTCAGTGTGCAAACCAGTCAATTCATCTATACTTAACAATCAAATTAAATAATGACTATGAAATTTTATTGAAATGGTGTCACATAGTATCGCATATGATATGATATGACTGTTAAGTATCACATATGCAGCCATTAGTGGTTAGGGAAACATATTCTTATAGAGTGGTCATCAACTATATACGAAACTGCAACTTTGTGAAGTACTTAAGAGCATCCTTATCAAAGGGGAGTTTTTCTCTCCATTGTGGGACCCAAATTTCACTATTTTTAATTCTTCATTCTTACCTCTCCATTACAAAAAAAGACATATATTCATGGATGAGTAATTCTCTCTACAATTTGAGTGGGTCCCACATGAATTTAAAGTAAAAATCAAGAAAATAAAATAAAATGGGCACAAAACTGTACACAAAACTCTCCACAATTATGAAGAATATGCATTATCTCCATAAAAATGGAGACATTCTCCATTAATATAGAGACCTTTTTTAAAATTTTCTCTCCATTTATTTCAAAGGAGACTTTTTTCTCCATTGTTATGAATGCTCTAAGAACCTGCTGTCAACTTCCCATCTGAATCAGATGAAAGCTCGGCTAGGCTTGCGAAATAGGCGTCTTTTGATGGTAGAACTCCGTCATCTGAGTCAAAAGAATCAAGAGACCAATTACGAATCATGGTATTTAATTCTGTAGCATCAACTCTCCATTTAATTCCTGAATCTTTGACACATAGGACTGAACCAAGCCCAATTCCTATAAATACAATTAACATTCTGTAACTAAAAATTCTTGCCAAAAACAGTCACGACAGTTTGATACCGTGCAATCAAACTGACATGCCTCATCTCCTATTGATTCGATCTCATCCCAGACCTGCCACTCCTAGCAGCTTTGAGTTTTATTATTAATTTGTCTTTCTCAACCTTATAATAAATTTAAAACCAAATAAATCAGCCGAACAAAATTGCAAAATTTAATCAGAATTGTCACAATAAGTTTAGTGCACATACCTGGGCATCCAGAGCATGGCCAGAGAGAAGCTCACAATTAATGTTGCGTTCTCGGAGTTCTTGCTGAAGCTTTGCATTACTTGCCTCTAGCAATGATATTTTATGCTTAAGAATCTGCATTCACCTGCCCGTTTTAATAATATCAGCCCAAAATCTCAGGGGAAAAAAATAACAGCTTCTGTCTGTTTATGAACAATACCTGAAGCTCTTCAAAAGATACACTTGAATCACCACGGTAAAATACAAGCTCTGACTGGAGTTGCTCAATACGGCTGTGCATTCTTTGCACTTGAGCTGCAACTGGATCACGATTAATCTACAAAGTGAAAAGTTGTGATATTAAATCAAAATTTTATATTTACAGGACCCGAATAAGATACAAACTACCGAGAAACCGAACCTTATAGCAGAAATTGTACAACATGGAACTTACAACAGATTTTTTTTGAATATTACGAGCATGATTTGCATACTTCAAAGTGTTGAGAGTTTCATCTGTGTTTGTGTCTGCAGGGCTAACACAAGCTACAACAAGGGAATAGAAGATTATGAGAAACAACGTCCGCATTCAAACTGAAGATCCTATGCTTCATGCGATAAAAGTCTTGTTATCATCGGGATTCAGCAGAGCAAACATACCAATTATCACCGTTTTGCTGTTTCCTCCAAGCGAATCCTAGCAATTGATAGTTAAAAATCAAACTGGGTTAGTAGGGAAACACTGCTTCATATGATGAAACAAAAGGTGTGGCAACTTTCAAGCGAGACGGTAAAATAAGAAACAACAAGTTATGTACTAAAACCTCCATATGACACGACGAAGTTCTCGAGTGCCATTAGGTAATGCTCTGATAGTAATGTAGATTCCCGGTTCATCCTGCTCAACCCATTCCGTCTCAGTGTCACTCTCATTGCTGACCGAAAGCTCGCTAGAGTGCTCTACGCCTCTTGATAAGCTGCTCCTAGCTGAGGCGTCAACTGACGATATTTCTGTTTTCGAAGCACTGATGCTCGAGAGCTTAGAAGTTGAAGCTAATCCATATGATTTGTAGTGTTGTTGACTATCACGATGGTCGACAGAATCTAACGAAGAGTTTGCCAGTCGTGATGGACGGTGTAGTTCACATGGCAGCCGTTCCTTGCTTAAAGGCGGTGTTGCAGGAATTCCTAGAACAGATTCGATCTTGGAGTTCTGTAATGCATGAAAAAGTCGAACATTTTACACTACAGAAACTGACACGTGATAATCAACGGAGTAACTTGGAAATATGGCGTATAATATATCTATGTCTCACCTCGTCTTCATAATGTAAAGGGGTTGGTTGAGGTACACTCTGGTGATTGACCTTTTGAACATTATAAAGCTCTGTAACTTTGTCGAAGTTCTCAGCCCACCATCTTTGAGCTTGCGATTTGTTGAAAAGATCACGGCTGATAAAACAAATAGGAGAGACACATTGAAAGAGTAAGTCTATGAAATATAGAACGAAACATATCACATACTCGTATGTCATAATGCGCAAACAATCAGTTCATAACCCTTCGAAACCCCACTCAAAAGTCGACAAATGTGTTGAAGCCTAACACTTTTCGACAATACCAGCAATTGTAAGCTTTGCCCATGTAAACTTATAGTACGCAAAATAAGGACTAATCTATAATATCCAATACAAATGAGTTGAGCCTCTCAAACGATTCAACAAACTTCATTGACCTAAATCACTCTCAGGAACGCTTCATCGTAATAGAAACGGGAGTTATCGAATTATCTGCAATAGTGAAGGAACCATAACGTACAGAAGTTCTGGAACCTTGACTTTCATACGAGCACTGTCACACACTCACACCGTTTAGAAGCCATGCGCCAACATCAATATTTTCCACCAATATACACTAAAACTCGATACCTAATCAAATACTTCGTAGTAAAATACACTAAAGGCCAATATATAAAGAATACAGCAAAACTACACATATACAGATAACCGAGTCACATTTCATTTTAGTTCGATTCGTCTCATCTAGAAACCAATGAAAGGTCAGTACTCGAATCCATCAAACAGACGCTACTGACTACACTAAAGAACATAAACAATACCAACATTGGAATAGAAACGATACCTAAACCGAATGCTCTTGATATCATTGCCACCTTGAGGTATCGAAACAAATGTAATGAGCACACCAGGCTCAACCTGCGCAACCCACTCCTTAGGCTCATCCTCTTCCCTGAAAACAACAGACTCAGTCGTCCCACTCACCGACACTGGCGTTCCCTCACCTCCTTTCGACATCTCCATCTCAAGCCCTTTAACAACAACCCGACCATCCATTCGACTCCTCACAGCTTGACGAATGTTGCTCCCTCCTCACAGCTTCGATTTAATGTCGCCCTCCTGCCTCTTGTAGGCCTCTGTTGCTTTCAATGCCATCCCTTTTATCTGTGATTTAATTTACCACTAAACTTAATCAAAATAGAGTCACCAACCAATAAATAGGGTTTCATTTGCACTTTCTTTGTTCAATTTCAATCAATGTCAAACCTTTAATCACTAAACAACCATTCAATCAATAACCAGCGCAAGGGTCTGCTGACATGAATCATCGTCTAAAACAGTCAATGCATAAAAATCAAATAGTTTAAAATACAATCACGTCTATGACATTTTATTGAAATGGTGTAGCATTGTACCCTTATATACAATAAAAATCACTCAATAAATTGCTTAGAAATACAATCATGTCTACAACAATAAATTTTAGTCGCAAAATCAATTGGCCCGCTAACATGAGTCGGTGTCTGAAACCGTCAATTCATCTATACTTAACAATCAAATTAAATAATGACTATGAAATTTTATTGAAATGGTGTCACATAATATCGCATATGATATGATATCAGTTGCACTTTTCATTAATTTGGGCACACAATAAACAGTAAAAAAACACTTTAAAATGCAATCTTTTTCACAAAATATACAAAAATTTCAAGTAAAATGAAGATTTAAGAACATTCATTGAGAAATTCAGGGAAAAAGAATTAAATAAAACCGTGAATATGTTGCATCTGATAAGAAAAACTGTACTCCCTCGTTATATTGTTACCTGTAATAGCCGCGTTAGCTTGCTATCTCTGTAGGGAACATGGCCTCCTTCTTTCCTCTTTTTTTCATCTCCTAGTGCAGTGATCACATCCCCGAGCACTAATAATCCTTTATTAATGTGAATACGTGAAACAAAAAGAAGAAATAAATTAATTACATAATCATGTAGTAATTGCTTCAAAGTAATGATTCGTAGTCAACGTATAGGCCAACCAAGTCAAACACATTTTAACTTCTAAAATTCATTATAGTCTATCAAATCAGATTTAACCTGTTTTTTAGTTCTGGCTTGAACATACATTCCTATTTTTAGTGTTTCGATAAAAGCAATCGCTTCACCATTTTCGACTACAGGAAGATGTTTGAATTTTCCTATTTGACATATGTACAAGGAAATCAGATAGTCCACGAGACCAAGTTTTCAAAAGCATAATATCATAGGCAACTACGAATAGTTAATCTCACCTTGAACCATCTTCTAAAGAGCCTTGATCCCCAAAGTAATCTTCAGATAAAATCATACACAACAAACATAATTTTAATTTTAATTTCAATTAAATTCAAAACTTTAATCGAATAAAAATAATATAAAAAGAAAAGGGAAAGAGCAAAAAACCGAAAGGCGAAGTCGCTTGTTGTCTCTCCATTAGACTCCAACGTGTTTTCAAACTTCTCTGCAAATTCCGAATATTACATTTCGATCATTTCATTTTGAACAACCACAAAAAAAAAAAACAAAAGAATACTATGAGAACAAAGAATACAGAAGATTAATGTCAGACAATCCTAAGTCATTAAGACATGTGATCAATCATATGTGTAGGTGCTATTTCAACAAATTTATCACCAATTAAACTCACAACAGCATCAATCATCATCAACTTAAATCACAAAATAATACAAATTTGTCTAATAATTTTTTTTAAAAAAAAAAAATCACATAAACCTGAGTAATTGAAGCAGGTTATAGGCACTTCCAAGGAATTTCGATCAAATTGTTGGGCGTTGTTCCTCCACCAGTTCTCTGTATCTGGTGACCTACAATATTCACCTTTTCAATTTCAATTTAACCCCGAAAATATCAACTGACTCCATAAATATAATAATTTCTGTAAAATTATCAACTTTTGAGATTGGTATTAGGTAGTTATGCAGGGTGAGGGTATTTTGAGCATAAATTTAAATTTAATTTGAAATTAGAAGAGGAGATGGCGTGGTGGAAAGGAGAAGAAAAGGCAACTGGGTATAGCAAACGACTCCTTCGGCACCTCCGGTGGTTTCAAACCACCACCGCTACCGCCACCAACGCCGCCGCCATTGGTAGTACTACTTCTAGTTGAATAATAAGAAGAAATTGCACGAGATACCGTTTTTACAGATGATGATGATGGTTTAGATGAAGATTTCGCATCAATTCCTTTGACTTGCTTCATCTTGGTTGCTTCAAATTATCAAATTAATAAAAACCCAAATGACAGATTTAATATTTATTAATTAAATTGAGATTAGAAGTTGGAAGATTCAATTTTGTTCATGTGGGTGCAATCATTAACAAAAAAAACAATACGAAAATCTACTCCAGACACACAAAATCGATTTATATATTTGATACTAATTAATAAAACTGACCTACTGCATCAATGAAAACATTTACTGACCGGCGAGTGGGTGTTGAGGTCTGAACGCCGGCGGTTTTAGGTAGTCGTGGTGGTGCGTTAGTGGTGGTGGTGGTGGTGGTGGTGGATGTGTAGGCAACTGGCTTCACTTTAATTTGTGTGGATGAGATGAAGTGGGGAAGTGAAGCCAAAAATGGGGGTATAGCAGAGGCAGGGAAGAATGGGTTGCAGGGAATGGGGAAAAAGTAGGAGAAGTGGGTATGGCAGTGTACAAATGAAAGGACAAACAACGACTATATCACTGTACATCTACAGTTTTGTCAAAATCAGCAAACTTTGTGCTTTTTAGGAAGTAAGGATAAGGATAGGAAGTAAGGATAAGGATAAGGATAAGGATAAGGATAAGGATAAGGATAAGTATAGATATAGATATAGATAGATAGATATAGATAGGGGTGGCCAAAAGTGCGGGCCAGCCCAGCCCGGCCCAGCCGGTCCATGGGCTCATCTTGACCCGACCCACCAGCCCATTTGACCCAACACTTGACCCATTTGGCTCAGTTCGATTTTCCCGGTCGCCACGAAAACCCACATTACCAATGGCCGGCCCGTGGTCAAACCAGCCCACCCCAGTCAAACCCACCTGGCCGGCCCATTTCGGCCCACCGAGGCCCACTGCACAAAAATTCTAGTTTTTTTTTTTTACATTTTTTAACCTATTATTTTTACCTATAAATACTCTTACACTCTAACTCATTTTCCACACAATTCATTCTCTACTCTTCTTCATCTCATAACATTCAAACTTTAACTAAATTATCCATAACTAAATTCTCTCTTCTTTTTATTTACAATTTTACCTATCCTTCTATAGTAATACTTATATACTTATAAATTATTAGTTATAAACTTATAATTAGATTTATACTTATAAATTATTAAAATAAAAACATTATTTTAAAATAAAATAAAATATTATAATTAAAAACATTATTTTAAAATAAAATAATTTTTTTAACATAAAATATATATTATAATTAAAATAAAAACATTATTTTAAAATAAAATAATATATTTTTTTTTTAAAAAAAAAATATATATATTATAGTGGGCTACCATGTTCAGCGTCAGCACAAGTAGTGGCGAGGCTGGTTAGTGTCTCTTGACACCCAGTAGTAAATGGCCCGTGTACCACCCCTAGATATAGATATAAATAGATAGATAGATAGATAGATAGATAGATTTATTGTAATTTATTATTCGGCCATTGATGAGCTTTTCGGAGGTTTATGATTCTGGTTTTTTATTACTTGGTTTCCTCTGTGGCTACTCCCTTTATTACATTACTCCCTCCATTCAACTCCACAATGCACTTATGCTTTATTCATGTTTGTCAACGCGCGTTTTGCGCGTTAAATATCTTTAGCTATGTTTATTCAAAATTTATGAAATTTAGATTTTAATTATATACTCGTAAAGACGAATCAAACAAAATCACACATGATTATATTTACACTTCTATATCGAGAGATATTTGAAATTAAAGGTCGAAATGTGAATAGTGTACAAAAAAGAAACATACAATGTGGAGTTGAATGGAGGGAGTATATTGCAGCGAGTTTTCGAATTTAATTAGAATTTGTCATATGGTTTTGCGGTGATTTGTTACACATGCGTTATTTTTTGCTTGTGTTACGACTATTATATTATATATTTCGATGACGGTTTCTTTTACATTGAAATATTAAGGTTTAAATTTAATTCAATTAATGGTATAAATATTTGGGTCTAATGATTTGAGATAAATTGATCGGTAGGACTATGTCGGCCCAAAGGAAGGCTAGTCTTGTAATGATTAATTTATTGAGAACATTGGATATTGTGGGGTGTGCATTTTTAGATGCGGGTGTGAGTCGTGAAGGGAAGGCTCATATTTGGCGAAATACACACAACAGCGTGTATGGTGAGCGTGTGACAATTATATGGTTTATTAAGTGTGAATACAAGTCGGCCCAATGGAAGGCTGTATTTACATGATTATTGTCAATGTTTGATCACTACGACAAGATTACCGCTAACAGTTAGTGTTACTGTGCAAAGACTTGACACTAATGTTGTTACCGGTGTCTTGAGATGGGAAAATATACCACTTATTTGAATTTAAATTTTAAATAAGGTTTATGAGCATGTTTCTTATTAAAGTTGTTTGTTTTATTCAGTTAATATGTCTGCACGCTACTATTTACAGCGATTTAAGCTCTATTCCCATGCTAAATGGGGCGAATTTCAAGGATTGGAAAGAGAACATGTTAATTGTTCTTGTTGCATGGATCTAGACCTTCTTTATCGAGGGTGAATCTTTCAGCTCACTCTTACGGATGCAAGTTCTAAGATGAAAAAGAGAATTTGAGAAGTGGGAGAAATCCAATCGCATGAGTCTTATGATCATAAAGCGGCAGATTCAAGGCTTTTAGAGGTGCGGTGTCTGAAAAGATTACCAATGCCAAGGAATTTCTTGCTGAAATTGAAAAGCGTTTTGTTAAAAACGATAAGGCAGAAACAAGTACGCTACTACAGCACTTGATTTTAAGGAAATATCAATTCAGTAAGGGAAATATAAGGGAGTACATCATGGAGATGTCTCATATTGCTTCAAAACTTAAGGCACTAAAGCTCGACTTGTCGGATGACTTGCTCGTTCATTTAGTATTGTTGTCTCTCCCTACACAATTTGGACAGTTTAAAGTAAGTTACAACTGTCAAAAGGAGAAGGGGACTCTAAATGAGCTCATTTCTTATGGTGTGCAAGAGAAAGAAAGGTTGAAGCAAGATAAGGTTGATGTTGCTCTCTTGGCTAGTACCTCTAAAGGAAAGGGCAAGAAAAGAAAGTTTGAACCTAAGGTTGCAACTAAGGGTCCTGATGAGCAGAAGGAAAGTGATGAACCAACTGGTTGTTACTTCTGTGGAAAGCCAGGACACATAAAGAAGAATTGTCCAAGATATCAGGCTTAGCTCGCTAAGCGAGCAAAGAAAGGTACAATTCTTAATTTGTTTTGTTCTGAAGTTAATTTAGCTTCAGTACCAAGAAACACTTGGTAGGTAGATTTTGGTGCGACTACTCATATTAGGGTTTCTATGCAGGGTTACCTAGCACACCGAAAGCCAAGTGAAGGCAAAAGATACATCTACGAGGGAGATGGAACGTCGGTAAAAGTTGATGCTATTAGCACGTTTCGATTATTATTAAGGACTAGTTTTTATTTGGATTTGAAAGACACTTTTGTTGTACCGTCTTTTAGACGTAATTTAATTTCTGTATCTCTTTTGGACAAATTCGGTTATTATTGTTCATTTGCGGATAGAAAATTTGTGTTGTCTTTAAATTCAAACGTTGTTGGAACTGGTTCTTATGTGGTTTCGATAATCTTTGCATGCTTGATAATATTGCATCACACAGTGAAAACCTGCACGTGGAATCACGTGGTACTAAGCGTAAATTAAATCAGGAAAATTCAGCGTCATTATGGCACAAAAGGTTAGGTCATGTCTCGAAAGAGAAAATTCAAAGGCTTGTGTCTGATAACATTCTAGATTCGCTTGACTTCACAGACCTTAATGTTTGTGTAAGTTGTATTAAAGGAAAACAAACCAAAGTAAGAAGGTTAGGAGCCAACAGAGCTACGGATGTCTTAGAATTGATACATACGGACATCTGTGAGCCATTTCCTACGGTTTCGTGGAATGGTCAATGGTATTTTATATCATTCATAGACGATTACTCTCGTTATGGCTACCTTTACCTAATTTATGAGAAATCAGAGTCTTTGGACGTGTTCAAGGCTTTTAAAGCCGAGGTTGAGCTTCAGCTCAACAAAAGGATTAAAGTTGTCAAATCTGATCGTGGTGGTGAATACTACGGTAGATATGACGGTTCAGGTGAACAACGTCAAGGACCATTTGCTAAGTACCTAGAGGAGTGTGGAATAGTCCCTCAGTGCACTATGTCGGGTTCACCTAGCATGAACGGTGTTGCTGAGACACGAAACTGAACTCTTAAGGACATGGTAAGGAGTATGATCAGTAATTCTACCTTACCTATATCACTCTGGGAAGAAGCACTAAAGACTGCAGCCTATATTCTAAATAAGGTACCAACTAAAGCAGCTGCCAAGACACCTTATGAGCTTTGGACGGGTCAAAAGCCTAGTCTTAAGCATTTTCATGTATGGGGATGTCCAACTGAGGAGCGACCTTATAGGCCGCATGAAAATAAACTAGACTCCAAAACGGTGAGCAGCTACTTTATTGGTTATTCGGAGCGATCAAGGGGTTTCAAGTTTTATGATCCCACTGTAAAGAATATATTTGAGACGGGAACTGCAACATTTCTTGAGGATGTTGAGTTTAGGGGGAGAAATAAGGTTAATGACATTGTATTTGAGGAAGAATCGATTTCGATTCCTATGATTGCTCCCGATGATGTGCAGGTTCCTTTACCTATCACTACTATCGGAGGAGCAAATGAGGAACCTCGTTAGGACAATGTCAATATTGGTCTCGTTCAAAATGATTTGTTTGCTGCACAATAACAACCCTTCATTGAGAACGAGATCCCAGAAATTCAAACTCAACAAGCTCAAGAATTAAGGAGATCCACTAGAGTAAGGAGAAGTGCCATTTCGGATGATTTTGAGGTATATCTCCAAGAACATGAGGATTCTAGTGAACTGTTGGAAGATGATTCAATCAACTTCCAGCAGGCCATGAAAAGTTCTAATGCTCAAAAATGGATTGACGCCATGAATGGGGAATTTAAGTCTATGCAAGACAATAAAGTTTGGGATCTTACTCAATTACCTGAAGGTGCGAAGCCTATTGGTTGTAAATGGATATTTAAAACCAAGAAGGATTCAAAGGGTAATGTGGAAAGATTTAAGGCGCGTCTTGTAGCTAAAAGTTTTACTCAAAAGGAAGGTATTGATTATAAAGAAATATTTTCTCCGGCCTATTGTACTAAGGATTCCTTTCTAGTAATCATGGCGCTTGTTGCACATTTTGATCTTGAGTTGCATCAGATGGATGTAAAGACAGCGTTTCTTAATGGCGACATTGATGAAACGATTTATACGATGCAACCAGAAAAATATGGTTTGCAAACTAAGGAAATCCATCTATGAGGTCAAACAGGCTTCTCGTCAAATGTATCACAAGTTCAGTGGGAGAAAGTTTATATTTATGGTTTTATGTGTGGATGACACCTTACTTGCCATATAAGGTACTAAATAAGTTTGGCATGCAAGACTGTAAACCATAGTATACTCCGATCGTTAAGGGAGACAAGTTTACTTAGTCTTGAATAAAGTGCCCTTAAGGTAGCCTTAAAATTAAAGAAATGCAGGAGATTCCTTATGCACATAATATAGGGAGTCTTATGTATGCTCAAATTTATGAAAAGACCAGATATAGTAAAAGGGGTCTTAGATATCCCAAGGGACTAAGGTTAGCATGCTCATTAATCGGAGGTCTGATATTTCTAGAGATCGTTGGTTATTTAGACTCCGATTTTGATGGATGCCTGGACACTCGAAGGTCCACTTCAGGTTGTGTCTTTCTGATGGCTGGATGGGCCGTTTTATGATAAAGTGAGAATCATTTTATTATTGTTGATTCCATTGTGGAGGCAAAATTCATAACTTGTCACCAAGCAACAGTTCAGGGCATATGATTGCGAAATTTTGTTGCTGGTTTAAGAGTTGTGAATAGTATCGAAAGACCATTAAAGTTTTACTATGATGATCGAGCAACTATTTTAAATAGAAGCTCGAGTAAATCCAGACATATTGAAAAAAAGTTCCTCATCGTAAAGGAACGAATACAAAGTGGTACGGTTTCAATTGAACATATGGGAACAAACTCCATGATTGCGGATCCGCTGACTAAGGGATTGCCTCCAAATAAGATTGTAGAGCATACAGCTCATATGGGAGTCATATAGAGTCAGGATATTATGGTTTAGTGGGAGTACTTGTTCCGTATGTATTTATTTTTCCCTTGTGTACTTCGTATACAGATATTCTGCAGAAATAAAGTTTAAAGTTTAAGGTTTAAAGTTTAAAGTTTTATCCACTCTGAAAGGTGATGCTTTTGCATTGTTTGATCTCAATTAAAGTTAAAGTTGGACCAGTTGGAAATAGGCATGTCAGATCACATTGCGTGTAATTTCCAACTTACACATCCATAATTGATCTATGTCATTTAGTTGTATTGAATTGGTGTGTGACTGTAGGTACCGGGATTAACATGGAACCACTCGACGTCTTGCTAAGGGAGTAAAGTTAAAAAGATTAAGTACAAAAAACCTTTTAAAACTGTTTTGGAGCCGCCATTAAATTATGAGGGAAATTTAGAACCCGCCTCCGTGTCCTTATGCTCAAAGACACGTCTTAGAGTTCAAGGCACGTCGACACCTATCCGTCTAAGGTTATTGTGAAACCAGATTCGGATTCGGGTGAGGGTACTTTTCTAAAGTATAGTTCAAAATAATGTTTTTATGAAAGATCTTTTGGAAAAGCCTATCAAAAGATAGCCTCTACTAGACTTGAGAACAATGCAAGGAATGATACATGAGCCTAAGTAATCCGCTACGTACAAGTACGATAAAGGTTGTAAAAATAATGCAAAAAGAGATTGTTTAAAACCCTCAGTTAAGCATGCTTAATTTATTAACGAAAACAGTTCAGTTAAATGACGAATTCATTTTAAGTGATTTAGATGCAAGATGAGGATTTGCTAAAATGCATACAATAAAATAAAAAGTTCAATTGTCCATTGATTTATTTTAAAGAGGTCAGTTGTTTATGCGACTTTGGAAATGTGTTACGAATAGGGTGTGTATTCGAGGTGCATGGCCGCCTTATGAAAAGCAGACTTGCGTACCAAAGTCGGGGTGAGCCTAGTGTAGGCCCTTGCTAGTCAAAGAAGTAAAGAAAACCTTAATCCATGTTAGGATTAAGACCTACCTGTCTCAAGTTAGGAAACTGGCAGCGCTTCGCTTCAAAGGGGAGAATTCAACACTAGGAAAATGAAGAATTCTAAAGATGTTTATGCGTGAGGCTTTTGAGAGATTTAAGTTGTGAATTGTGAGAGTTCTGAATTCTGTTTTGAACGTAGGTAGAGGGTTGTATTTATAGTGTAGAGCTCGTCAAGATTTAGGAAGCCCTAGGGATAAAACTGGACGTAGGAATCGCAAGGCTCCTTGCGAATGCTTGGGGCAATCGCAAGATTCCTTGCAGCTGCCTGCCCTAATCGCAAGGCCTCTTGCGATTGGTAGGACGGGCATTATCCTCTTTTTCCGTATATTTCCAAATTATATTTTAGAATATACGGTATAATCTTACTTGAGCTCTAAGTTACGTTGTTGTGGCTGTGTTTTAGGGTTTTGATTAGGTTATCCTGGACCTTGGGAAGCGGGCCAGGCATGGGTTTGGGCTCGGTTCTGGGCCCGAGCCCTGAAAATGTAAAAAGGGTGTATTTTGTAGTGTTTTGTGAAATAGGACATTCCGTAAGGCTATCCTAGGTGTTTGCTAACGCTAAAAGGTGGTTTTAGCAACCGGGCCTAAATTTAGGGATTTAGGTGAATCGAATTGAACCTTGTTAATGTAAGAGTTATTCAAATAATGACTTATGAAAACCTTTTAGAAAAGCCTATGTAAAAATAGCCTCTACTGACCTTGAACAATCCAACTAAGATGATATTTGAGCTAATGTTATCGCTACGTACAAGTGCGAAAAAGATGTAAAAGAATGCAGATCTGAGATCTGAAAAATTGTTTAAAACCCTCAGTTTAGCATGTTTAACTTGTTAACGAAAACGGTTCAGTTAAAGGTCGAATTCATTGTTTAAGTTGATTTTAATGCAAAATAAGAAGGTGCAAGATGCATACAATTAAAATAAAGTTCAATTGTCCATTGGTTTATTTTAAAAGGTCGGTTGCTTATGCAACTTTGGCGTGTCATCGGATATGCGGTGTGCAGATAAGTAAATAGAACACTTGGAAGGCAAGCGCTAGGTGCCAAAGCGGGCTAGAGTGTAGTCCTTTGTTAGTCCATAGAAAATAAGAAAAAGCTTTGATCCAAGTGGATCGGTATCTACCTTGTCCTAACGCTTCAGATCCGGCAGAGCTTCGCTTCTTGAACTAAAAAGGAGGATGAATTCAACACAAGATGATGTGCTGAATTCAAGGTTTTGAGTGCTTGAGGCTTTGAGAGAGTTGAAGTGTGTATGCTGTGAAATTGTGGGTGAAAAAGTTATGTTTCGAGGTCTGGTATAGGGGCGTATATATACTAAAAACCTCGGAGAAATTAGGAAATACGGGGATAAAACCCGGCAGGCAAACCGCATAGGCTTATGCGGTTGACAGAGCAAACCGCATAGGCTTATGCGGTTCACCCACCAAACCGCATAAGGCTATGTGGTTTGAGGGTAGGGTTCTAGGCCTGCTTTCCAAGTTTCGGTTGAACAATATCTTTGAAAGATACAGTATAATCTCGAACTTGTGTGCCAAGAAAAGAGCTGAGATATTTCTGAGATATTTTATGATGTTCAGGGCTCTGGAGTGAGGGCCAAAGGCTGGGTTTGGGCTTGGTTTTGGGCCCGAGACCCGAAAATGTGAAAAAGGTGTATTTTGTAGTGTTTTGTGAAATAAGGTAAGACGCGAGGTTGTATTTTGTGTGAGAGGGGGCTAAATAGGGAATTTAGCTACCGGGCCTAAATTTATGAATTTAGGAATGCTGAATCAGACCTTGTTAATGTAAAAGGGCTAATTGTAGTGCAAATGCGAAGCTCGTGCCAAATGAAGCAGGACGTGGACCAAGCTAGACTCCAAATGGACAAAATGAACGTTTATTTAAGTGTGATGTGAGGCGACCTAAATCATTTTAACATTTCAAAACGACTTAAAATGAATTCGACATTATTAGAACCGTTTAAGTCAGCGTTAAAACATGCATAATAAAAGTCCGTGTTACATCACAGGGTTTTGAGTGGGAGGGTACGGATATGGGTATCCACAGAGCCCCCAGTTTGACTGAGCTCGGACTAGAGCGCTAGTCAAACTCCACGACCATATCCGGACCATTACAGTCTCGATATGATCAGCGGAATGAAGCATGTGTCCATGGGTGAGACGAGGACTTCGAACCGGGCTATGCGGGGCGGGACGTGCGCATTTTAAGGACTTGGCGGTCCATGCATATTATAAGGGCCTGCCGGCCTGCAGAGTGCCTTCGTTGTGCTTGCCGTGCTGTAATACCTTTGTAGATGCTTAATGTCGTTGTTCGCCGTCGCCTATTGTCTTCATGTTGCGTGTGGTCTCGTGAAAGAGTGCATGTGCTGAAATGTAAAGGGGCTGAAGAGTACAAGAGTGCAAGTGTATCAGGGTTAGGTGTCTGTTCTCGTCGAGAGTGCGTGTGCAGGGTGTATGGTCTCGCGGAGGAGCGTATGTGCGAGGATGTGAGGTATGGTTCAGTAAGGGTGCAGGTGTGCTTGGGGATGTCTATGTAGGATTTTCAATGCTTGTGCGGGGGTGCTGTGTAGGGTGCCGAGCGTCATGGATGTTGTAATGCTTATGCTTGGATGTGCTTTGTAGGGTGCTTGTGCTTGAACTTGCCGAGGAGCGCCTGTGTGATGTAAGATGGTTGTAGTTGAGGATATTGTGTAGTGTTCATGCTTGGGCTCGTCGAGGAGTGCTTATGTATTCGTTATTGCATATAATTGCCTTCTGTTGAGGAGAAAATGATGTAAATGCTCGTGAAGAGTGTTCGTGCTTCTGCTTTTGTATCGCATATTAAGTGTTTAATATACGCGTATGGCGGGTTGTAGGTGATGCTCTGACCCAAGCATGGGACGTACTTGGAGTTGTAATTGAGCTAGGATGAATTAGGAAATCAAAAGTAGGCGTAAAACGAGAAAAACCCGAGAAAAACCAAAGACTGAAACCGCATAAGCTTATGCGGTTAGGTGGGCGAACCGCATAAGGTTATGCGGTTTGACCTGCTGGCTGGGAGTGCTGTATAAAGCACGAGTACGCCGTGGCTTTGTTTCATTACTTCATTTTCGGTTTTTCACATATCAAAACACCAAGTTTCGATTTCTCAACCGATTTTGCTCATTTTTCTTGCGTTGTCTTGCTATGGAATCAGGTAATGCTCCATTTTAACTTGCTTTTGTATTATTTGTTGTTGTAATTAGCTGGTTTTGCCTTGAAATGTTGAAAAGACGGGTTTTGAATGAAAACCCGAGTTTTGCTTGAAATTTGCCGTTTAAATGCTTGAAATTGATGTCATTGTGTTGCATTATGCCATGCTAGCATGTGTGTGTGAATTGATCATAATTTAGACCGTCTTTGTGTGAAAAACGTGCAAATTAGGTTTCCGACCCGAAAACGAACCCGGATTTTCCGACCCGGAATTTCAATTAAACTTCGGTGTAGGATGCCCATAGTGTGTGTAGCATGCCCATAGCGTTAATTTTGCGAAAATGTCGAGCTAAGGCCTTCAATTCGTCGTCCTAAGTCGTAGATATACGGAGTAATTAGGGCGAATTGGGGGTTTTTGATCGGGATGACCAAAATCCAATTGCCTGTACTGGGTTGTTGTTGGGGACTGTTATGGCGTGTAGAAACCATAAAGTTGGGCTTTTGATGTGTAGAGAACGGTTTTCGGCTTAATTGTGAATTAGGCCTAAAAATGCTCTGTGCATGAAATGTATAAGTGTGTAAGGGGATGTATATGTATTATGTGTGTATTATTCGTGTATTGGGGTTGTGTATGAGTGTTTGCATGCTTTATAGCTGTACGTATTTTGTTGTGTTGGTTGCAGGAGAAGGTTCTGATCGTGTCACGAGATCGAGAGCTCGTAAGAGCACGGGCTCGAGGACTGAGGGAGCCCCCAGTTCGAGTCGTATGAGGCGTTCGTATAGTGAGAGGGAGGTTGACCCTCGTGACTTGCGCACGAGGCGTGGTCAGTCACGAGGCAGGGGTCGTGGGAGGAACGTCCTTGTGCCTGATCCTGTTGAGGAGGATGATCTTGCTCTTCAGCTGGTGGAGGAGCTGGAGGCTGAGATGGACGCTGAGGAGGAGGCCGAGGAGGCCGAGGAGGCTGCGCCTAGGGCGAGTAGCTCTAGGCCGCGAAAGTCGCGTGTGAACAGAGCTTTTGCTAGGGGTTGGGATGGCCACAACCTTTTGCTTGCTCCGGAGTGACATGTTTCCTATCGGGCGACGATGGGCTGGCCCAAGGGTTCGATGAGGACTTTCTCGGACGTTTCGTCCGTGATGTGCGTTACGAGGCTGAGGCGCGCAAGCTTGGTCTTTGCGTAGTGCTTTTGGCGGATTAATTACGACCCTTTGGAGAAGATTGCGGGGAGGAAGTAGACGGCGAGCCTGATGTTGATCAGGGCCTTCTTAGACAGGTATTGGGACACCACGACGACGTTCCATATGCCCGGCTTTGAAGCCGGCATTACTTTGTCTGAGTATGCGGTCATGACGGGGCTGCCGTTTGGGGACCGTGACATGAGCTTTGGGTTTGCGCCGTCCATTGTGGACGAGGTTGTGACTGCCGCGATTGGCGGTAGTTTGGAGGTGGTCTGTGAGGGTAAACCACCTTACATCTTCAAGACGAGCTACATCTTGTAGTATTTTGAGGGGAAGACGGAGCGAGGCCCCTCTGACTGGAGTGAAGAGCAGAACGCTCGTATGTGGTTGTGGTGGTTTGTCAGTGCCGTGTATTTCGGCGACAAGGGTGAGCGGGCGGCGACGTCGGTCCTTATGCATCTCCTAGATTGGAATGCAATTGGGACGTTTGATTGGGTGACGCCATCTTTGGGCTTGTGCATTCGTTTCTGCATGGATGCGGTGAGGCCGCGGGTAATGGAGCGGGGGTCGAGACTGTCCTTAGTCTCGCCTGGATTCTTGATGGAGGTACGTGTTGAACTTGTTTTTGTTTTGGGTGTATTGTTTACTTGTTTTGTTGTCTTTGTAATATGCTTTTGTGTGTGCAGTCATGGATTCTTAGCCATTTCTCCTTTTTGTTACCCACACATGCTACGAGGATCGTGAGAGAGTACCCGGCGGTGCGTGCTTGAATGCGATGTAACCGTCTGGCGTTTAGCGGTCGTATGATGAGGTTAGATGCGCTGAACCTTATGGAGTTTAATCAGGTTTGTGTTTGAATCATTTTAAATAGAGTGTACTTAAAATGATTGCATGTGTTTGTGGTGATGTTGTTGTTGTTTTTCGTTTGCAGTTCGAGCCATTCCCGTGGGGTCAGTATACGGGTATTCCTGAGGGCATTGGAGCTAGGTTTGCAGTGCGTGATACCCAGTGTCTGTACTTGGCGACGCCGTATGGACCGGTTTGGTACCTTGGAGAGCGTTTGGTGTACCAGGCAGGATGACCGGCTCCAGTAGTGCCTAAGGACCCGCCGAAGGTCCTGTTCGAGCGAGGGGTTTCCGCTCAGGATCGCGTGACGTTGTACGGAGAGGGGGAGTCGGTGAGTCTTCTCTGTCCTGGGGAGGACTACGGCCAGTTTGCTCAGTCTCGGCTTGCTTGTGGGCCGATCGAGGTATGTATGGTCTGGTTTGCATGTGCGTAGGGTAAAAATTTTTGCGAAAAATTTCCCTGACGTGTGCATTTGTGTTTTGTTTTTGCAAAAATTTCCCTGACGTGTGCATTTGTGTTTTGTTTTTGCAGAAATTTGATCCTGAGATGGCGGATCAACCTGGTGACTTTCCTACTACCGTTGAGTATGATGACTCGGGTGTCCGTCGTACCTTTGTGTTGCCGGCGTACTTGCCAGTGACCACTGACGCGGGGATGGAGAGCTGGAGTGGCAAGGTGAAGAAGGTATGTATTTTTGGTTTTGTGTATGTGTAAGCCCCCAGTTTGATTGAGGTATGGGACGTAGCGACGATCAAACTAGTGTGATTCGTGTTTTTGTGTTACCCCGAGTTCGTCTTAATTTGAATGAAATTAGGGCAAACTGGGAATGCTGTGTCTTGTTTTGAAGTTTTCCCCCTAAATTTGACTTAATTTGGGTGAAATTAAGGCAAAATGGAGAAAAGTGTAATTTGTTTTTGTGTCTTGTATTGCAGGTGGCCAAGGAGGTGCATAAGAAGTTGTGGAGAGCAGCTAACAGATGGAGGATGGCCTCGGAAGCATGACTACGGGGAATGGAGAGTCTGCCCGTCCTTCTGGGTTCCAAGGGAATATTAACCGCAGCAGACGAAGAAGGAACAGTTTCCTCCATTGGTTGCTCGGTTGTTGGTTCAGGAATCTCCGACAGATCGAAGGTTCTATTACTTCTCTTGTCTTCGAGAAACTCTTTCTCTAAGAACTTCGCACTAGCCGCAACAAAAACTTCCTGTTCTGTGAGGCGAATAGAAGTAATGACCAAACATTCCTTTTGGATAACCAATAAAGTATGTCTTGGCCGATCGCGTCGAGCTTATCCTCGTGTCTCCACTTGACATAAGCCTCGCACCCCAAACCCGAATAAAGGAC
Organism: Dianthus caryophyllus; assembly: GCA_023091065.1. Taxonomy (NCBI): domain Eukaryota; kingdom Viridiplantae; phylum Streptophyta; class Magnoliopsida; order Caryophyllales; family Caryophyllaceae; genus Dianthus; species Dianthus caryophyllus. The sequence continues at coordinate 4,564,950 of CM041530.1, forward strand.
AAGTTAGGGACCGTTCCTTCCATAACTCGTATGGACTCTTGTCCATGACTTTAGTCGGACTTGATTAAGTATAAGAGCAATCGTGACAAAGAGCATAACCCCATAATGAGTCGTACAACCGTGTGACTCATCATGGATCGAATCATGTCAAGTAATGTTCGATTTACTGGCGTTAGGACACACCATTCGATTGTGGTGTTAGGGTTGAGTTAAGCGTAGTAATATCCTCGATCTTTGGTGTCGATCAAACTCGGTTGAAAGATATTCGCCACCACGATCCGAGCGTAGTGCTTTTATCTTTCTATCCAGGTTGGTTCTCAACCTTATTACGGAATTCCTTGAACTTGTCAAAGGACTCACTTTTATGCTTCATTAAGTAGACATGTCCATATCTACTCAAATCGTCAGTGAAAGTGATAAAATACCTATAGCCATCTCGGCGTTGATTGACATAGGGCCCACACACATCGGTATGTATGAGTCCTAATAGGTCGGCGTAGCGCATTCCAACACCTTTGAAGGAAATTCGAGACATTTTGCCTATAAGACATGATTCACACGTGCCAAAAGTTTCATAGTCAAATGGGGCGATTGTCCTATTATCAATGAGCTTTTTCACGCGTTTCTCATTTATGTGTCCCATACGGCAATGCTATAGAAAAGTTTGATCTTTTTCACCAACCTTTGCTTTCTTGTTACTCACATACATGATTTCTGTGGTTTGATCTAAAACATAAATTCCGTTCATGGAAACAGCTTTACCATAAATCATTTCATTCAAAGAGAAAATACAGCTATTATTCTTTATTAAAAATGAAAATCCTTCTTTATCAAGAACGGATACAGAAATAATGTTTTTCGATAAACTAGGTACATAGTAACAATTATTCAGAAATAACTCAAATCCACTCGGGAGTTGGATTACATATGTCCCTACTGAAACGGCAGCAACTCTTGCTCCATTCCCCATTCGCAGGTCTACATCACCTCTTGCCAGAGTTTTGATGCTTCTTAGGCCCTGCAAATGATTGCACAGATGAGAACCACAACCAGTATCAAGTACCCAAGTTCCGAAACTTGCATGGTTAATCTCAATCATATGAATAAAAGAAGACATACCAGCGAGAACGGCGGCTGCCTTAATGTCCTCGGCGATACACGGGGCGATTCGCCTCAATACCGGACTTGTGGCAATGGTGGCACTCCATGGTCTGCTTCGCTTTTGCCTTGCCTTGTGAGCTACTGCTAGACTCACCAGGCCCACTCTTCGCAACCACTGGCTTTTTAAACTTTGGCTTTCCTACAGCTAGGTTGGCCGGAGCCTTACCCTTACCCTTCTTGTTGCCAATCATGAGAACATCTTGTTTCATGCTCCCACTCAACTTCAGATCACTCTCAGATGCATGCGAGGAGTGAGTGAAGCTCATGCAGACTTTTCTGCATGTCATTCATGTAATAGTTTGCCCTAAAGAGGGCATACCCATCATGAAGAGAGTGGAGCACTCGATCATTGATGATCTTCTCATCGATCTTACAACAAAGCTCCTCCAGTTTCTCAACGTTCTCGATCATGTCGAGAAGGTGTGGACCAACCGATTGGCCCTTCTGGAGCTTTGCTTCAAAGAAACGAGTGGTATACTCGTAACTCTTGATTCTCGGAGCTTTTGAGAACTCTTTAGTTAGGGTGGTGAAAATCTTGTTTGCACCCTGGGTAATGAATCGTCTTTGCAAATTGGATTCCATTGCATAGATGAGTACGTTCCTTAACGCACCCGCCTCCATCATGAAATCACTATAAGCAACGACTTCATTTGCTCCTGCATCGGGAGCTGGTTCACCAAAGCGATGGCTCGATCAAGTACTTGAGCTTGCCGTCGGCTATGGCGGCATTCCGTATCGCGACCTCCCAATCAGCAAAGTTGGACCCATCATTCTTCAGTCGAGTGGACTGATTCATGCTGTCCATAAATATTCTTAGCCATGATTCACGTTCAAGTGTGACACTTGGCATTGGGCCTTCAATACGACCAGCCATTTTGTTTTAGCAGTTATATCTGTATATAACGTATTCGAAACTGTGAAAAGAAAGAAGAAGAAGAGAAAAGATAAGAAAACATCGTTTTAATTAAATTTAAGTCTAAATGCAAAACAGATTAATGCGATGACTTATGCATTTATACAATTGACCTCCCTCAAGAATTATATAAATGATCCCAAGACTCAATTTCCGTAAATTGATAAGCCAACCTCTTGGCTAATTCTACCTTTAGAATTCTCGGTCGATAAATTTCTGTAAATTCTATCTTTTAGTCCACTATAATCACGAGATATTACTCGAACTATAATGTTGAGGTAAAATAGGTCAACACATACTACTTACCCAACGTAGAAGGGGTCATGTGGAGAGTAAGGTCCTACATGCCTACCGATGAAGAAGGGGCTCATAGTAGCTTTTCCTATAAAGACTAATCTCAATTTTTAAATTTAGAGGAAGATCCCATCATCTTATTTAATTCATTTTAAGTGAACAATAGTCTAGCAAAACGAGAATGATATAAACTAAGGTGATGGCTTAAAACATGTGACATCGGTATGTCTAGGATGGAAATGCAAACTATATGAGTCAATTTTCATGCAATATTAGGTGGTTTGGTTTAGTTTAGGCGGAATATGATGCAACTATCTAAACAAGCAAACATCGCAACGAGAATGAAAAAGAACGCAAAATAAAAACACCTAGTGTGGCCTATCTTACCAAAATAAACAAAAATACAAGTTGGAATCCATCCTTGGACCCTAGAAGCTTGTCTTGATGTTCCATCTTGGTTTGATCCATATAGTAGGAGTGAGCCATCCGATCTCCATCTTGAATCTTGAGTCTTCTCAAATTACAATTAAAAGTACAAATGTAAACCTATTTACATTCTAATTTCAAAATAACTTTAAAAATATTATTACAAGAGGGGAGATACGAGATCTCAATAATACAACCAACGAACATGTTTCCTTTCATTACGAAAACATAATCTTCTAAGGCCACACTAGTAAATTACAACCTTTTGTACAAAATAACGCGGAAAAATTAAACCATTCAAACAACATTCAACCAAGATAAAAGCATCAACTAAATTAGATTAATTATCATTAATCCAAACCACCTTTTAACAAGATCAAGATTATGTGACAATTCCTCAATTGTACACAACAATCTTAATCAATCATAATCCATCTTAATACATATTATCAAGTATAACATGAATTAAATCCAACATTATTTTAAACCTTTTTAAAATAATAGGGTATCAATCTTATGTGAACCTCTTCACAAGTCTTAATCATACATTATCTTTATAATGCATAATACAAATCGGTTTAAACAAAATAAAACAAACCGAAACAAATAAATAAATAAAAACACACGGTTTAAAATTTTCAAAAACCGAAATTAAATTTTTATTTATTTTAAAGTTTGTTTTTAAATCTAATATCAAATTAAACTGATTTAACTTGAACATGCTCATATTATCGCGATTGATATAAAACAAAACAACATCTAATCTTGATTAAACATTGATGTAATACTAAGATCATTCAAATTAACCTATTAACATGAATATCTCAATCAATTTATACCAACAATATAAAGCAATAATTAATGTTCATAAACATCCATCTTAAAGATCCATCTAAGTCCTAACTCAATCAATATTGAATTAAAACATAAACAAGTTCATATATTATTATCTTAACCTTTTAAATTAACAATATATGAATCAAATTGGACCAAGAATTTAACAAATATCACACGGCACACATAAATCAAAACTGGCCGAAATCTTTTAGATTAAAACCGATTTTTTTTTAACTTGTTTTAAACTTATACAAATTCAATTTTTATGAAAATCATATAAAATGTCGGGCTTTGCCTCTGAAGGATAAACTGTGTTCTTTTGGTGTGTGTGAAGACAATCTCTGCTCAATTTGTGCATTACAGATTGAGACCTATGAGCATCTCTTTTTACATTGTGTTTACTGTCAAAAAATTGTCGGTGGCATATTTCATTGGCTTGGAGTGGACTTGGGTGATGCGGATTGGTTAATGTCGATACCACGGAGAAGATGGCTGGGGATGAAGAAGCGGGTTACATGTGTAGCTCTGTTGGCTTGCTGGTATACTATATGGATGGTACGGAATAGAGTTCGATTTGATTGTAGAGTTGAGCATCCATGGTTTGTAATACGAGAAATCAAAATGTATGTTAGAACTAGAATTAATACTTTTGATAGTACTAGATGGAGTCATAGGGAATTAGAATGGTGGTCGACAAAGTGATGTAATTGCTCTTTAATTGACTTAATGAAATTCTTACATTTCTAACAAAAAAAAAAAAAAAAATGAAAATCATATAAACAATTTCATAGCCCTAAGGCTCTGATACTACTTGTGGGAATATATCTATATACATGCCCTTTAATCATCCATGATTATAATGAAACTTATTCTATATGATTAATAGTCATAAAAGAAATTGCATAAATAAGTTTAAGATTAAGAAAAACAACCTTTTGTCCTTGCTTAATGGCCTAAGATCGAATATCAAGAAGCTTGATATCTCCTAAAAGTTGCACCCAAGATTGCTTAAGATATGCCCTTAGTTCTTGCTAGAAAACTTTAGAGAGAAGAAAACTGATTTCCTAAAATTTTGTGTGTGAATTATGATGAATGAATTAGTGAATTAAAATGAGCCAAAACTCCCCTTTTATACACTAGAAATTTCGGCCAACCCATCAAATATGGGGAGTAATTTTTGCTTCCAAAAATCACTTTCCAAAAACCAATTCCTTGTTGACCAAGGAGTCAAAGAGCAATAAGGCTATTTCCTATTGGTTTCCTTTAGCTTTATAATATAATATAATATAATATTACTAGTGTCATAAATATGATCCACTATAATATATCATTAAATTATTAATATCCTCATATTTATAATTTTCTAATTAATTATAACAGTTTATGATTAATTAGCCTATATTATATTCAATAATTAAATATAACATTTTATATTCAATTTACGAATTACATTTAATTCGTCTTAGCTAATATCATTTAATCCTTATTAAATGGCCGTATTCTTATCACACACTTGACTAACATTTTAGTCAAAAACTCCGACTAACCGTTTAGTCTTTTAGTAGGGCATCAATATGATTAATTTATCAAATAATCACATTTCTTAAACACAACCTTTAGGTGTGACTTTTTAGGGACCAGTTGATCACCGCCATCTGTATGACAATAACGTCAAACTTATCTAGCAAGCCAACCGTTATTGATAAACGTTAATCAACTAATTGCATACAAAATGTACCCTGTGTACCTTAAGAGGTTTATTTATGTTATTGCACTAACTGTGGAGGACACAAACTCCAACAGAGAGTCGATTCGGAGTCAATACGACAATTTGGGACGTCAAACCTATAGGTTCAGAGCAAACCTATAGGTTCTGGATACGTGAAATAGGACCAAACTTGCTGGAACTTGCTGCCAAGCCTTAGAACCGCTCGGTTCACCTCAGAACCGATCGGTTCCCACCCTGAACCGATCGGTTCACCCCCCGAACCGCTCGGTTCACTTGCCTATTTCCTCCGGATTTTCGTGCTTATATATATATAGACTCGAGTTAGGGTTTTGAGTTATGCTTTACATTATAATTTCAGCCTTAGATTAGAATTAGCTTTTCTCTCTTTTAAACTCTCAAAAACTCTTAGGTTTAGCTTTAAATTACTTGCAAGATTCGATCTTTTACATTGCAATTCCCGATTACTCCAGGTTTAATTCATTGTTATTCGTTCATTATGTCTTTTTATTTCAATTGCTTTGTTTCTACCCTTATTATGCATAGCTAATCTTTCAATTAGGGTTTAGGGTGATTGTGATATTGATTCAGAACATGTTATAATTGCTTTTATCGATTGAATTTGTGCAAGTTGACTTCTTCCTACGCGTTTCATTATCAATTGAATTTAGGGACGCCTTTATTGAATTGAATTTAGGTTGTTTCAGTTTAAGATCGAAAGCCGAATTAAAACTAGACTTACGCATAATTGATAAGTTGAATTTAGTACGTAGCGAGAGCCCGCTAAATTTGCTTAAGGTTAAAATTGACTCGAGAGAGCGTTTTCTAAAACCTAATCGCTTGCATGATTTCAATTGATTGATAATCCCTTTGGAGTTGTTTCCTGAATCGATGTCATATGACCCCGATGCCCTAATCTCCCTCTCTAATACCTTTTTATACCTTTTTACTCATTGCTTTTAGTTTAGACCTTCAAAACACCGACCTTTAGTTACCTCGAGACCGACCTAGTTTAGCTGAGCAACCCTTTGACTACATCCTTCTCCCTGTGGATTCGATCCTGCTTACCACTAGCTTCTGTTAGTTGTTTGTTAGGTTTATTTTGATAGGTGACCATCTCTCTTTTCTCTCTCTAACTTATTTTGATTTGCATAACTGACTTGGGCGTCGGAGGACCATTCTCTGGAACCCCCAGGGCTAGGTTTGTTGTGTTTTTCAGGCTGAGAGGAAGACCACCCGGATTCAAGGAAGCTAAGGACCACCTGGGACTTAGTTTACTTAGGCTTTAATTTATATTCAACTTGTAATCATTAATATTTAGTTTTGGTATTTAGTTCCCAACTTTGTACCCGAAACAATTGGCGCCGTCTGTGGGCAGAAATCTTACAAAATCTTACAAAACCCTCCACAAGAGCCAACGAAGACAATCGAGGGAACCTCTTCCCCGGGAAGAGGTGCAGGCGGCATTCCTCTTGAGGCCGAGCTGCAGATACCCTTGACACCTGAAGAGAAAAAGATGATGACTGCCTTCCTCAAACAAATGAGGAAGATACCACCAAATCAGACGGGTCCACCACCCGAGACAAGTCAGCAAAAGTCCCCGCCGAAAAAAGACCCCATCCCAGTCGTGACACCCAAGAACCTCTTCCACGTGGAAGATACCGAGACAAGCGACGAAAGCTCATGGCAAGACTCTGAACAAGCATACTCTACACCCCGGCCAGAACCATCTGTTGAGGAAGTATCCAGACCCGAGATCCCAAGGACTGAAAAGCCAAAGCGCAATAAGCCCAAGGAAACCACCCAGCGAGGAAAAGTAACAGTAAAGTCACCTCTGGCCCCATCGGTGCTGGAGTATCCACTGCCACCCAAGATGAAGATACCAGCAGTGCAGTATGATGGAAAGACAGACCCTGAGGGAGATTTGGCGGCTTATGAGAGCCACATGATGATGTATGACTCAACGGATTATGTTTGGTGCAAGGTCTTCCCAACAACCTTCACGGGGCTTGCACAAACGTGGTTCCGTAACCTCCCAACCGCCTCTATCTCCGGATACGAGGGTATGTGCCAGGTGTTCAGACAGCAGTACGCGGGAAACAGGAGACGGGAGAAGGTAGCCACAGAACTTCTGAACGTGGTACAAGGAAAGAATGAAGGATTAAAGGAGTACATGACGCGATTCGGCCAAAGTCGCGGATCAGGGACCTGGACCCAAAGATAGGTGTTCATGCCTTAACGGTGGGATTGAAAGAAGGGGAACTAAAAAGTCTCCTGATCAGGAACCCACCACCAGTTTGATGGCGGCCCGCGAGATGGCAGAAGGTTTCGTGCGGGAAGAATAGTTCTACAGAACATTCAGCAGAAGAAGTGAGAAAAAGAAAGAGCAAGGGGGGACCCAATCAGGATGGAGAGGTCCGCCCCCGAGACACAACAATAACAACAACAATAACAATTTGGAACAACAACAATAACGATGACCACAACATTCGTCGTGGAAGTGGCCGCGTGAAGGAGGCGGCCAAAGGTTCGAGAGTTGGACCCATTACACACCCCTTATCAGGTCGCAGTCAGAAATCTTTAAGATAACCAAGAACGATATCAAGTGGGCTACACCAAGACCGAAAAGGCACCCGGGGAACGACACATCAGCATTTTGCGGATATCACCAAGTGGCCAGGCATGCAACAGAGGACTGTGTGTCCCTGAAAAATGAAGTAGAAAGACTGGTGCAACAAGGCACCCTACGACGCTTTGTGAAAGATAAGTGAGTAAGAGAGGGAGGATAAGGAAGTAAGGACCAAAATCAGCCGGGTCAGAAAAAGAACAAATTGAGGATAAGTGAAATTCATATGATCGCCGGGAAGGAAGAATCCTTGTTGTCCGGCCGGAAGAGGAAGGCAGAGAAGCGTGACCAATCTAAGATGAGCATATACTCAGCGGGAAGGACGGCACCGAAGCCTGTCCCGGACTTGACCATCGATGTGAAGACTACCGGTAGGTCACATACCCCGCGATGACCCAGCTGGTGGTAGCTTTGGACATAGGGCCTCACCTGGTCCACCGGTGCATGATAGACATCGGGGCCTGTACCAACCTCCTGTACCGGGAGGCATTCGAGAAGTTGGGCTTGAAAAAAGAGCAGCTGACCCCCTACATAGGGTCACTTTACAGATTCACCGGGAACGGTGTGAGGCCGATGGGAACGATAACCCTGCCTGTCACGATAGGAGAAGCTGACATGGCCCGGAGCGTGGATGCGAGTTTTGTGGTCATGGATGCCCCATCAGCATACACTGCCCTTATAGGCCGTGTCACCCTGGACGAAATTCACGCCGTCGTGTTGCATTTGGCCAGCGATGGCCTACATCACTGATAATTGGACTGAAGGAAAGATCTACGACGACCAGAGTACCGGGAGATCCTGCAACTCCCTGTCGGCCCGGGGGCAACGAAGAAAACAGTATCGGAGGTAAAACTCCCAGTGCAAAAGGAGAAGAAAGGTTTGGATGTGACCCCAGGACCGGAGAGTGAAACAAAAGAAATTGAGCTGTCGCCGGGAAGGAGTGTGATCATAGGGGCAGAGCTGGACCCTAGCTTTCAAGATAGTCTGATTAGCATCTTGGAAGAAAACAAAGACGTGTTGGCTTACTCAGCGGCCGAGATGTCGGGGATAATCCCGGAAGTGATAGTACATCAGTTGAACGTGAACCCGGACTCTGCATCGATCAAGCAGAGGTCGCGCCCATGAGTGCAGAGAAGGACGCATCCATTCTTGAAGAGGTAAACAAATTGCTGGACGCGGGATTTATTGAGCGTTGTGATTATCCCGAGTGGTTGGCGAAAGTGGTAATGGTGAAAAAGGCGTCGGGGGCATGGAGGATGTGTGTTGACTTTACAAATCTGAACAAGGCATGTCCCAAAGACTGTTACCCGTTACCAAGAATCGACCGACTGGTAGACTCCACCAGTGGCCATACTACTTTGAGTCTCCTGGACGCTTTCTCAGGATACCATCAGGTCTACCTGAAAGAGGCAGATAGGCCCCGCTGTGCCTTCATCACCGGACATGAGGTCTACATGTATAAAATGATGCCGTTCGGACTGAAGATTGCCGGAGCCACCTACCAGCGCCTGGTGGATACAGTGTTTGCAAAGCAGAAAGGGAGAAACATGGAGGTATATGTGGACGATGCGATTGTGAAGTGCAAATCTGATGAACAGTACCTGGAAGACCTAAAAGAGACGTTCAGTTCACTGAGAGAATACCGGATGAAACTAAACTCGAAGAAATGCACCTTTGGAGTTCGCTCGGGGAAGTTTCTGGGCTACCTGGTCAGCTCAAGGGGGATTGACGCCAACCCCGAGAAAGTCAAGGCCATACTGGACTTGCCGGCACCTAAGACAGCACTTTCCAGATTCATCTCCAGGTCTGCCAATAAGTCTACACCGTTCTTCCAAGTACTGAAAGGAAACAAAAAGCTTGCATGGGGGAAAGAGCACGATGAAGCTTTTGAACAACTAAAGAAACACCTCACACCATTGCCTACCTTGGCAAGACCGGTCACGGGCGAAACGTTAATCTTGTATATCGCCGTGACCGCGAGCGCAGTATCAGCGGTAATCCTAAGGGTGGACGTAAAACAACAACAACCAATCTACTTCATTAGTCACGCTTTGGGTCAGTCAGAGAGGAACTACCCAATCATCGAGAAGGCCGCGTACGTCGTTGTCATAGCAACCAGGAAGCTGAGATCGTACTTTGACGCTCACCCGGTGGAGGTGCGTACTGACCAACCCTTGGAGAAAGCACTTGAAAAATTTGAGAAATCTTGGAGGTTCCTCAAGTGGGCAATCGAGCTGTCAGGCTTCGGCATAACCTACACCGGGAGAACAGCAATCAAGGCACAGGCCCTGGCAGACTTTATTGCGGAATGCACGCACCCGGCCGGAAGGGATGTGCCGAGAGTGACATGGCAGACATATACCGACGGGTCAGCTACTATCCATGGGTTCGGGGCAGGAGTGGTTATCATCAGTCCCGAGGGACATGAATTTGAACATGCTTTGAAGTTTGCTTTCCCGGCCACGAACAATGAATCTGAATATGAGGCGATACTCGCGGGACTAGAGCTGGCAAAGGGTATAGGGGCAGAGGAAATTGAACTGAGAACAGACTCACAGCCAGTGGCAAGCCAGCTCAAGGGGGAATATAAAGCCCGGGAGGAAGGAATGGCCCTGTACCTTCATAGGGCAAAGAATTTGACATCGGGGCTAAAATCTTTTGAGGCCCACCAAATTCCCAGGTCCGAGAACTACAAGGCGGACGCGTTGGCCAAGCTAACCCAGTATGACATCGACATAATAAATCAGCGGTCCACCGTCGACATCCGTGCGAGAAAGGGGTGCACAAATAACGCTATCTCTCGAGGACAGCAATTTGGATGAGGCCGAAACTAAAATACAAACTGGAGGGAGAGTGTTGGGGATACTAGGTGTCCGTCAACAATTGTGCATTGACTTCGTAGAAGTCATGGACCAAATATGAGATTATGATAATCGGATAAATTGGGTGGTTATAATGTCTTGCTAGAGGCCGCTTATGATCTGAATATTTAGAATATTCTACCAATTTAGTCCGGTCCAATTGGGTCACACAACGGTACCCTAATGGATTAATTTACGGTTAATTTGCATAATTGGATTAGTGCATTAACCTTTCGGGTTAGACGAGAACTTGTGTTATCTGTGATCTATAATAGATCGGGAGATGGTCTCGTAATGCGTGCCATGTTTGGGCATGCATGACAAGTGGAAATAAGGATGCATGCATTAGCCAACATATGCATACTCCTTGATTGGCTTGTTTTGTGCATGACTTTTGATTGGCTATAAGTTAATGATTATTATGTTGGATTATAATCATCACACATGCCCTTAAGTATGTTGAAAATTTCAGCATGCATATATATAGCAAAATTCAGCCAAAAATACATACAAACACACGAGAGAAAGAGAGGAAAAAGAGAGGAGAAAAACTCGATTTTTGCTCCATAATTTCACAAGCTTAGAGCTTGATTCTCCTCACACAAGTTCCATCCTTTTACGGTTCTAGTAAACCAAGAGAGGAGTAATCCAAGGGTACTAGTGGACTTCAATTGAGGAACAACATTTGGGGCTCTCGGGTTAATCTCGGTTTACCGGTGGAAATCACGCTACGAGGGTATAACTTCTAACTTGAGCTTGTTTACATATGATTCGATCTTGTTTTTGAGGATACCGGATCGGGATCCCTTCTCGACGCCCCGCGCGCGCCCGCCCTCGAAATGTGTCATGGGGCGGAATGCACGACGCGGGAAAATAATGTGAAAGAGCGACGCGTAAAAGCGCGCTCTGCGGGTCTTGCTCGAGTTGCTATGGGGGATGTCATTGCGTAATTTGTTTAAAGCATTTTAAAGAAAATATTGAAAAAATCATTTAAAAGCCGTTTTCGGAGTCGCCACCAAATGATAAGGGAATTTGGACCCGTTCGGCACGTCTTGAACTCGAAGACGCGAATCTTAGAGTTCAAGGTGCGTCAATACCTATCCGTCTAAGGCAATTGTGAAACCAGAGCGGATTCGGGGTGAGGGTACTCTCCAAAAGTTTGTCAAAATGCGTTATGAAAAACTGTAATCGAAAAGCCTACGTAAAAGTAGCCATTACTAGCGTGAAAACAGTGTATAATTCGATGTTTGAGCAAATGCAAACCGTTACGTACAAGTGCGATATGTGACTCGATAAATATGCGTAAAAGCGAATGTATACGTCAAAGTTATGACGGGTTGCTATAGGAAATGTGCACAAAACAATAATTCATTGTCTGAATAATCATTTAAATGCTATTTTCCGACTCATGTGTATGTAAAAGTTTGTTTAAAACCTCAGTTTTGCATGCTTTAAGACTAATGAAGACAGTATAAGTTTTGTCGAAATCATGTTTAGTCGTTTAATGCGTAAATGAGAATTTGCATAATGTAAAGTGGTGTCCGTTTGTTCATTTTTAATTGTGTCGTTGCTTATGCGATATTGGCGAGGTTTAAGACGGATTTAGAAATCCGAATCGCTACAATCGTATTGCGAATACGGGTTCGCAATGCCAATACCGGGTCGGGTCAGGAACCCGTATGAGTCAAGTGTGAAGGTATAGATGGAGAAGAGAGTGATGATAATTCATGCTTTGAAATGGTTGAATAAGGGGTATATTTATAGGGTTTTGAGCGCCGCAAACTGTCAGAATAAAGAGAAAATCGCCAGTGAACCAACGATTAACCAGAAAATTGCCAGAATGTCAGAAGGGAGGGGAAAATCGCCAGAGGACTAGCGATTTTCATGAAAATCGCCAGTGCTCTGGCGATTTTCACCCTGTTTTCTGACAGTTTGTAGCGCCGTATGTAGTATGACATTGTCCCCCTAGGTGTGTAAGACGTAGTTGGCCCATTTGCTTGACTTATGAGGTCCAGAGATCAATTTGCACAAGTTGATCAACTTGGTTCCGTTTACGTATTTCGTGTTTCGGTTTTTCGTCGTGTTTTTCGATTTTGGCTCGAAATAAAATAATATTTCAATATATTATTTTACGACTTTGTGAGATTTTGTTTTGTAAAAACGTGACCCGGGACGCATTTTGGTCCGTTTCGGGTGCTTGGGCCTTTTTGTGTGTCTTGGGCCGCTTTTGTGTGTTTGGGTTGTTTTTGTGAAATGTGTTTAGACGTGAGCTCGGTTTGGCGTCGGCGCCTCGGGAGGCGTGCTTAGGTGGTTTTGTGGGCTTTTCTTGTGTGGGAAAAGGCTTGTTTTTGTGTTGGGTCGGCTTAAATAAAATGACTAAACGAATACTCATTTTACACGACATGCGAATAAATCATTTATGCGTTAAACGACTTAAAATGTTTTCGACAAAATGTACCGTTTTAACATTACGTTAAAAACATGCTTTTTGTAAAAAGTCCATTTCATTCTGAGGTTTGTATTTGGGGGTACGGACACGGGTATCTACAGAGCCCAGTTTAGTGAAGCTTGGACTAAAGCGCTAGTCAAACTTAATGATAATATCTGGACCTTTACGGCCTCGATACCACTGGCGGCGTAAGCATGTGTCTCGAGGAGAGGCGATGACTTAGTGCCGGGAAATGCGGGGCGGGACAACATGTTTTAGGACATGACGGTCCGTGCATGTTTAAAGGCGTGCCTGCCTGTTGACGTCTGGTGTCTTTGAGCCGTCTGCTGATGTCGGATGCTTCTTGATGGCGTTTTGTAGTCTAGCCGAACTTTGTGTCGTACGTGAGATGGTTGCTGATGTTGAATGTTTCGAGATGGCGTTTTGTAGTCTAGCCGAACTTTGTGTTGTGTGAACGCTCGCTTACGTGCTTGTGCTTGTGCTCAAGGATGAGTGCTTGTGTTCATGTATGAGTGCTTGTGTTTTGATATTCTCTCGTAAAGGGTGTAATGCTTGTATGATTTGCAAAAGAGGGTGCGTGTTTATGCGTTTAACTCGTAAGGGAGTGTACGTGTTTGACTGGTAAAAGAGTGTTTATGCCTTGGTGCTCATGTGTAAGTGCTCGATGTCTGGCTCGTAAAAGAGCGAAATTGTTTGGATGTTTCACTCGTAAAAGAGTGTATGTGTTTAGATGTTTGACTCGTAAAAGAGGTATGGTGTTTGGTTGTTGACTCGTAAAAGAGGCACGTATTTGGTTTTTGACTCGTAAAAGAGGCATGTGTTTAGATTATTTGACTCGTGAAAGAGGCATGTGCATGTGTTTGACTCGAAAAAGAGGTATGTGTTTGGGTGTTTGACTCGTAAAAGAGGTTCGTGTAAAAGAGGTTTTGTGTCTTAGGTGTTTGACTCGTAGTAGAGTGTGGATGTTTGGCCTGTAAAAGAATGTATGTGTTTAAGGTGTTTGACTCGTGAAAGAGGTACCTGTTTGGTGTTTGACTCGTAAAAGAGGCTCGTGTACAGTGTTTGACTCGTGAAAGAGGCTTGTGTATAGTGTTTGACCCATGAAAGAGGCTCGTGTTTGGTGTTTGACTCGTAAATGAGGCATGTGTTTGGTGCTTGACTCGTAGAAGAGGTTTCGTGTATAGTGTTTGTCTCGTAAAAGAGGCATGTGTTTGGTGTTGGGCTCGTAAAAGAGGCATGTTTTTGGTGTTTGACTCGTTAAAGAGTGTAGATGTTTTAGGTGTTTAACTTGTAAAAAGCGTAAATGCTTAGGTGCTCGACTTGTTTTCGATGAGTATGTGCTTGCTTCCGACTCGTGGAGGAGTGTCGCTGACTCATATAAGAGTGTTTTGATCCATGAAAGGGTATTTTGTCTTGATTTGTAAAGAGGGTGTAAATGTTTTAACTCGTAAAGAGTGTATGTAATTTGACTTGTAAAGGGTGTATTTGTCTTAACTCGTAAAGAGTGTATTTGCTGTTGGCTCGTAAAGAGTGTATGCGCTTTGTCTTGTAAAAAGTGTTTGTGTTGACTCGTGATAGAGTGTTTTTGTCTTGACTCTTGAAACAGTGTGTTTGTCTTGACTCGTAAAGAGTGTTTTTGTTTTAACTCAGGAAGAGTGTATATGATTGGCTCATGTTTTTTAGCGTTCTTGATTATGGTTTACGTTTGAATGTCTAGTGCTTGATTCTGTTGTCGAGTGCTTGTGTTTATGTCTCGAGATGCGTGTTTTTCTCGTGTCGGAGTGTTCAGTCGTTTTAGCAATTATGCTAGTGCTTGTGTTTGTGTTTACGCTGGTTTTTGAAGGTGATGCCTAACCTTTTATTGCATGAGGTGGTTTTAAGGTATTGTTGGACCTGTTTTCGCATGCAGCAGTGTAAGGTATTGTTGAATTGTTTATGCGTGAAGCAGTTTGACATGCTATTAAACCGTCTCTGCGTGAGGCAGTTTGAGGTGTTGCTAACTCGTTTTTTTGCGTGAGGCAGTTTGAGGTGTTGCTAAACCGTTTTTGCGTGAGGCAGTTTAAGGTATTGCTAAACCGTTTTTTGCGTGAGGCAGTTTGAGGTGTTGCTAAACCGTTTTTGCGTGAGGCGATTTTTTCGTGTGAGTTTGTTTATGTTATGTTGGCTTGTGCTATCGGGTGTATAGTTTGTCTTGCCTTCGGGAGAAATTTGAGCTGAACCTAGTTTTGAATTAGTTCTGCTTGTGCTTTTTGCTAGATGTCTTGTCGTGGAGAGAGCTCGTTTTCTCGTTTGAACCTCATATTTGGGATTTGCCTTTTGGTGCTCGCGTTCTGTTGCCTTTTAAAGTGCATGTGCGTGTTTGTGCCTAATTGTGAAGTGTGCTTAGCGAGCTTTGCCAAGGTTTGTTGCTATGCTTGTTGTGGGTGTTGCAGCTCGCGTTGTTGCTTCGTGCTTTTGTTAGCGGTGTTATGTATGTGTGATGTTGCGTATCATCGGGCTTGGATGTATGTGTCGCTATATGTGATGTTTGGGACGTGTGATTCGTTGCGGTTGCTTATTGTTTTGTAGGCGTATGTCTGCTTGGAAGGTAGTTTGTGTTTTTGTTCTGAGTTTTGTGTTGTAAATCCGCTTGGGATGTATGCTAGGACGCATCCTCATGAGAAGGGAATGCTTTTGTGTGTTGTATTTTGAAAGCTCGAATCTTGCTTGTATTTCGTGTGCTTGTATGTGAAAAGGTTAACGGCTGATGCAGGAGACGCTGAGCAGAGTGAATGTTTGTCTTGATGCGGAGGAAAAACTTTGTGGTTTTGCTTTTAAAGTTAGCCCCCAGTTTGAGTTAGTTTTTGATGTTAAAACGTTCCTCAAACTTGCGATGTTTGCTTCAAAAGTTAGCCCCCAGTTTGAGTTAGTTTTTGATGCTAAAACGTTAGTCAAACTTGTAGTAGCTGCGTATGTATCTTTGCTTTTGAATGTAGCCCTTGGATTGAGCTGTATTCCTGTTTTTTTGATTTTGCTTTTGTGTTTTGTTGTTGTTTGTGTATTGTTTTGCGTTGAACGTTGCTTTAAAGATTTGGATTAACGTTTGTGTCGATTGTACCTTTCGTCTTGTGTAGGCTTTGGGCGTGTCATTTTTTTTGTTGACTATGCCTTTGACTTTTCCTAAGCTTCAGGCGTGTCATTTTGTGTTGAATATCGGTTGTACTTTTTGCAAGCTGCCTACGTATCCATGTAAAATGGAATCAAACCGGCGTAGTTCGGAGTTGCATTTTGTGAATGGTGTGCACGTTTAAGGGCATGTCGGCCCAAGAAGTGTGTTTTGTAAAGAGGTGCATGTTTAAGGACATGCCGGTCCGTGGTGTATATTTAAGGACATGTCGGTCCGTCGTACATGTTTAGGGACATGTCGGTCCGTCATACATGTTTAAGGACATGTCGGTCCGTGGTGCAAGCTCTTGTTTGGATGATGATTGCGAGATTTTTGTTTAGAGATGTCTGGTTGCGGGCCTATTAAAGTAGGGCTTCTGCTTGTGTCTTGTTATTGTGGAGTTCTGGGATGTTTGTGAGAACATCTTTTTGTTGGCCTATTGAAGTAAGGCTTTTGTGTGGTATTGAATGGTGTTTGTGATAAATATCGGCTTGTTTGTGGGCCTACTAAAGTAGGCTTTTTGCTTTTTGTTTGTTTAGGTTGTTCATGAGGAACGTTTGTTTTTGTTTACCTATTGAAGTAGGGCTTTTGTATTTGTTGTTGTAGTGTGTTCGTGAAGAACATTTGTTTTTGTTTGACTATCGAGGTAGGGACAAGTTTTGAGATGTTTGCGAGGAACATCTATTTTGCAGGCCTATCGAGGTAGGGATTTCGTTTTGGGGTGTTTGCGAGGAACATTTATTTTGTCGTGTTTGCATGTGATCTAAGGTGAGGTGCTAGGCCCCTATTTTTTGTGGGTTTGGAGGTGTATGTTGCATTATGGTGCTCTGGTTGACTGTTGTTTTTGTAGTTAGGTATTGTGATGTGTCTTGTAATGTTTTGAGTAAGGTGTCTCTAGTAGCGCTGGGTAGAGTGTGTCTTGTGCTGTTTGTGTATAGTCGTTGCACTTGACTACGTTTTGAGCGTCGTGGATGCTTACTCATGTCATGCTCTTTGTCAACTTTGTCTTTTGCATTGTACCTGCATGGTTAGTGCTCAAGAAAAGACTATTTCTGAAATGTATTTTTCAAAAAGAGTCGTTCGAAAATGCAAAGTGTTTTTGAAAATGCTTTTGTTCAAAATGTATTAACCCGAGTGTTGAGTTAATTTTTGAAAAATGCTTTTGAAAATGCTGACGAGTTGTTTGAAGGACGTGTTGCCTCGTGCATGTTTAAGGGCATGCCGGCCCGTGATAGCGTTTTGAAAACTGAAAAGTTTTGAAAAGGGCGGTCTGAATGTCGCCAAGTTGTTTTTGACGCCAAAATTGCGTGTTGATTGAAAGAAAATTGACTCGATGTGCGAGTCGATGTCTATGGAATGCTTGGGATGCCAAAAACTTTGAAAGAAAAAGACGAATCATATGCGTGACTCGAGACTCGACGGTCGCATGAATCTCACATTTGGGAACACGTGCGTTGTTTGAGCCCACAGTAGTGTTTGCTTGTCTTCGGTAGGATGCTGTTGTTCCTGCAAAACAGAGTTAGACTAAAAAGCAGAGTATTTACTCTTAGGTCTAGGACAACTTTGCCTTGACGTATTTGTTTTAGACGCCTTGATAAAGGAACAATTTGCTTTTTGAGTTGTGATTTTGATGTGGACATGTCCTTAGCTTAATGAGCTTTAGACGGAAGAATGTTTTGTGGATTTTTGTAAAGGGTTGGTTGAGCTTGGGTGAGCGGCCTACGTATCCACGATTGTGGAATCAAACCAGCGTATTTCGGGTGGTGCATGTTTAAGGGCATACCGGCCCAAGAGTTGTGTTTGCTTTTTTGTATAAAGTTTGAAAGTGCATGTTTAGGGGCATGTCGGCCCGTTGAATTGTGTCTGTTTTTGTAGAGAATTTGAAAGTGCATGTTTAGGGGCATGCCAGCCCGTAGAATGTATTTGTAAAAGGTGCACTTTTAAGGGCATGCCGGCCCAAGAGTTGTGTTCGTAAAGGGTGCATGTTTAAGGACATGCCGGTCCATAGAATTGTTGTAGAGTCCAAGGGCCCAACAATACTCTAGAGGGGGGGGGGGGGGGGGGGGGGGGAATAGAGGGTTGTACCTCTTTAAAAGTTTGCAACAGGAAATAATAAATCGTGAAATGTAAATTATGGAAAATAAATAACACAAGGATTTAACGTGGTTCATTGATTGAAAAGCCTACATCCACCTTTCTTTCTTCTTATTAATTATTTATCAAGAGCACCTACTGCTGGCTTACAATAAATAATTAACAAACACTAGAGATCTACCCCGACCTTAGTGTGAAGCTCTTTTCTTTTAAACTCGAGAAATTAATCTCTAACAAGGTGATTATATTTCTCGTTACAAGTTTCTCAAACAAAATGAAAATACAATTCAATTGTCTAGAGAGCCTTATCGTAATTATGCACTTTAGAAAATAGAAATTAAGAACAAAAGTACAAAGTTGAAATTGCTTTCAAAATCAAAGAAAAATATTTTGCAAAAGTAGAGTTTAAAGCACGGCTTAATTAAAGACCAAAGTATTTTGCAAAAGTAAAATTAAGATCGTATTTGAAAGACTTAGATTGATTAAAAAATGAATTGGAAGTATATTGTTCAATTGTATTGTGTTGGATGATATTTTTAATCAAAAGATGGAAGAGTACTTATAGTACTCGTGTGATACATATCACACATACAAAGATATTGTTTTATTTTACTTTATCAAATAAGAGGATAATATTGAGTTAATATTATTATTTGATAAAACTTCCTTATAAAAATATTTAGCTAGTTGTCAAAATATATTTAGGAAGATATTAAAACTTTACTTGATCTCCAAGAACGAATCTAGACATTTAATTCAACTAGGAGATGCAAGATATTATTAGATATTAGAAGATAATATATAGAAAATGATCTTTTAGGAATATATAGTATATAACCGAAATATGGTCATATATTAGCTAATATTTTCGGCCAAAAGGATATAGTATCAAGAATGATTTTCCAAAAATATATTATCTTATAAAATCAATTTAGAAGAGAAGAATTATCATAAAAGATATTTTGTGTAATCATAATATAATCAAAATACTTTGCACATCTTTTACAATTAGGTTATTATATATTTTATCAAGTAAAATATACTCAAAACTAATTCTAAGATGAGTAAAGATATTCTCATATATCATAATAAAAATATAGAAGACTTTTAGTAAAAGGATAATTCTTTTAGAAAATATCAGAAAATATTTATAAAACGTTTTATGAAAATCACTCTAAAGACTGATATTCTTGTAACATGAAATCCACATTAGGGTAACATTCTTCTTGAGATTTGTCAGTCAGTAAACGTTAAAGTCACTTTCGTGTTTCGTTCACCCATAGTGCTTGAAACGTCTGAAGCTTGTCTTTAACGTTTCACATCCTCTTCTTCTTTTCACTTCTTTTCGAGCTTAGATACCTACGCATCATGAACTCAAACACACAAACGAGTAGCATACGATAGAAATAAATAACTTGACAATATCAAAACTAAACTTGGAGTCAACAAATTCCCCCTTTTTGATGATGTCAAGTCTCCCAAGGTCTCCCAAGTCTTTGTGGGACCTTCCTGAGATTTATTTCTAAGGTCGTTCCCCCTCAATCGAACATCGTCTCGAAAAGATGAGAGTCCACGAAAAGAAGGTAGATTTCACCTATCTTAAGCCAACCAAAATCGTTAGTGATATATAAAACAAAACACTCGAGAGAGATTAACGATAAGAAACCAAGATAGTGAAATGAAACGAGGATAACGCAATCAAATCTTAGACGGTTTTTCCCCCTCTTGACTTCATCGAAAAGGAAAAGGACTAGAATAATATTATGAATGCAAGCACACATATGAAACAAGTAAGATATATGCGTTAGAGAGCAAAACACGTGTCATCATAAGGGCGAGCATCAAAGATTGTTCCAAAACGACACAAAAGGAGAGATAGAGTATATATGTAAGAATAGACCCTAAAGCAAGCTAAGACTTTTGTAAGAGAGTCACCAACCAATCATTATTAAGAATTTTCATTGGGCGCAAAGATAGCTCACAAACACTACCCAAAAACATGTCCTCAAACCGTATAAGAGCACATCCATATTTTTCATTGTCTCCAACTCGGAACACTCTTCAAAGCACCAATATTTATTTGGAATTATTCACCTAAATTTGCAAGTATCTCAAATTTGGATACACGAATTACTTCAACCAATCCACCTTTTTCTTTAACATTCCCCCTCACTTGGTGCGCTTTTTTTTTTTTTTTTTTTTTTTTTTTTTTGGCACACTCAACCCAATTTTGAGGGGAAAAAAAAAAAACTTTATGTGAGAGAGACATTTGTATGGATAAGAAGACATTTAGGTAACGATATAATTATGAGTGTAAAGAGACATGAGATAGGAGAGAATGATATAACTGATGTTAACCTAACATTGGACAAGGTTATGGTAACATGAGAATGAAGTGAACTTAACTCGAATGAGGTGACATTAATCATGGAAGAATTTTGTACCGTGGCTATTTTCTTTGGAGGAAAGTATTTGTGGATATAATTTGAACTTTTTTGTAAAAAAAAATTCTATTTGTCAAATCTTTAACACAAAAATAGGAAAATTTGAGTAAGAAAGTTTTCGTGGGAGACTCAAAGACACAAAAGTAAGCTATTTATTGTGAAGATTATACCATATTTTTATGAAAGAAAATTTCACTACAGAAAACATGGTTGTTTCCAAGCATGCAAGGAATATTTAGAAAACGGTTTCTAAATATAGAATGTAGTGAAATCAAATGTCATATGATATAAGAATAATCAAAGGAACAATCTCTAAACTTTAATAGATAAACACTTGTCTTTAAATCATACACACACAATCAAAACATGAGACATATAGAATTTCACATCATAATACGGACACAGTCGCAAAACCAAATCTAGTCAGTCATACGGAGAACATACACGGCCAAACAATTAATTATCATTAACCAAGCCAATTTCAAGACGTAATTTCTCAAAGTGTTCCCTGGCTAAGGGTTTTGTAAAAATATCAGCTTTTTGATCTTCGGTTGGACAAAAGATTAGTTCAATATTACCTTTTTCTACATGATCTCTCAAAAAGTGATGACGAATATCGATGTGTTTGGTCCGAGAATGCATGGCCGGGTTCTTAGATATAGCTATGGTACTAACATTATCACAATAAATAGGTACGCTATCGAAAACTACCCCATAATCATGTAATTGCTGTTTAAGCCAAAGTAGTTGAGAACATACCAAAGATGCTGCAATATACTCACTTTCCGTTGTAGATAATGCAACTGTAGCTTGTTTCTTTGAACCCCATGATACTATGCCCGATCCGAGAAAAGTAGCCGTCCCCGAAGTGCTTTTTCGATCTATTGAGCACCCTCCATAATCCGCATCTGAATAACCTTTAAGATCAAAATTGTCATACATAGGATAAAACAAGTATAGATTAAGTGTACCAATTAAGTATCTTAAAATACGCTTGACTGCCACAAGATGGGATTCCTTAGGGTTTGGTTGAAACCTAGCACATACACATACGCTTTGCATAATATCGGGTCGACTAGCCGTGAGATACAAAAGAGACCCAATCATGCCTCGGTAAACGGTCTCATTCACGGCCTTACCATCTTCATCCTTATCCAATTTTGTCGTTGTGGCCATAGGTGTGGAGATAACCTTACCATTCTCCATACCATACTTCTTGAGCAACTCCTTAATGTATTTTTGTTGATGTACCATTATACCTTCCTTAGTTTGCTTGATTTGTAGACCTAGGAAGAAACTTAATTCCCCCATCATACTCATTTCAAATTCAGATTGCATTAGGTCTGAAAAATCACTACACAAACTTTCATTAGTAGCACCAAAAATAATATCATCAACATAAACTTGAACAATTAAAATATCCGACCCCTTGGTTTTCAAAAATAAGGTTTTATCGACAGAGCCACGTTTGAAATCATTTTTAAGTAAAAATTGAGATAAACGATCATACCATGCCCTAGGGGCTTGTTTTAAACCATAAAGAGCTTTGTCGAGGAAATAAACATGATTTGGAAATTCATTACTTTGAAAACCGGGGGGTTGCTCAACATATACTTCCTCTTTCAAATAGCCGTTAAGAAAGGCGGTCTTAACATCCATTTGATAGAGTTTAAAACCTTTGTGAGCGGCAACGGCAATTAGTAATCTAATCGCTTCTAAAAGCAGACTCTGGTGCGAAGGTTTAAATCGAAATCAATGCCTTCTTGTTGGTTATAGCCTTGCACCACTAGCCTTGCCTTATTCCTCACAATGGCTCCCGAATCGTCAAGTTTGTTTCTAAAAACCCAACGAGTACCAATAACTTTACGATTCGGAGGCCTAGCTACCAAGTGCCAAACTTTGTTTTTCTCAAATTGTCGTAACTCATCTTGCATTGCAACTATCCAATCGGAATCGGTTAGTGCAACCTTGATATTGTTAGGTTCAATTGTAGAGAGAAACGAGTTTAGCACACAGTAGTTATTCATGATGGACTTACGCGTTTGTATACCTTTGTTGTAGTCGCTAAGTATCGCATCCGTGGGGTGAGAACTTTGATGTTTCCATTTCTTGAGCGTCGTTGGAACATTGTTCGAGTTTTCATCCGATGTTACCTTAACATTGTCCGTAACGTCAGATGTTCCCCCTGAATTCAAGCTGGATGTTACTGTTGATGTTACCTTAACATCTGCTTCCAAAGAATCTTTCGTAGAGTCTTTAGAATTAGATGATGAGATGACATTAACATTATCCTTAACTTGACTTTCGTTAGAGTTTGACTCTTGAGCTTTTTCAGCGTCGGTTCCAATAATTTGTGTTTCATCGTTTTCGTCCTCTAATTCGGGTAAGTCTTTATGAGTAAGCCAGAAGTCTGGATCTTCCTTTTCTTCCAAGTCTTCTCCTTCATATTGTTCGAGAGTGTCGTTTTCATCAAATATGACATGTATACTTTCTTCCACGCACAAAGTTCGCTTGTTGTACACACGATATGCCTTACTATGATTAGAATAACCCAAGAGAACACCTTCATCACTACGAGGATCAAACTTTCCCATTCTATTCTTACCATTATTATGTATAAAACATTTACTTCCAAAACATCTTAGATGGGATATGTTTGGTTTTCTTCCTCTTAGTAGTTCGTAAGGGGTTTTCTTTAAGATTGGTCTAATCATAGCTCGGTTGTGTATATAACATGCGGTATTCACGGCTTCTGCCCAAAAGTTCCTAGGCAAACCGCTACATAGCAACATAGTGCGTGACATGTCTTCTATGGTTCGATTCATTCTTTCAACTACTCCATTTTGTTGAGGAGTCCTTGGAGGCGAAAAGTTATGATCGATACCATGCTCTCGACAATATTCAATGAAGGCTTGGTTGTCGAACTCGGTACCATGATCCGTCCTAATAGATATGAGATTATGCGAATATTTGTTTTGGGCTAATTTTATCAAGCACACAAATTCATCAAAAGTATGATCTTTGGAGCTTAAGAAAATCGGCCAAACAAATCTCGAATAATCGTCTACTAATACAAAGACGTATCTAGCACCGGCTCTACTACTAACCCTCATTGGTCCACATAGATCCATGTGAACTAATTCAAGTGGCTTGGAAGTGCTTACCACGTTTTTGGACTTGAACGATGATCTCACATGTTTACAACGTATACATGTGCCACACAATTTATTGGTGTCAAACTTTACGGAGGGAAGTCCTTCAACAAGTTCCAATCTCTTCAACCTTTTTAGGCAATGTGAGTTGATATGGCCGAATCGCTTGTGCCATAAAGAATGATCGTTCGTGACTGCACTCATACACGTGAAGGATATAGAAGGAATACTTTCTATGTCGACGACATAGACATTATTCTTTCTTCTTCCTTCAAGTATAATTCGGCTAGATCCTTCACGAATGATACGACACACACTTGAATGGAACACGACTTTGTTCCCACGATCACACAATTGTGAGATACTTAGAAGGTTATGCTTAAGTCCTTGTACAAGAAGCACATTGTCAATGGAGTGTGTTTTGGAGATTTCAACTCGACCAATTCCAATGGTCTTTCCTTTACCATTATCTCCAAAAGTAACACTTCCACCTTCATAAGTTTCAAGTGAGAGGAACTTGCTTTTATCTCCCGTCATGTGTCTCGAGCAACCACTATCCAAGTACCATTGGTTGCTTCCTCTCACTGCTTCCTGCAAAAGTTTACTTTCGTGATTTAGGTACCCACACAAAGTTGGGTCCTCTTCTATTAGTTACCTCGGGAAGTAAATCTTTACGAATCCAAACACGTTTAACAACATATTTACGCTTATTATTATAATACAAGTTAGGATCAAAAGATTCATACTTCTTTTTAGTGGATTCATGATTATTTTGAGTTTTAGGTTTAGACTTGTTATCATAACTAGTTTTGACATAATCTTTATTCCTCTTATAATGCATAACACGTTTTTGACACGAATTAACATAATGACCCGTTTTACCACAAAAATTACAAATTTTATATTCAGGAAGACCAACGTACTGTCTTTTGCGAAAATCACGGTTAGTGGGTTCATTCATTTTCTTAACATGTTTTACGCGACATCTAGTTTGATAACCTAAACCTTCCTTATGGTGTCGATTAGATTGTTGAGTTAAAAAGTTAAGAACTTCTTGACTAGCTTCCCATTTCTTACTAACATTGAAAGCATCTTTTAATTTCTCATTAAGTTCATCCTTTTCTTTACTCAACTTTTTACAGTTATTACAAGACTCGACCTCTTTATTTATGGTAGATTCATTTTTACTTAACTCGGATTGAAGGTCAACAATTTTCTTTATAAACGATGACTTCATAACTTTAAAGGTTGATTGTTGTTGAATAAGTTCATTAGTGAGGTTGTTCACTTGGTTATCTAACAATTTAACCTTTTCCTCAAGTTCGTGATTTCGTTCAACACATGATGATGTTACTGTAACATCATCCAAAGCTGGCATATCCTCTTCAGACGTTAGGTTAACCTCATCTAGGGTTTCCTTTATCTGGTCAGATGTTGGAGTAACACTGACTGGAGGTACATCAACTTCGGGTGTTGGTATGGTAACATCATCTCGTGTTAGGCTAACGTCACCAAACGAACTTTCAGAATTTTCAGAGTTTATGGACGATTTATCGTCTTCGGAAGCGTAATCAGAGTCAAGGTCATACTTGCTTCGATCCAAGTTTGGCGTAGGTTCAACATATGTGTCAAAACTTTGCTTTGAACCATTTGGTGAACTCACGTTCTTCTTGGAACGAAGCTTTTTGACCATTTTAGTTAGAGAAAGATTCTTTTGTTGATTTTTACTAACTTCAATTTCAAGATCTCGTATGTAAGCCCTTTGTTCCTCACAAATATTCTCAACAATAGACAAAATCTTATCCTTAGACAACTTTTTAAGCTTATGTTTAATTTGTGAAAAACTTACCTCATTATCCGAATCCGAAGTAGATGTTCCTACTAAGCATAGATCTTTATATGACCTTCTCTTTGACTTTTCTTCACCATGTGTACTAAGACATACATTTGCTTCTTCTTCTTCTTCTTCCTCGGCCTCCTCATCTGTGCCACATTCAATGTCTCCCCAACCATCCGAAGCAAGCATAGCGATCTTGTACATGTTCTTAGCCTTCTCACGTTTGGTTTTGTTTTTGATCTTTGCCCAAGTAGGACAATCTTTGATAATGTGAGTTGTCTCTCCACACTTGTAACAACCTTTGTTGGAATTTCTTGTCTTGAAAGGTTTAGAATTTTTACTCACATTTTTAAAAGAATTAAAACCAAACTTTTTACTTTTGTACCGTTTAACAAATAATCCTATTTCATCTTCCATCTCCTCATCATCACTCGACTCGGCTTGAAGAGCTATCCCTTTATTTTTAATTGGTTCCACGTGCCCTTTATTGAGTGTTAACTCATGGGCCATCAAGGATCCAATCAAGCTTTCGTAGGAAAGTGTGGATAGATCTTTAGCTTCCTCTATCGCAGTGATTTTGGGTTGCCATTTATCAGTTAGACTACGAAGAATCTTATTGACTTGATCCTCAGTAGTATAAACTTTGCCTAAATTATTTAACTCATTGATTATACTTAGAAATCGATCAGACATGTCACTGATGTTTTCATTTTTCTCCATGTGAAACATCTCGTACTGATGAGTTAATAAATTTTGCCGACATTTCTTAACTTGGGATGTTCCTTCATAGGAGGCCTCAAGACTATCCCAAATTTCTTTAGCACTAACAGATGATGAAAAACGATTAGAAATTTCTTTGGTTAAACCTCTTTGCAACATAGTTAAAGCTTTGAAATTCTTTTGAGCAATTTTAAAATCTTTCTCTTCATAGTCATCTTCTTGCTTTTCACTTTTCAAATCAGTAGAAAGTATAGCAATGGGTCCTCTGACTATGATTCTCCAACATTCGAAGTCAACTCCTTTTATGTGATTTCTCATTTGATTTTTCCAATGACTATAATCGGTACCATCAAATATAGGATACTTTATTGAGTCACTGGATTCCATTTTTGAAAACAAAAGACTAGGCCGAGATTAAAAAAATAAGAAGAAAAATAAAATATCAAAAATAGAGTATTGGATCAACCTCTTTAGCGGTAAAGCTATCAAGAGCACAAGGCTCTGATGCCAATTGTAGAGTCCAAGGGCCCAACAATACTCTAGAGAGGTGAATAGAGGATTGTGCACTCTTAAAAATTTTGCAACGAAATAATAAATCGTGAAATGTAAGTGCGGAAAATAAATAACACAAGGATTTAACGTGGTTATTGATTGAAAAGCCTACATCCACCCCTTCTTCTTATTAATTATTTATCAAGAGCACCTACCACGGCCTAGCTTACAATAAATAATTAACAAACACTAGAGATCTACCCCGACCTTAGTGTGAAGCTCTTTTCTTTTAAACTCGAGAAATTAATCTCTAACAAGGTGATTATATTTCTCGTTACAAGTTTCTCAAACAAAATGAAAATACAATTCAATTGTCTAGAGAGCCTTATCGTAACTATGCACTTTAGAAAATAGAAATTAAGAACAAAAGTACAAAGTTGAAATTGCTTTCAAAATCAAAGAAAAATATTTTGCAAAAGTAGAGTTTAAAGCACGGCTTAATTAAAGACCAAAGTATTTTGCAAAAGTAAAATTAAGATCGTATTTGAAAGACTTAGATTGATTAAAAAATGAATTGGAAGTATATTGTTCAATTGTATTGTGTTGGATGATATTTTTAATCAAAAGATGGAAGAGTACTTATAGTACTCGTGTGATACATATCACACATACAAAGATATTGTTTTATTTTACTTTATCAAATAAGAGGATAATATTGAGTTAATATTATTATTTGATAAAACTTCCTTATAAAAATATTTAGCTAGTTGTCAAAATATATTTAGGAAGATATTAAAACTTTACTTGATCTCCAAGAACGAATCTAGACATTTAATTCAACTAGGAGATGCAAGATATTATTAGATATTAGAAGATAATATATAGAAAATGATCTTTTAGGAATATATAGTATATAACCGAAATATGGTCATATATTAGCTAATATTTTCGGCCAAAAGGATATAGTATCAAGAATGATTTTCCAAAAATATATTATCTTATAAAATCAATTTAGAAGAGAAGAATTATCATAAAAGATATTTTGTGTAATCATAATATAATCAAAATACTTTGCACATCTTTTACAATTAGGTTATTATATATTTTATCAAGTAAAATATACTCAAAACTAATTCTAAGATGAGTAAAAATATTCTCATATATCATAATAAAAATAAAGAAGACTTTTAGTAAAAGGATAATTCTTTTAGAAAATATCAGAAAATATTTATAAAACGTTTTATGAAAAACTGCTACAGCACTGATGTTACTGTAACATGAAATCCTGTTAGGGTAACATTACTGCTGAGATTTGTAGTGCATAGCTTCGTTAAGTCACTTTACATGTTTCGTTCCTATAGTCTTGACTTGATACGAAGCTTGTCTTTAACGTTTCACATCCTCTTCTTCTTTTCACTTCTTTTCGAGCTTAGATACCTACGCATCATGAACTCAAACACACAAACGAGTAGCATACGATAGAAATAAATAACTTGACAATATCAAAACTAAACTTGGAGTCAACAATTGTGTTTGTAAAAAAGGTGCATGTTTAAGGACATGCCGGTCCGTGAAGTCTGTTATGTGTTTAACCTCGATACATTGCATCCTAAGGGTAGGTTTTCCTTAGTTGATCTTGAGGGAATATATCTGTATACATGCCCTTTAAGATCACAGGATTATAATGAAACTTATTCTATATGATTAATAGTCATAAAATAAGTTGCATAAATAAATAAAAGATTAAGAAAAACAACCTTTAGTCCTTGCTTAATGGCCTAAGATCAAATATCAAGAAGCTTGATATCTCCTAAAAGTTGCACCCAAGATTGCTCAAGATATGCTCTGGATTCTTGCTAGAAAACTTATGAAAGAAGAAAACTGATTTTCTAAATTTGTGTGTGTGAATTATGATCAATGAATTAGTCCATTAAGAAGAGCCAAATCTCCCCTTAAATACTCCAAAATCTCGGCCAAGACCTCCTCAAGGGGAGTGATTTTTGTTTCCAAAAATTCACTTTCCAAAAACCAATTCCTTGTTGACCAAGGAGTCAAAGATCAAAAAGTCTCTTTCTTGGAGGTTTCTTTTAGCTTTTAAAATATAATATAATATTACTAGTGTCATAAAAATATGATCCACTATAATATATCATTAAATTATTAATATCCTTATATTTATAATTTTCTAATTAATTATAACAGTTTATGATTAATTAGCTTATATTATATTCAATAATTAAATATAACCTTTTATATTCAATTCACGAATTACATATAATTCGTCTTAGCTAATATCATTTAATCCTTATTAAATGGCCGTATTATTATCACACACTTGACTAGCATTTTAGTCAAAACTCCGACTAACCTTTTAGTCTTTTAGTAGGGCATCAATATGATTAATTTCTCAAATAATCACATTTCTTAAACACATCCTTTAGGTGTGACTTTTAGGGACAGTTGATCATGCCATCGTATGACAATAACGTCAAACTTATCTAGCAAGCCAACCGATTATTGATAGCGTTAATCAAGCGATTAAATACAAAATGTACCTGTGTACCTTTAGAGATTTATTTATGTTATTGCACTAGCGTGGAGGACACTAACCCCAACAATCTCCCACTTGTCGGTACAAGTGTAGGTGCGATAGCAGATTCTCATATCCATAATAAATTTCTCCCACTCAATGTAAACCAATTTGCAAAGTCCGTACTTTCAAAGGTCGTAGTTCCTGGCGATCAAGATCAAAGTGGTTTCCCAGGCTAGAGAGTAACTTAAGCGATAAGCGAATCAATATTCGAGCATGGCCATGCATTTTCGATTCTGACTCCTCGAGTGGCCACGAGAATAAATATTATAACTTCGATAGAAGTTTGGATATTTCCCTCAACTTCGAATCCTGCGGATGTAGCGCGGCATGAAATGACCAGTGAAAATCTGCTTGGCCTCACATTACGGTCGGCCGTGAGAAAGAAACCAAAGTCACCCAAAATCGCCTTAATCTCGAGGCGAGGGGATAGTCAAAAGAATCGACTCTAGGAACACTATGGATGTCCTATCCACGACCAGGCACCTAATGTTCTGAAACATTTAGGACTCCATGTAGTCGTCACAAAATTGTCCTGCGCGATTTCAGTAAACCCGCATCTGTGATCGATCAGTCAACAGTTTGACTTATGGCTCGTTGAACCCACCATCATTCGACGTCACAAAATAAACGCCAGAGTTATCAGCTCATGTAGGCGATCACGGACCAACACAAATATAATGTTTTCCAGTTCACTTTGTGGTGTTCAAAGTTGTCTGTACAACCCACATGGAAAAAACAAAATATATAAAACAAAACGATGATGTTATAAATAGTATAGGAGAAAGATACATTTATCCAATCCATGTCAAGTACTATTATAACCAGGAGCACGTTTAATTCTCATGAAGATAACGTGCCCTTCAAGCTTATCATATACCGACGTACATATCTGGACTAGTTGCTAGACTTTGAAACTGCGGCTGAAAGATGGCACCTCTATTATCATAATAGATGGTAATAGTATCATTCGAACTAGGAATTCTGATTAGTCCTTGTAGGCGGCGCATCCATCTGACTTCCCTTGCGATTAAATAGCATAGTACTGGGACACGGTCGAAGAATCTACTATAACACTATATTTTGGAACTTTCCGGTGGCCGCATCACCATAAAGAGTAAAGACGAATCCGGGCTGAGATATCGAGGCATCTCGATTCGTGTGGAAGTGAGCGTCTGCGCAACTGATTGCGCGTAGCCTTATAGCACATCCATAAGACAATTCCCATTTCGGATGCCACGCGTGCACGCGTGAGCACATTATGGCATACATGATCGATCCAACTCACCAAGCATAAGGAACATAACTTGGTCATACTGAATCTCTCGTGAATCTTATCTATATAAGACTCCTGACTGAGGCATAACATCCGTCGTGATCTATCTCTATAGATATGGATCTCCAAAATACGTTGTGCCTCACCCCGATCTTTCATCTGGAATTGGTTACGTAACCAAACTTTTACGGAAGTTAAGAGAGGTATGTCATTCCCAATCAAGAGTATGTCATCTACATACAGTATTAGGAAGACAATCTTGCTCCCACTCGACTTGATATATAGACATGGTTCCTCGACCGATCGAGTGAATCCATTCTCCTTTATCACTTGGTCGAAGCGATGATTCCAACTCCGTGAAGCTTGCTTAAGTCCATAGATAGAGCAGCAAGCTTGCAAATTTTCTTAGGATTTTTAGGATGCATGTAACCTTGGATTGTACCAAGTACAACTCCCTCCAAATAACCGTTTAAGAAGGCGGTTTCACATCCATTTGCCAAATTTCATAGTCATGAAATGCGGCAATCGCTAAGAAGAATCCGAATGGAGCGAAGCATGACTACGGTGCAAAATTTCATCATAGTGCAACCACTTGCACTTGAGTGAAACCCTTTGCCACTAGTCGTGCCTTGTATATATCTGGTTGTCCTTCCACAGATCGCTTTATCATGTAAAGCCATTTGCACTGAAGAGGCCTAGCCTTATCAGGTAAGTCAACCAGATCCCATACATGGTTCTCGTACATCGAGTCCATCTCGGATTGCATGGCTTCTTGCCAAAGCTTTGAGTCAGAACACGTCATGGCACCTTTATAGGTTACGGGTTCGTTACTCTCAAGGAGTAAAACGTCGTCTCTCTCATTCTCCTCGACTATACCAATATATCGATGCGGAGGAATGGAGAGTCTACCCGACCATACGGGTTCCAAGGGAATATTAACGCGGCCAGGCGTAGAATGAGCAGTTTCCTCTATTGGTTGCTCGGTTGTTGGTTCAGGAATCTCAAGCGGATCGAAGGTTCTATTACCTCTCTTGTCTTGAGAAACTCTTTCTCCAAGAACTTCGCACTAGCGCAACAAAAACTTCGTTGTTCGGTTGGCGAATAGAAGTAATGACCAAACATTCCTTTTGGATAACCAATAAAGTATGTCTTGGCCGATCGCGGTAGAGCTAATCCTCGTGTCAACTACTTGACATAAGCCTCGCACCCCCAAACCCGAATAAAGGACAAGTTAGGGACCGTTCCTTCCACAACTTCGTATGGAGTCTTGTCGGCGACTTTAGGCGGACTTGGTTAAGTATAAGAAAGGCGACAAAAGAGCATAGCACCATAATGAGTCAGGTACAACCGTGTGACTCATCATGGATCGAACCATATCAAGTAATGTTCGATTCCTGCGTTCGGACACACCATTCATGTGGTGTTCTGGGTGGAGTTAACTGAAGTACTATCCCGCGGTCTTTCAGGTGTTGATCAAACACAGTTGAAAGGTATTCGCCACCACGATCTGAACGTAGTGCTTTTATCTTTCTATCCAGTTGGTTCTCAACCCTATTCTGGAATTCCTTGAACTTGTCAAAGGACTCACTTTTATGCTTCATGAAAGTGAGAAAATACCTATAGCCATCCCTAGCGTTAATTGACATAGGTCCACACACATCAGTATGTATGAGTCCTAATAGGTCAGCATCGCGCATTCCAACACCTTTGAAGGAAATTCGAGACATTTTGCCATAGATAGGTTTGATCTTTGTCACCAACCTTTGCTTTCTTGTTACTCACATGCATTATATCTGTGGTTTGATCTAAAACATAAATTTCGTTCATGGAAACTGCTTTACCATAAATCATATCGTTTAAAGAGAAAATACATTTATTATTCTTTGAAGCGAAAATCCGTCTTTATCAAATGCGGATCTGAAATAATGTTTTGGATAAACTAGGTACATAGTAACAGTTATTCAGTAATAACTCAAATCCACTTGGGAGTTGGATTACATATGTTCCTACTGAAATGGCAGCAACTCTTGCTCCATTCCCCACTCGCAGGTCTACATCACCTCTCACTAGAGGTTTGATGTTTCTTAGGCCCTGCAAATGATTACACAGATGAGATCCACAACCAGTATCAAGTACCCAAGTTCCGAAACTTGCATGGTTAATCTCAATCATGTGAATAAAAGAAGACATATCAACAGGAATGACGTGGCACTTACATGTCCTCGGCAGATACACGGACGATTCGCCTCCAATGCCCAGACTTGTGGCAATGGTGGCACTCCATGCTCTGCTTCGCTTTTGTCTTGCCTTGTGAGCTACCGCTAGACTCACCAGGCCCACTCTTTGCAATCACTGGCTTCTTAAACTTTCGGCTTTCCTACAGCTAGGTTAGCCGGAGCCTTTCCCTTACCCTTCTTGTTGCCAATCATGAGAACATCTTGTTTCATGCTCCCACTCAACTTCAGATCACTCTCCGTCTGTACGAGGAGTGAGTGAAGCTCATGCAGACTTTTCTGCATGTCATTCATGTAATAGTTTGCCCTAAAGAGGGCATACCCATCATGAAGAGAGTGGAGCACTCGATCAATAATGATCTTCTCATCGATCTTGCAACCAAGCTCCTCCAATCTCTCAACATTCTCGATCATGTCGAGAAGGTGTGGACCAACCGATTGGCCCTTCTGGAGTCTAGCTTCAAAGAAACGAGTGGTATACTCGTAACTCTAGATTCTCGGTGCTTTCGAGAATTCTTTTGTTAGGGTGGTGAAAATCTTGTTTGCACCTTTGGGTATTGAATCGTCTTTGCAAATTGGATTGCATTGCATAGATGAGTACGTTCTGTAACGCACCCGCCTCCATCATGAAATCATTGTAAAGATAGAGTTCATCTGCTCCTGCATCGGGAGCTGGTTTGGTCGGCAGTGGCTCAGTCAAGTACTTGAGCTTACCGTCAGCAATGACGGCATTCTTTAATGCGGCCTCCCAATCAGAAAATTTGGACCCATCATGCTTCAGTCGAGTAGACTGATTCATGCTGCCCATAAAATTCTAAGCCATGATTCGCGATCTAGTGTAGCACTTGGCATTGGTTCGTCAGTACGTACAGCCATTAGTTATAGTAGTTATATCTGTATATAACGTATTCGAACTGTGAAAAGAAAGAAGAAGAAGAGAAGAGAACATCGTTTTATAGGTTTAAGTCGTAAAGCAATAACGTTTTAATGCAATGACTCGTGCACTTATATAATCGACCTCCCTCGAGAATTATATAAATGATTCTAAGACTCAATTTCTTTAAATTGATAAGCCAACCTCTTGGCTAATTCTACTGTTAGAATTCTTGGTCGATAGATTTCAGTAAATCCTATCTTTTAGTCCATCATAACTACGAGATATTACTCGAACTATAATGTTGAGGTAAACTAAGTCGACAACCACTACTTACCCAACGTAGAAGGGGTCATATTATGCCTACCGACGAAGAAGGGATTCATAGTGGTACGACTCATAAAGACTAATTCTCAATTTCGGTTTTAGAGGAAGGTCCCATCATCTTATTTAATTCATTTTAAGTGAACGAAAGTCTAGCAAAACGAGAATGATATAAACTAAGGCGATGGCTTAAAGACATGTGACATCGGTATGTCAAGGATGAAAAACAAACTATATGAGTCAATTTTCATGCAATATTAGGTGGTTTGGTTTAGTTTAGGCGGAATATGATGCAACTATCTAAACAAGCAAACATCGCAACGAGAATGAAAAGAACGCAAAATATAAACACCTAGTGTAGCCTATCCTACCAAAATAAACAAAAATACAAGTTGGAATCCATCCTTGGACCCTTGAAGCTTGTCTTGATGTTCCATCTTGGTTTGATCCATAAAGCGGGAGTGAGCCACACGATCTCCATCTTGAATCTTGAGTCTTCTCAAATTACAATTAAAATTACAAATGCAAACCTATTTACATTCTAATCTCAAAATAACTTTAAAAAAATTATTACAAAAGGGGAGATACGAGATCTCAATATACAACCACCGATTATGTTTCCTTTCATTACGAAAACATAATCTTCTAAGGCCACACTAGTAAATTACAACCTTTTGTACAAAATAATGCGAAAAACTTAAACCATTCAAACAACATTCAAACAAGATAAATGCATCAACTAAACTAGATTAATTATTATTAATCCAAACCACCTTTTAACAAGATCAAGATTATGTGACAATTCCTCAATTGCACACAACTATCTTAATCAATCATAATCCAACTTAATTCATATTATCAAGTATAATATAAATTAAATCCAACATTATTTTAAACCTTTTTTAAAATAATAGGGTATCAATCTTGCGTGAACCTTTTCACAAGCCTTAATCATACATTATCTTTATAATGCATAATACAAAATCGGTTTAAATAAACTTAAAACAAACCGAAACAAAAATAAAAACACACGGTTCAAACAATATTTTAAAAACCGAAAATTTTTAATTTTTTTAAAAGATTTGTTTTTAGATCTAATCTCAAATTAAACTGATTTAACTTGAACATGCTCATATTATCTCGATTGATATAAAACAAAACAACATCTAATCTTGATTAAACATTGATGTAATACTAAGATTATTCAAATTAACCTATTAACATGAATATCTCAATCAATTTATATCAATAATATAAGCAATAATGAAAGTTCATAAACATTCATCTTAAAGATCCATCTTAGTCCTAACTCAATCAATATTGAATCAAAACATAAACAAGTTCATATATTATCATCTTAACCTATTAAATTAACAATATATGAATCAAATTGGACCAAGAAACACACAAAAATCACACGGCACAAATAAAGCCAAATCTGGCCGAAAATTGTTGATGAAAAACCGATTTTTGAAACTTGTTTTAAACTTATACAAATTCAATTTTTATGAAAATCATATAAACAATTTCATAGCCCTAAGGCTCTGATACCACTTGAGGGAATATATCTATATACATGCCCTTTAAGATCACAGGATTATAATGAAACTTATTCTATATGATTAATAGTCATAAAATAAGTTGCATAAATAAATAAAAGATTAAGAAAAACAACCTTTAGTCCTTGCTTAATGGCCTAAGATCAAATATCAAGAAGCTTGATATCTCCTAAAAGTTGCACCCAAGATTGCTCAAGATATGCCCTTAGTTCTTGCTAGAAAACTTATGAAAGAAGAAAACTGATTTTCTAAATTTGTGTGTGTGAATTATGATCAATGAATTAGTCCATTAAGAAGAGCCAAATCTCCCCTTAAATACTCCAAAATCTCGGCCAAGACCTCCTCAAGGGGAGTGATTTTTGTTTCCAAAAATTCACTTTCCAAAAACCAATTCCTTGTTGACCAAGGAGTCAAAGATCAAAAAGTCTCTTTCTTGGAGGTTTCTTTTAGCTTTAATATTACTAGTGTCATAAAAATATGATCCACTATAATATATCATTAAATTATTAATATCCTTATATTTATAATTTTCTAATTAATTATAACAGTTTATGATTAATTAGCTTATATTATATTCAATAATTAAATATAACCTTTTATATTCAATTCACGAATTACATATAATTCGTCTTAGCTAATATCATTTAATCCTTATTAAATGGCCGTATTATTATCACACACTTGACTAGCATTTTAGTCAAAACTCCGACTAACCTTTTAGTCTTTTAGTAGGGCATCAATATGATTAATTTCTCAAATAATCACATTTCTTAAACACATCCTTTAGGTGTGACTTTTAGGGACCAGTTGATCACCGCCATCTGTATGACAATAACGTCAAACTTATCTAGCAAGCCAACCGTTATTGATAAACGTTAATCAACTGATTAAATACAAAATGTACCCTGTGTACCTTTAGAGATTTATTTATGTTATTGCACTAACTGTGGAGGACACTAACCCCAACAGATCTAGGCCGCTTGTTGTTTCTGCCGAGTCTTCGATTTGGAAATTCAGAGACTATGCCACTTGTTTGTGGGCTTCAATGCTTCTTGCCTTTTGCTTGCTTCGCCACTTGCTAGAGGGCTTTTTAGGCTTTTTTGCTTTTTCCCTTGCTTCAGAGCTTTGAGACTTTTTTTCTTTTTGCTTTTGCTCTGTTTTTTTTTTCTTTTGCTTTTTTGCTTTCACGTCTGTATTTGAGAATATGTCATGCCTTTTGTGGCTTGGGCTTGTGGTTTGACTTTGCTAGACCCTGCGGTTCGGTGGTCGCTTGTGATCGTATGTCTATCACGCCAGACGCCTCTGACAAGTTCGTTTGCTTATTAGGCACGCGATCGAGTACGCGGAGGGCGATCCAGGAATACTCGTACTTTTGGTCATGATCACTGTGGAGCTCCAAATTAATGGATCCTCCTCCAAAAGCAGTGGAGTAGTAGATCAAAAGTTGACTACCGGACCTTAGGTGTTTAGTCGTCGGAAGCCTCCTTGTTTTTGTGTCTTATATTGTTGTTGTCTTTGGCCTTTGTATCCGGTCCAGACCTCCTTCGGACGACTACTCCTACGATGCAATGTATGTCGGTGCAGAATGATTTTTGTGTAAGAAAAAAGAAGCTGAGTTGAGGGCAAACTTGTTCCTTTATTGATTTGTTAAAATGTCGTACGTCAAAGACTCGACTGTCCTAGACTGACAGAGATTGACTTGATGCTTAAGACTCGACCCGTATTGAAAACATTGCAAGCCGTTTGAGACCGTCGTTGGTGCCTTGATGGATGCTCTGCTGGATGCTCGAGACGCGCATGTCTCAAATGTGGTTGATGCTTGCGTCGATACTTGATTCACGTATACGTAGATTCGACTTTTATCTTGCAAAAGTTTTGTTTTTGACAGAAGCGGGATGCTTTGTTGATCGGAAATGCGTGGTCACATTTTGGCTCGATGCAAAAGATGTTTTGAGATCGAATCCGATAATCCCGTGTTAACGGTGTGTCGTTATGGGCTTGTCGTTGGATTACGATAAAAGCGTGAGTCTATTCGGAGTAGCGATAGCCTATTGAATCGAAGATGTTTGAAAATGCGATGAAGACGGTCATGTTCGTTTTCATGCATTTTGTTTGAAGAAGGGTTAGATTGAAGCGACTATGAGCCACTTGGTCTAACCGTGAAGAAACCGTGGGATGATGCTAGTCCATTCTCGGGTTGTGTTGTTTCGTGAAAGAGAGATGTTTGGATTAAAATGGTGGTAGGCCATTTGAACCGTAGATTTCGAAAAATGCTTATTTCGAAAGAGATGTTAAAAGGCCGTGAGCCGCTTGATTTTGCTTGTGAGAAAAGGTCCATGAGAATGAGTTACCACTCTCGGGTTTGAAAATGCCTTGTAATAAATGGGTTATAATGACCGCGAGTCATGTGGTTCATTTACGTTTTGAAAATGTCACAGGAATAAAGTGATTATTCTTGGATGCTTTGAAGAGATTGCTTGTGTGGGTCAAACCATCATGACTATGGGTCATTCGGTTGGAAGGAAGGATATTTGAAAAAGGTTATTTCAAAAATGTGATGAGGATTTTGTGAAAAACAATTTGTCGTGTTTTTACAAAATGCTTGGAAGGTGTTTGAGCTAGAGACGCATTGACACGTTTCTAAATCGATGTTTAAAGAGTTTTCATTAAATCCGATTGGCGCATGTTAACGGCATAGCTAGTTCATTGCGATAGAATTGTTTGGAGTGAACCCATGTTAGCGATAAGCTAGTTCAGTAGGATGTGGGCAGGTTTGTATGTCCACATGCTTTTTGCTTAAGAGGGATTGGGTCGAGATGGTTATGGGCCATTCGAACCAATTAAAAGACTGCGAGATTGGGTTTGGCCATTCTCGGGCTTTGCTTGCTTGTAAAAGATGATGTTTATTGAATCAGGCCGACTTTGGGTCGTTTAGCCCAATGAGATTTGCAAAGTGCTTTATTTGAAAAGTTGAGAAGGCCAGGGGCTGCATAAAGTCCAACAAGAATATTGTGTAATTCTTGGGTTTGGGCTTGTGAAAGTGTTCTGCTAGAAATTGGTATATGATGACCGTGAGTCATGCAGTCCATATTGACGTTTTTGTAAGGTCTCGGGAATATAGTGATTATTCCCGGGCGGTTGCAAAGATTTGCGATTGGGTCGAATCGAACTAGGTACAGACTAGTTGACTTGTCACAGAAAAAAATTGTTATTTCAAAATGTGAAGGGCCGGGGGCTGTTTAGAATGAAAAATCTCCAAGAATGTGCTGAGATTCTTGGGTTTCGCTTTATGAAAATGCTTTGAGATAAATAGATTACGATGGCCAAAGGCCATGTAGTCCATTTGTGCTTTGACAAGATTCGGGAATGTGATGATTATTCCCGAGTGACTTGTAAAGAGTGCTTAGTGGGTTAGATCAAAATAGTGAAAGACTACTTGGTTTGACCCGGGATTTCGAAAAGTGTTTATTTCGAAGGTGAGGGAATTTTGAAACGTGATTATTTCAAAATGCGAAAGTTTTCCTTGTTTTGTAAAAACACGGATATTTTTGAAAAGAGCTTATTTCAAAAATGAGAGTGTGTTGCTTGTTTTGCAAAAGTGAAAAGATTTTTGAAAAGAGCTTATTCCAAAAATGAGAGTGTGTGGCTTTAGGAACAATGTTGTGCCTAGGAAGCCTTTTTGAGGCGAGAATGCGTGCGCGCATCTCGTCTCGATGTTAAAACGTGTTTGCTCTGTATCTGTCGAGCCCATGTTAACGGTTCATCGTTGAGGGCTCGAGCCTAGATGCATGGAAAAGGATTCGACTTGAGAGCGTTTAGCTAGTTAAGTCGGAGATGCTTGAAATGCGATGAAGCAGTCTGCGTTCTGCCGTTTTTGCTTTGAAGGTGCTTAGTCGGCGCGACTATAGGTCGTTCAGACTAGATGAAAAAGTCCGCAGGACTGCACTTGGGCATTCCTGGGTTTGCGTGGTTGTAAAAGTGATCCTTGGGCTGAAATAGCCGAAGAAAAAAGCCTGCAGGAGTGCGTTTGGGCATTCCCGGGCTTTGCTTGGTTGTAAAAGTCCGAGGGAGTGTTTTTGGGCATTTCCAGGGTTTGCTTGATTGTTAAAATGATGCTTGGGCCTGAAATGGCCATGGAAGAATTCCGAGGGAGTGATTTTGGGCATTCCCGGGTCTTGCTTGGTTGTAAAAATGATGCTTGGGCCGAAATGACCGTGGAAAAAGTCCGAGGGAGTGCTTTTGGGCATTCTTGGGTCTTGCTTGGTTGTAAAAGTGATGCTTGGGCCTGAAATGGCCATGGAAAAAGTCCGAGGGAGTGCTTTTGGGCATTCCCGGGCTTTGCTTGGCTGTAAAAGTCCGAGGGAGTGCTTTTGGGCATTCCCAGACTTTGCTTGATTGTTAAAATGATGCTTGGGCCTGAAATGGCCGTGGAAAAAGTCCGAGGGAGTGCTTTTGGGCATTCCCGGGCTTTGCTTAGGGATTGCTTTTGGGCATTCAGGTGTTTAGTAAGGGGCTCTTTGTTGGGCATTCCCGTGTTTGCTTAGGGATTGCTTTTGGGCATTCCCGTGTTTGCTTAGTTGTAAAAGTGTGATTGGGTGAAATGGCCGTGAGCCGATTTGTTTGAAGAATTTTGAAAAATGTTATTTCAAAAATGCTTAAAACGGGCATAGGTCGTTCAATGTGTCATGAAAAATCATCGAGGACATGTTGTCATCCTCGAGTTTGCTTTGCAGAAAAAGGTTTGTATTAAAAGGACTACGACAACGAGGAGTCATGTAGTCTGCTCATGCTTTTGAAATGTCGACGGGAATTTTATGTTTATTCCCGGGTTTTGTTTTGAAAAGATTGTTTGTTTTGGTTAAAACCAAAAAGGCTATTGGTTAGTTGGTCTGCAAAAATTTTTGAAAAATGTTTATTTCAAAAATGTGTTGTGTGTAACACCCGGTGTTGTCCGAGGTTATTCGGGCCGGGTGTGTTGTACCCGGTGTTGTCCGAGGTTATTCGGCTGGGTACCCCGTTGAAGAGGTTCATGTGTTGGCTCAAGTGACATAGTGCTTAAAAGGATTGTAAGTACTACTCATATCAACAAGATGCATCTTCTTTTCTGGTGGCTCATCTTAAAAACTCTTCAGTTAAGCGTGCTTGCTGGAGAGTAGTCTTAGGATGGGTGACCTCCTGGGAAGTTCTCAGGATGCGCACGAGTGAGGACAAAGTCTTATTTGGAAAGGGCCCGTGTTGGTTTGTGGGCGATGTCGTAACTGGCGAGCCACCGTGAATGACATTTCGGCCTTTAGTTGGGGCGGGTGTTACAAATGGTATCGAGCAACCCGGCGACCGTGTGGTCGAATCCTAGCACGCACTGGCGGTGTGGTCGAATCCCAGTGCACGCACCTACCGGGGAGGATGCGGAATGCTATATTGTAAGTAGCTACCAGCGCACGAGGGCGTTGCGTTCTTGAAGTGGGGTGTGTAACACCGGTGTTGTCCGAGGTTATTCGGTAGGGTGTGTTGTACCGGTGTTGTCCGAGGTTATTGGTAGGGTACCCGTTGAAGAGGTTCATGTGTTGGCTCAAGTGACATAGTGCTTAAAAGGATTGTAAGTACTACTCATATCAACAAGATGCATCTTCTTTTCTGGTGGCTCATCTTAAAAACTCTTCAGTTAAGCGTGCTTGCTGGAGAGTAGTCTTAGGATGGGTGACCTCCTGGGAAGTTGTCAGGATGCGCACGAGTGAGGACAAAGTGCGCTGAAAAGGGCCCGTGTTGGTTTGTGGGCGATGTACGCAGCCTGGCGAGCTACTGTGAATGACATTTCGGCCTTTAGTTGGGGCCGGGGTGTTACATTGTGAGTATTGTTAAAACAACTCGTCGTGTTTTGACAAAATGTTTGGAAAGGTTTTGAGTTAGAGACGCGTTGACACGTTTCCAATCTCGATGTAAAAGATGTTTTGTGCTTGAATCCTATGGGCCCGTATTAACAGTATGTCGTCGTGGGCTCATCGTTGGATTATAGTGAAAAGTTTTGGATCCGACTCGAGATAGCTATAGGCTAGTCGAGCCGGGGATGTTAAAGTGTGTAAAAACGGTATTGCTCGTTTTCACGTGTTTTGTGTAAAATGAACGGAGTCACATGATTATAGGTCAGTTGATTCAGCGTAAACGACGGGATTGGGTATGACCATTCCCGAGTTTTGCTTTTTTGTAAGAGATGTTTGTCAAGTTGAAGTGACTAGAGGTCAATCGACTCGACGTGAGTTTTGTGAAAATGTTTGCAAAAGGCCGAGGCCGGTCGTTTTGAGTTAGTTCCGCAGGAATATGTTGATAATCCTTGGTTTTGCAATGTGAAAATGCTTTGCTATAAATGAATTACATTGACCGTGAGTCGCGTAATCCGTTTACGTTTTTGAAAGGCCTCGCAAATATAGTGATTATTCGCGGGCCTTTTTTTGAAAGACTGTGTTGTCGTGTTAAACCGAAATGATTACAAGTCAATCGGTTCATGCGGAAGAGTTTTGAAAAATGTTATTTCAAAAGTTGCAAAAACAATTCTTTGTTCGTTTTTGAAAACAAATGCAATGTTGTAAAGTGCGTATGTATGATGCATTTTGAAAGACGACTATAGTGAGGGTACTATAGCCTCGCATTTGTACGTATGACACGGGCTTTTGGCTTTCAGGGTAAGGTTCCTTCCGGTCATTCCCGCAACGTTTGTGTAAGGTTATCCGCAAGATCACACACATTTGAGTGTGGATTCAATACGGGGCCTAGAGCGTCCGAGTTTGACTGCTACGATCACTTGTACGGATGCCATACTTGTGATCGTGGAAGGGTGAGAGATCGACGTGTCCAGAGTATACTTGCTTAGGAAGCAAGTTTTTACTTGGGGCCGTCCCTCGAGGGGTGTGGTTATGAATCAGGAGGATTCGACTCAAACGGTTGCATGTGCTCAAACATCGAATTTAATACTGCTTTCAAGTTTTCAAGTTTCTTTTTTTTGATCAAAGGTAAGTTATCATTAATAAGATCAAAAGATCAAGATTACAACGTGCGAAACAAGGCTAACAAAGCCACTCATATCTCCTACAGCATACACTTAGACATCATTTCAATTCACGCTAAGGCTTCTCTCATGTAATAAGCTAGCCACTAGTACAGACGGCCGAGTAACAATACCATACAAGCGACTCTCATTACGACACCACCAAATTCTATAGATAATTGCAAGCAAAAGGATGGCAATCTCAGCCTTGATAGCTTGAGAAGGGAAAGCATTGCTACTCCACCAATTCACGAACTCATGAACAGGGATGACACACTTAGTAGCGCGACTCAAAATTTCCAAGCAACGCCAACTGAAGTCGCATTGAAAAAACAAGTGCTCGTGGGATTCAATCCCCCCATTACACAAGTAACAGCCGAGATTATTTGGGTATCCCATCTTAGCCAATCTATCATTAGTTAGGAGACGTTTGTGCACAGCCAACCACCCAATGAAGCTATGTTTTGGCCGAGCACCTTTGATCCAAACTAAATTATACCAAGGGACTTCGTCGGATGGGTGTACAAGCCATGCGTACCCTTTACTAATAGTGTACTCCTCTTCACAGTGACTCCACCAATCCCCCTCATACCCAGGGGCTAGTAAGTCTCTAGTCTGACAGATTTTGCGCCATGCCCAGCTAGTATTGATCGAAGGGGAATACTGCCACCAACTTCTCCCTTTTATGTACACAGCATGTATCCAACGCACCCAAAGATGATCTTTCTTATTCGCCACCCACCACACATACTTCCCTATAGCAGCTCTATTCCACATACATAGGTCTTTAACCCCCAAGCCACCTCTCTTCTTCTCTTGACAGATTTGCTCCCAAGACACCATAGCACACCCCCCATGGTTGAATACTCCAGACCATAGGAAGTTCCTACAAATGGAAGTAATAGATTTCAAAACAGAGGAAGGCAGTATAAAGATTCTGCTCCAATAGGTATGCAGTGTAGCCAGGACAGACTTAATTAGGGCCAGTCTTCCTGCGTAACTTAGTTTCTTGCAACCTAGGCCGCGAAGTCGAGCTATAACCTTCTCTACCAGGCTTGAGCAGTCCAGAATAGATAGCCGTTTCGGGGATATGGGGACCCCAAGATATCTAAATGGTAAAGAGCCAGCAGTCATACCTGTCAAACGAGTCACTTCCCCAATCACAGCTTGTGATACACCATTGCTATAAATCTGAGATTTACCCTTGTTCAACCTCAGGCCAGACGCTCTGGAGAAGGTTTCAAAAGCCCTCAATAGGCTGATTATAGACTCCTTATCTCCCCTCGAAAAAAGAACCAAGTCATCTGCAAACATCATGTGTGTCAGCTGAATTCTACCACACAGAGGGTGGAATCGGAAAGGAGTTAAATCCCTGATCTTCTTCAGTATTCTACTAAGATATTCCATGCATATAACAAATAATAAAGGGGATAAG
This sequence comes from Dianthus caryophyllus, assembly GCA_023091065.1. NCBI lineage: Eukaryota > Viridiplantae > Streptophyta > Magnoliopsida > Caryophyllales > Caryophyllaceae > Dianthus > Dianthus caryophyllus. The sequence continues at coordinate 4,609,458 of CM041530.1, forward strand.
GGATCCCCTTGTCTAAGTCCTCGCTTTCCCTTAAAAAAACCAAAGGATTCTCCATTCAGAGACAGAGAATAAGAGGGAGTAGATATACATTCATATATCAATCCCACGAAGTGAGTAGGGAAGTTGAGAGCCTCCATCATTGATTTCACAAAAATCCATTCCACAGAGTCATAAGCCTTCTGTAAATCCAACTTCATCATTGCTCTGGGAGAGCACGCTTTTCTCCCATAGAGCCTCACTAAATCTTGACAAATAAGTATATTCTCCACTATATCTCTACCTTGGATGAACGCACTCTGCGCAGGACTAATGATAACAGGTAAAATCGGGGCCAATCTGTTGCACAGAACCTTGCTAATGCATTTGTATATAGTGTTGCAGCAGGCAATGGGTCTAAACTGCGTCACATCAGAAGGGGTTTCCACCTTAGGTATCAAAGTGACAAGAGTAGCATTCACTTGCTTTAGCAACCTACCACTTTTAAAAAAATCCTTGACTGCCTTAGTGACCAAAGGGCCTGTGATACCCCAAGTGTCTTTAAAAAACTGACTGCTGTAACCATCTGGTCCTGGAGCTTTGGTTCCCTCAATGTCAAACATAGCCTTCTGAACCTCTTCATTAGTAAGATCCTTACTCAGCAACTGTTGTAATTCTAGATCAAGGATAGGACCCTCCTGGACAATCTGCTGAACTACAGGCAACACTGAAGCAGAGCTGCCCAGCAACTCTTCATAATACAACACAAAGGCCTCTTGAATAGCAGAGGTCTCCATATGCAGCTGCCCTTGTCTGTCTTTAATCTGGAAAACCTTGTTGTGAGCCCTTCTAGCCCTAAGCTGAGTATGAAAGAATTTGGTGTTGTCATCCCCCTTCTTGAGCCAATCAATTTTTGTCTTTTGAGCCATATATAGATAAAGGGCTTGTTGATCTTTAAATAAAAGATAAAGAAAATATTGAGCCAATCAATTTTTATCAAGTTTTCAAGTTTCACCTCTTGTGTTTTTAAATAAAAGAAAAACCTAATTTTCTTAAAAAATAAAAACAAATTTCCCCCAATGAGTCGCCAACTGAGGATACCGGATCGGGATCCCTTCTCGACGCCCCGCGTGCGCCCGCCCTCGAAATGTGTCATGGGGCGAAATGCACGACGCGGGAAAATAATGTGAAAGAGCGACGCGTAAAAGCGCGCTCTGCGGGTCTTGCTCGAGTTGCTATGGGGGATGTCCTGGCGTAATTTGTTTAAAGCATTTTAAAGAAAATATTGAAAAAATCATTTAAAAGCCGTTTTCGGAGTCGCCACCAAATTATAAGGGAATTTGGACCCGTTCGGCGCGTCTTGGACTCGAAGACGCGAATCCTAGAGTTCAAGGTGCGTCGATACCTATCCGTCTAAGGCAATTGTGAAACCAGAGCGGATTCGGGGTGAGGGTACTCTCCAAAAGTTTGTCAAAATTCGTTATGAAAAACTGTAATCGAAAAGCCTACGTAAAAGTAGCCATTACTAGCTTGAAAACAGTGTATAATTCGATGTTTGAGCAAATGCAAACCGCTACGTACAAGTGCGATATGTGACTCGATAAATATGCGTAAAAGCGAATGTATACGTCAAAGTTATGACGGGTTGCTATAGAAAATGTGCACAAAACAATAATTCATTGTCTGAATAATCATTTAAATGCTATTTTCCGACTCATGTGTATGTAAAAGTTTGATTAAAACCCTCAGTTTTGCATGCTTTAAGACTAATGAAGACAGTACAAGTTTTGTCGAAATCATGTTTAGTCGTTTAATGCGTAAATGAGATTTTGTATAATGTAAAGTGGTGTCCGTTTGTTCATTGTTAATTGTGTCGTTGCTTATGCGATATTGGCGAGGTTTAAGACGGATTTAGAAATCCGAATCGCTACAATCGTATTGCGAATACGGGTTCGCAATGCAAATACCGGGTCGGGTCAGGAACCCGTATGAGTCAAGTGTGAAGGTATATATGGAGAAGAGAGTGATGATAATTCATGCTTTGAAATGGTTGAATAAGGGGTGTATTTATAGGGTTTTGAGCGCCGCAAACTGTCAGAACAAAGAGAAAATCGCCAGTGAACCAGCGATTAACCAGAAAATCGCCAGAATGTTAGAAGGGAGGGGAAAATCGCCAGAGGACTGGCGATTTTCATGAAAATCACCAGTGCTCTGGCGATTTTCACCCTGTTTTCTGATATATAGTTTGTAGCGCCGTATGTAGTATGACATTGTCCCCCTAGGTGTGTAAGACGTAGTTGGCCCATTTGCTTGACTTATGAGGTCCAGAGATCAATTTGCACAAGTTGATCAACTTGGTTCCGTTTTCGTATTTCGTGTTTCGATTTTTCGTCGTGTTTTTCGATTTTGGCTCGAAATAAAATAATATTGCAATATATTATTTTACGACTTTGTGAGATTTTGTTTTGTAAAAATGTGACCCGGGACGCATTTTGGTCCGTTTCGGGTGCTTGGGCCTTTTTGTGTGTCTTGGGCCGCTTTTGTGTGTTTGGGTTGTTTTTGTGAAATGTGTTTAGACGTGAGCTCAATTTGAGCGTCTGACGCCTCGGGAGGCGTGCTTAGGTGCTTTTGTGGGCTTTTCTTGTGTGGGAAAAGGCTTGTTTTTGTGTTGGGTCGGCTTAAATAAAATGACTAAACGAATACTCATTTTACACGACATGCGAATAAATCATTTATGCGTTAAACGACTTAAAATGTTTTCGACAAAATGTACCCTTTTAACATTACGTTAAAAACATGCTTTTTGTAAAAAGTCCATTTCATCACAGGGTTTGTATTTGGGGGGTACGGATACGGGTATCTACAGTTTTGTGTCTAATTTATTCCGCCTTAGTATTAGACACACCTTCAATTGGTATCAGAGCATCTCATATGCTCAAGCTTGGTTAGATAGTGTCGGGATTAGATCTCGTTCGTTGTAGCGTTTTTTGTCGGAAACTCGTTTTTAGCTTCTGCCCTCTGCCGAACTCTGTTTTTGACAAAACGTATGTGTTTTTTGGGTGGAAACGGCATTCTAAACAAGACTGCTTCAGCAAGGTAGTCATTTTAAGCCGAAAAATGAAGTTTACTGCCTGAAATCGGCATTTTTCGATTTAAGAATGCATTTTTCGATTTAAAAATGCATTTTTCGGTATTTTCGACTACTTTATAAATTTGTTTTTGCATTATTTCGACTTTGTAGAGTGAAATAATACATTATATTAATTTTAGAAATTAATTTTGAAAATATTAATTTTATGGAAAATTAATATTATTTTATATTAATTAATTATGGTAATTAGTTTAATATAAATCGGTATTTCTTAGGAAATACAATTAATTTTTGAAATTAATTGAAAATGAAAATTTTATGACAAATATATTTTCTGGTTATTTATTAATTTTAGAAATTAATATATTTTAATAATTTTTCATTTTGGAATAATTGTTATTTAAATTGGATTTAAATAATACATGTAGTAATTAGATTACTAAATCAATTAGGTCGTTTTTCATATCATGCATGCACATATTTTGGTTTAGGTTTGACCTATTAATGTGTGTTTTATTATGATGATTATTCCTTGTTTTTCATTTTTATGTCATTTATAATATAATTGGATGTATGTTATGAATGATTTATTTATCTATTTTGGAAATGGATGAATGGTTACGGAAACTAGTATGGCCAATATAGGATATTTTTACCGACTTGCATGTCGGGAGATTATTGTATTTACGGCGCCTGTGCCGATATCCTGTATTGTAAGAGCATATGCGGTCGTAATGGTACCGTGCTCATTTTATTTAATTTTGAATAGTTCAAAATGTAAGTAAAAATGTAATACTTGTAATTGGGCTTGCACTTGGAGTGGGAGATCCATGGAGTTACAAGACGGAGGCCCAAAAGATTTGCTTGAGGATTGGAGTCCACAAGAATAGATCTTTTAGGGTAGTGGCCATACTAGGATCCTTATTTTATCGTATCGCATTTATTTATGCTTCGTTTATTTATTGTTCGCTTAGTATTCCATTGCACACAAATATTTGTGAATCCCACTAAATATTGAGTCTAAATGCTATTCCAAAGCTAACACCTACGTAGCCTTCAATCGTCGAAGACGTTTGTTTCTTGCTTCCGCAAGGCGATACCTTCAATCTTTGGATAGTGTTGGGACCAAAATATTCACATGGTCCAATAGTCTGAACAAAGCAAATATGCCCAAGTCAAGGAAAGGAGAAAACAAAACTCAGGTCCAGGACCAAGAGCATAGCAAACTTAAGAAGCCTGGACCAGGGCTACGCCTGGGCCAGGAGGGACAACAAAGGCATCTCCTCACCCCCAGTTCAGCACTGAAGGGCAAGGATATGTGAGACAAACTGTTGGGACTAGAAAACCAGGCTGGTCCAGAACCCACGGTCAGGTCCAGACAAGTTCAGAATCTACAGCCAGATCCAGGATCTATGGTCAGGACCAGATTGTACAGACAAAACAAAGGTGCAGGTCAGGAGAGGAAAGGTAAAGATGGGCCAAGCCCAATAAAATAGCAAAGCTAAACCCTAAGTCAAGGAATTATCAGCTAAAAAGTAGAGATGGAGAAGTCAAAGAAGTGGTACCTACTTTCAAGGAGAAAGGGAGAAACACAAGCAACCACCCACCTAAGAAAACTAATGCAGGAGAGAAGAATATGGAAAACCTAGTCCAACCCCCCTACTAAAAAGGAGGAAGCTGACCTATTTCTAAGGAAGGAGTTGAGGACCCATGAAGACTCATGAAGCATATAAAAGGAGGAAGAATCAGTTAAAGAAAAACATCAGAGGACACACCACTCAATTATACTACACTCTACGAAATTCACAAGCAATCAAACACTTTATAATTATTTTACGCCTTTATAATATTCTGTACCAGTTGGTCCAGACTCTGTACCTAATATTCCTGAACTAGTGAAGATCCTCTCCTGGCTTGGCGCCCGTGGTTTTTCCCTTAACATTTAAGGGCTTTTCCCACGTAACATATCGTGTGTCTTGTTCCATTTTCGTTATCTTTTTATACGTTTAAACTCAATCACATTAATCACCACGAAATACGACTTAAAGGATAATACTAGTAGACCCATAATCACTTAATCGAATTGTGTGAGAAAATCACCCCGAACAGATTGGCGCCGTCTGTGGGGATACTAGTTTATTAATCCTACAAAATTCTCCAAATCAACAAGATCAACCAACGTGAAAGATGGAAGGCCCAAGTGCAGAAGCCATGCTGAAACTCCAGGAGGAACTGCAGCAGGCTAAGCAGGCAGCAGAGGACGCTAAGGCAGAAGCTGCTAGGCTGAAGGAGGCTGAGGCTGCCCTGAAGAAGCAGCTAGAGACCTCTGCCCAGAAAAAAGCCTCAGGATCCAGGATCCCACCAGGTACTCCATTTTCAGATGTGATCAAGCAAATTGACTTCTCTATTTTTTCTTTTGGTTCAGGATCCAAAAACAACTCGGGGGGCAACCCTGAAGATGACTCAGGAGTCAACCACAAAGCGAGATAGCGATCGGGATGCAGGAAAAGATCGATGCAGGACAGATTATGCTGTACATGGTCCAGGAGATCCAAAAGTTGTCAGACATGGTGCAGAAAGTCCCAGGACTGCCCCCACAAATAGAGCTGGCCAGGCCAGAAAGTTACGCTGATTCGCCATTTGATGATTGCATAGCAATGGTGGAGATGCCCAAAAAGTATACTCCGCCAAACCTAAAGCTCTATGATGGGACAACTGATCCTCTGGAACACGTTGCTCAGTACAGGCAGAGGATGTTCAACGTTCCTATCCCAACAGAGAAGAGGGAGGCTTGCATGTGCAAAAGCTTTGGTTCAACCTTGACTGGTCCAGCCCTACAGTGGTACATCAACCTGCCAATCAAGACCATCAAGTCCTTTGCGGAGCTGATCAACCTCTTCAACATCCAGTTCGCCAGTAGTAGATTGTTGGAGAAGCAGACCAGTGACCTGTACAGGGTTGTCCAGGAAGACGATGAGACCTTGAGAGATTTTCTGTACCGCTTCAACAAGGAGAAAATTTCCATTCCGAAATGTGACATCGGCACAGCAATAGAGGCCTTCAGGCAAGGTTTGGTAAGAGATTCTAGACTTTATATTGAACTAACCCATTATCCTTGTTCTACCTTTGAAGATGTGCAGGCCAAGGCTCTGGCCCAGATCAGGGTAGAAGAAGATATGATGTTCAGGACACAACTCCAAGAGAGTAACAGGATAGGACGCAGGAATCCAGCCTATAGGGGAAATAGTACTAGACCTGCCCCGTACTAGGCGAACCCTGGATCCACAGTGCAGAAGTGTTACAGGACAGCCCTGAAACCTTCCTGCCCAGTAGGTAAGGATGTCTACAATTTAGAAGCTCTAAAAGGTAAAATGATTCCTAAATCGTGGTAGGTCACTCATCTCTAAGCTTTGTCATATGTAATTTTTTATCTCATATGAAAACCATTACTGACTTGAGCGTCGGAGGGCCATTGGCAAAAAAGCCAACGGTGGCCCCGACGAAATCTGTGCCGCCAGGATCGGCCCAGGCAGGAGCAGACTTGGCTGAGCGAGCGGACATGCAGGCGCATACACACCGGATCAAAGAAACAAACTAACAAACCAAATACAAAAATAAGGGCATCACCAAAGACGACTACAAAGCGGACAGGGAGTAATGTCCGTTAAGGGAGCCCCAAGGTGTGGTCGCCTAAACTTTCAAACGCATGCATGCTACTTAACAAATTCAAAACAAAATTTGTGCGCACCAAAACAGATGACAAAACAAAAAGACTCATGACATATCCACAAAACAAAACAAAACAAAGCCACACAACCATCTATGATGTCCTTACCGTTACAAAGACAAAATGATCCCAAGACAAAACATGTCCAAATAGGGGCCATACCCCCACCAAATTCAAAATTCCGATCCAAATTAACAAGTCAAAGTTCCTTGCAGGACTCACACTACCAGCCTCCCAAGGAACCTGCGCTCTGTCCCTAGCCATGACCACACACCTTGATCACGATGTGATCAATCTGAACCACGGTCTACCCTGGACCCTGCATGGGAATACATTTCCTCACTTCGTGCCAGGCCAGAGGCTGAGGAAATGGGGGCAAATGTTGGGACCAAAATATTCACATGGTCCAATAGTCTGAACAAAGCAAATATGCCCAAGTCAAGGAAAGGAGAAAACAAAACTCAGGTCCAGGACCAAGAGCATAGCAAACTTAAGAAGCCTGGACCAGGGCTACGCCTGAGCCAGGAGGGACAACAAAGGCATCTCCTCACTCCCAGTTCAGCACTGAAGGGCAAGGATATGTGAGACAAACTGTTGGGACTAGAAAACCAGGCTGGTCCAGAACCCACGGTCAGGTCCAGACAAGTTCAGAATCTGACCAGATCCAGGATCTATGGTCGGGACAGTTATCTTGACAAAACAAAGGTGCAGGTCAGGAGAGGAAAGGTAAAGATGGGCCAAGCCCAATAAAATAGCAAAGCTAAACCCTATGTCAACGAATTATCAGCTAAAAAGTAGAGATGGAGAAGTCAAAGAAGTGGTACCTACTTTCAAGGAGAAAGGGAGAAACACAAGCAACCACCCACCTAAGAAAACTAATGCAGGAGAGAAGAATATGGAAAACCTAGTCCAACCCCCCTACTAAAAAGGAGGAAGCTGACCTATTTCTAAGGAAGGAGTTGAGGACCCATGAAGACTCATGAAGCATATAAAAGGAGGAAGAATCAGTTGAAGAAAAACATCAGAGGACACACCACTCAATTATACTACACTCTACGAAATTCACAAGCAATCAAACACTTTATAATTATTTTACGCCTTTATAATATTCTGCATGCCCGGTTGGTCCGGACTGCACTCTAATATTCCTGAACTAGTGAAGATCCTCTCCTGGCTTGGCGCCCGTGGTTTTTCCCTTAACATTTAAGGGCTTTTCCCACGTAACATATCGTGTGTCTTGTTCCATTTTCGTTATCTTTTTATACGTTTAAACTCAATCACATTAATCACCACGAAATACGACTTAAAGGATAATACTAGTAGACCCATAATCACTTAATCGAATCGTGTGAGAAAATCACCCCGAACAGATAGTAGGGTGAATGTTAGACATTCACACGTGTAGTTTGGTTGACTCAACTAGGTTATCAAAATGTTTTTGGACCCTGATGCATAATGATTTTTGGACATTAGATGTCACTAATCAACCAAGAGTTATATTGGATATAATTAGTTTGTAGACTTACCTGATTAATATAAATCCGAGAGTCATTCAGCTTCAGCTGGCTTGGAGATATATTGAATTGGGATCTTGGAATCACTATGATTTCTATCGGGATTATGAAATATAGTGCTAATGACTTTGATGAATTAACTAGGTTAATTTCAAAGTTGTTAATGATGAGTATAATAAAGACTTGCAAATTTACATTTGTAGATGGCAAATCGCACTAACAATCTAAAAACAAGAACTATATGAGGTCTATTCTTGAGAAGGATAGACTCGACGGAACTAATTTCCTCGATTGGTACCGAAATTAGAGAATTGTTCTCACGATAGAAAAGAAAGAGCATGTCTTAGAGACACCTCTTCCCGAGGAGCCTGGTGAGGGCGCGATAGTCGCGGCTCACACTGCCTATAGTAGGCAAAAGGACGTCTCGCAGGAAGTTGCCTGCGTCATCTTTGGCGTCTATGACCCTGATCTTCAAAAGCAATTTGAGGTCTTGGGTGGATATGACATGGTTCGGCTGACTCAAAGTGCATTCGAGAGCAGGCGAGGATTGAGAGATATGACGTCGCTAAGGCTATACTCGATGCTAAGCTCGAGAAGGGCAAGCCAGTGAGTCCTCATGTTCTTCGAATGATTGGATTATTCGAGAGAATGGGGAGGCTAGGCAATGAATATAGTCGTGAAATGGCTACTGATATCATACTTCATTCATTGCATGACGGGTTTGACCAGTTCATAATGAATTATAACATGAATGGAATAGAGAAATCTCTGAATGAGCTTCACGGGATGCTTAAAACAGCAGAGAAGAACATAAGGCTTACTCCTAAGCGAGATGTTCTAATGATATCAAAGGGAGAGAGATTTAAAAAGGCAAGCAAGGGAAAAGGGAAGGCTAAGGCACACTTGTTTGTACTGCCGACGGCTAGGCCATTGGAAGAAAGATTGTCCCAAGTACCAGGAGGACTTGAAGAGTGGAAATGTTGCCACTACCTCTGGTATTTTGTGATAGACATTCACTTTTCAGATTCTACTTCATGGGTATTGGATATCGGTTGTGGTTCTCACATTTGTTCAAATGTGCAGGGACTCACAAGAAGTAGGAGGCTTGGAAAAGGTGAAGTGGACCTACGAGTCGGGAATGGAGCTAGAGTTGCTGCATTGGCTGTAGGGACCTATAGTTTGTCATTGCCCTCAGGGCTTGTATTGGAACTTAATAATTGTTATTTTGTACCAAGTATTAGCAAGAACATTATCTCTGTTTCAGTATTGGATACTGAGGGATTTTCGTTTATGTTTAAAGATCGTAATTGTTCTTTTTACTTGAATGATATGTTTTATGGTGATGCACGTTTGGAACGTGGGCTTTACTTGCTAAATCTTGACAAACCAATCTATCACATTGATAATAAGAAGTTCAAATCAGATGATTCTAACCCTGCCTATCTGTGGCATTGTCGTTTAGGCCATATAAATGAGAAACGGATTCAAAAACTCCATAGAGATGGTCTCTTGGACTCGTTTGACTTTGAGTCTTACGAGACATGTGAATCATGTTTAATGGGTAAAATGACAAAAACACCTTTTTTAGGAAAAGGTACTCGAGCAAGTGACTTGTTAGGTCTTATACACACGGATGTATGTGGACCTATGTGCACGATGGCTAGAGGAGGGTATTATTACTTCATAACTTTTACCGACGATTTAAGTAGATATGGTTATGTTTACTTAATGAGGCAAAAGTCGGAATCTTTTGAGAAGTTTAAAGAGTTCCAAAATGAAGTCGAGAATCAGCTTGGTAAGACTATAAAAGCCATTCGATCAGATCGAGGTGGTGAGTACATGAGTCAAGAGTTTAATGATCATCTTAAGGGTCGTGGTATAGTATCACAATTGACCCTTCCTGGAACGCCACAACTAAATGGCGTGTCTGAAAGGAGAAATCGAACATTGTTAGACATGGTTCGATCTATGATGAGTCAAGCTGAACTTCCAGTATCATTTTGGGGACATGCTTTAGAGACTGCTGCCTTTACACTAAACAGAACACCGTCCAAAGCTGTAGAAAAGACTCCATATGAGATATGGAAAGGGCAGGTCCCTAATTTGTCTTTTCTCAAGATTTGGGGATGCGAAGCTTATGTCAAACGCTTGGTGTCTGACAAGCTTGCTCCAAAGTCTGATAAGTGTTTCTTTGTGGGGTATTCAAAAGGGACACAAGGCTATTACTTCTACAATCGTTCCGAGAACAAAGTATTTGTGGCTCGAAATGCTTTCTTCTTAGAAAGAGAATTTCTTTCCAAGAGAAAGAGTGGGAGTAAAATAGATCTTCAAGAGATCCAAGAGCCACAAATTGATACTCCTATCTTAGAGAATGAGGAGAATCAGGAAGTTTTAGAAACTGTCCCTGTGGTTCAGCCTGTTCTTAGGTCGAATAGGGAAAGTCGCCAACCTGATAGGTATCTTGGATACTTGGTCACAGATGGTGAAATATTAATTTTAGAATTGTAACAACCTGGTTTTTCGTGACTTTAATTAAACTAAGGCGGAAAATTAATTAAGTCTATTTATTACAAACCAGCTGTTATCGTATTAAAACTCTATATACATAGTACGAGTCTTAGGATGAAACAGAGTATATGTTTGATTACAAATCTCTCCAAAACAACGAAGTACAAAATATGGTAAACCATCCCCAGCATTTGATAAACATAAGTCCTCGGGGTACCTGCAGTTCATCTCGTATTAGTGTTTTCTCCCCCAACACAATCTAAACACATCGAATAAATCACGTAGTATAGCAATTATAGGCATGTGCGATATACATGACAATTAAATGAAGTAGATGGCAAGTAAGCAAGCAAAAACACATAAGGATATCAGGATGATTCAAACATGAGTATAGATCAAATCATATATCACACCACACTCATAACCAATCATACTCAACAAATCATTACCATCTCAATCATATTCGGGGTAGTCGACCCTTTTCAATTATTCAAATAGTAACATAAACTCGCGAGTCTTGACTACAGAGCGACTTGTGTACTCTCATAGTATATCAAAGTGCACTAGTTACTCAGACTCGTATATCAGATCAAACACTAAGTAGCGTACGTGATAACTACCTAATATCCAATACAACATGGATAATCTATCATACGTTGTCCTATGAGCCACAACAAGTCAGGATGGAAGCATGCAAAACCCTACAAAAGCAAGGCCTGCTCATAAGGCTGGGGTACATCAATCCGGACTTTAATGCTAGTATACCACTAGGTAAGAAGGGCGATTCAATCCCTTATCTTATGTGTGCACACACTTTCACTTAGAAACGACCACAGTCCTCGCTACTCGAGAGAGTATGCTTTTCCTAACCAAAGCGATTAATACCTAACGACAAGGTCCGGGTGGGATGGTCATTTTCCGTTACCTCGTATGGACCGCAAAACGCAACAATTATGCCCATTCAAGGGTTGTATCGCTGCTTGCCTAAAGACTATGAGAGTCATTAGAACGCCTCGATCAAGACTGAGAGTGAAAGAGTCCCCATCTGCGCTACCTTTCTAACGATGGCACAATAGATTCGCAACATGACAGCATAATCTCGAGTATTTAACAAGTACTTTCTTTATCATTTTCTCGTTCCTTTATTTCTCCAGTGACAGTTCATAATAAACAATAACGTCGAACTTGTATAATGAAAATTTAGTTCTAGCAGTTCTTCAGGTAACGGAAGCACATAGAAAAACTTAAATATTTATTTTGTGTCCGTTCGTAAATTTTAAATATTTTCACTATTCATTATTTTACTATTCATCACGGTTACTATTCATTAGTTCACTATTCATCACCTTCTTTTAAATATTTACTCTCGTTACTTAATTTACTTTAAAGTTCTTTATTTCAAATAACTTAAATAGGTTTAAGTAACTAATTTATTTTATTCAAGTGTAAGTATTTTATTTGATTAAGTTAAACGATTTAGTTTCGTTTAAATTTCAACTTAAGTATGTTTACAATTAGTGATATAAATAATCCAAGTTTCATTTAATATAATAATTATTTGATATTTTCATAGTTAATAAAAATAATGAAGGTGTTTAGTTACATAATATTCATAACATTTATTTTAACTTCAGAAATATTACTTAAATGAGATTTGTCAAGTTTTAGATTTTTGATAAAATATAATTAACTGACATTTAGTTAAATTTCTTTTAGGGGGTTTAATTTCTTAATAAAGCTTTACATTATTATTTTTACTTAGTTATTCGATTTAAGTGGAAAGATAATCTGATCGTAGAATCTTATTTAAGCTTTTTATAACTTAGAATTCTTTGTACATTATTTTTATGGAATAACCATTAGTGTCTTTTTATAATGTCTTACTTTTTATATGTTTATTATTATTGGTTTTATACGACTTACATTGATTTAGTGAGTCGTCGACTTTAAGACAAATTCCTAATTTTAAAGATACTATTTAAATTTGTAAGCTTTGCTTTAAGTTAATCTTTTCATATAAAATGTTATACTTACTAAGTTATTTATATGATTCGATAATCTTTTTAATCCTTATATTTTTATACTTAGCAAAGTTTCTTGACACATTATTTGTGTCCTAATTTATATTTGTGACGTTAGTTCTTAAATTCCTTTTTACGCGACTTCGCCTAACTTCATTTTATTTTCAAAAATCTTGTTAGTGATATTAATTTTAACTTTATTCAATAATAGCTTACTTAGGTTTATTTTAAATTTTAAGTTCTTTAATTCCTTTTGATTTTTTTAACCAAATACTTATTTAGGATATATTTTAAATTTTAAGTTCTTTAATTCCTTTTGGTATTTTAACCAAATACTTATTTAGTATATTTTAAGTTCATTTTAAACTTTAGAGTTTTAAATAAGGTAATTATTATATTAAATTAGATATATGAGTTTTTATACGACCGTTTATATTAGATATTTAATACGAGTAACCTTTATGTATATTAAAAATGAACTTTACTTTTAAATTGATTTAATCCTAATTTAAACTTGATTCTCTTTTTATTTAACTCTTTATTTTTAGTTGTATTTTAATTTGAACCATTAAGTGACTACAACTATTTTTACGACTATAAATATTTTTATATTTATTTAGTTTATTTACTTAAACCGGTTAATAATATTTTTAGTCTTATTTTATACTTGTTATTACTTATATTTAATATTTTCAATAATTTACACATAACATATAATTTCAACATGATAAAATTTCATATAAAATCAACAATAATTTAACAACACATTTTTCACATAAAACATATTATCATAAAATCATACAAATATCATATTTCACAATTTAATTCAACATCATATAATAATTCAAATTAACACACAATCAAAATTCACAAAATCACATAAATCATTTATCTAACACATTAACATTTATTTCATGCGATTAACAAAATTAAAACCTAGTGTGCGGGGGCACCTTAAATTTGGCTCACGAACAGAGGGCCTCCAAATAAAATCCAACCCATTTCCTTGTGAACCCGAATTAGTAGTGATTATGAATGAGAACACAAGCACCTCGAGTTGACCACGGTGCATCGTAAATGTCGGCAACGACATTTATTGTTTTAAGAAGGGGAAGAACAAGAGTGAATTAGGACCGATAAAAATCAATTTACAAAGTAAATCGATAATAACAAGATGAATAAATGAAACCGAAAGTACTTCATATTAACTTAAAGAGAGCTGAAAAACGCAGCTCACCATTGAGAACTTCGGTGGTCGAAGTCGAAACGAGCCGGAAGCAGGGGAAAGATAGTGAGGCGAGTGAGCAGAGGGAGGCCATTAACGGCAGGCCACAGGGAGAGCAGAGAGAAGCAGAGCACGGTGGTAGTCAGCGTGGTGGCTGCCGGAGGTGAAGCTCCGGTGAATTTCCGGCGAGAGCAAGGCATGAGATAGAGAAAATCGATTAAAATGGGCCAAATCAAATGTCGATAATTTAATGAATAAAAACGATTTAATCGACGACACTTACCGACGATAAGAATACGACGGGAAGCAGAGCAAGGCCACGGTGGTGGCTCACGCGGTGAGAGGAAGCGGTAGAAGAGAGGAAAGCAGGGGAGGAAGACGGGCACGGCCATGGCGGTTCAGGTGGTCATGCTCGAGCTTGAGGTCGCCTTTAATGGTGACTTCGGTGGTGGTGTACGGTGGTGACGTTGACTGAACTCCCATGAGACCCGAAACAAAACAGTAAGGCGGAGAACGGGGAGAAAGAGCAGGGGAGAGAGTGGAAGCTCGAGGAGAACAGGGGAGCTACGGTGGTGGTGTTGGCCGAGTAAGGAGGCGGCCTGAGGTGGTGAGACGGTGGTCACGGTGGTGTGACGGTGGTCACGGTGGTGTGGCTCATGGTGGGGCCGAAAACAGGGGGAAAAGAAGGGGAGAGCAGATAGGCGAGAGAGAAAGAGAGCAGAGCACAGTGACGGAGCTCGAGCTTGAGCTCGCCATTAATGGTGGTTCGAAGGCCATGGCCATGGTGTTCAGGTCGTCGTTGTTGTTCTTGTTATTGTTGTTGTCGTTTTTGTTTGTTGTTGAGGTCGTTTGTTGTTGTTGTTTGAGCTGTTGTTTTAGCTTGTTTTATTTAAAGAGAAAGAAAGAAAGAAGCAGAAGAAAAGAAGAAGAAGGAGATGGAGGCAGTAATTGAAATGAAGGAGTTAGGGTTTTGAGTAGGAATTAGGTTAAAATAAATATCACAAATCAAGTGGGTGTAGTGGTATGTATGTCGACATAGAGGGAGTATAAGTTGGGTCTGTTTTCCCGATTTGCTCTGTTTCATTCGATCTTATTTATAAATCTTTATATTTTATAAAGTATATTATGTGTAATATATTTTGTTGAAATTTTATTTTTATTTTCTATATCATAAAAAAATTATATTTTAAAATGAAAAGGTGTATAAGAACATTAGTTACAAAATTTATTACGGTGTCATAGATTTTCAAACGGCTAGTTTATTCGCAAGATACATTTCAATAAAATTATTTTTATTCAAGTAATAATAATTTTTAAAGTAAAACGCAAATTTATTAAGTTTAATAAAAACAATTGAATCGAGGTTTTAGTTTGACAAGTATTTTAAGAATAAAAAATATAATACAGATTAATATAAAAATCGAGAAAGTTTAACTAGAAATATCTTGAGAAAGTTTATTTAATCGAAATTTTTCAGCCGCGTTTTTGAAGTAATTGAATAAAAGTTAATTTATATAAATTTTAATTTAAGAATTTTGTTAACATAATTAATTAGTATTAATAAAAACACGGGGTGTTACAAGAATGTAATGAACCTACTACCTATAGTGAAGCTTTGGCGGGACCCGACTCCGATAAATGGCTTGAGGCCATGAAATCCGAGATGGAATCCATGTACGAGAATCAAGTTTGGAACTTGGTTGACTTGCCTGACGGTGCAAGGACTGTCAAGTGCAAATGGGTTTTCAAGGTGAAAACTGACATGGAGGGAAACGCGACCGTTTTCAAAGCAAGGTTGGTTGCAAAAGGTTTTACTCAAGTTCATGGTATTGACTATGATGAGACCTTTTTTTCCCGTCGCTATGCTTAAATCCATTCGGATTATCCTAGCTATTGCTGCGTATTTCGATTACGAGATATGGCAAATGGATGTAAAAACCGCCTTCTTAAATGGTTTATTGGAGGAGGATGTGTATATGACACAACCTGAAAGTTTTGCAGATCCTAAAAATCTTTGGGAAGGTATGCAAACTTGTAAATCCATTTATGGATCAAGCAGGCATCACGGAGTTGGAATCTTCGTTTCAACCAAGTAATCCAAGAGTTTGGATTCTCTAGGTGTGAAGAAGAACCTTGTGTATACAAGAAATTGATGGGAGTAAGGTTACCTTTCTTGTTACGTATGTCGATGACATACTACTCATTGGAAATAACGTTCCTATGCTAGAGTCAGTGAAGGATTGGCTACGGAAGAATTTACTTAATGAAGGATTTAGGGGAAGCGCAATACATATTGGGCATTAAGATCTATAGAGATAGATCGAAGAGAATGTTAGGACTTAGTCAAACTACCTATCTCGATAAGGTACTTGATAAGTTTAACATGAAAGACTCTAAGAGAGGCTTTCTGCCCATGGGTCAAGGCATCTGACTTAGCAAGACTCAGTGTCCAGTGGGAGCTGATGAGCGAAGCAAGATGAGTAGGATTCCTTATGCATCTGCAATAGGATCTATCATGTATGCGATGATATGTACGTGTCCCGATATCTCGTATGCTTTGAGCATGACGAGCAGGTATCAGTCAGATCCAGGTGAGAAACACTGGACCGCTGTTAAGAATATCCTGAATTACCTTAATAGGACTAAGGACATAATTCTTACTATACGGTGGAGAAGATAAGCTAAGTGTCCTAGAGTACACTGATGCTAGCTTCCAAACAGATAAAGATGACTTTAGATCTCAGTCGGGATTTGTCTTTACTCTTTATGGAGGAGTTATTAGTTGGAAGAGTGCAAAGCAAACGACCATTGCCGATTCTACTTCAGAAGCTGAGTACATAGCTGCCTCGGAGGCAGCAAAGAAAGCAGTATGGATTCGAAAATTCATTACTGAGTTGGGTGTTGTCCCTAGCATTGCCGACGTGGTAGTTCTCTATTGTGATAATAGTGGAGCTATTGCTCAAGCGAAAGAGCCTAGAGCACATCACAGATCCAAGCATGTGCTCAGAAAGTTTCACCTTAATCGAGAGATCATTGATCGAGGTGATGTGACTGTTTGCAAGGTCAACACGGATGCCAATGTGGCAGATCCATTAACTAAACCCCTATCGCAGGCAAAGCACGAGGTGCATACTGCTGCAATAGGCATCAAGCGCATTGTAGAATGACTATGATGTAATTGTTTTAAAATTTGATTGTAAAACAATTGTTATGCTCATCTTATATGATATTTAATCATTAATCATTCAATCTTGGTTTAATTGAGTGATGTCCAAAATAATTTTGTCTCCAAATAGGTTGTCAGATCATGTCTGGGCAATGAAACCCTATTATGGCGAACTGGAGATGTTAATTATAGTTGTCCCTGGTCAGGTTATCAAGTAGGGACATTGATGACCCATAATGACTAGTATGTGAGTTGATTAACGATCTTGTTTCATGATCTAAGACGTTAGACGTCCAAGTCATTCACATGGATTCACGATGGTGCGTGTATTGGACTGACCCGCAGTGAGAATTCTATAAGTCTTAGAAGTCATAAGTATATCTCACTATGACTTGGAGTCGGTTCCTTAGACCTGAGTCTATCGCATAGAACTTGTACGAGAAATAGTTTGCTTTGACAGTGTCCAACGCCATGCCGTGAAAGGGGGCTATAAAGGCACTTATTGGGTGGCTATGAAACGTATGGAGGGACATGGATAGACAAGATGAGATTGTCCTCCTAATTTCTAGATTAGGAATAGTGTCTCTAGGCCACTTGGAGAGTTGAAACTGTTAAATGCGTGGCCACGCTCGGATGGATTAATGAAACAATCATCGGGTGTCTGATTTAGCTCAGAGTCCAAGAAAGTCTGAAATAGACATAGGGTGACTTGACACCTACCTTATGTTCAGGCGAGACATTAAGAGACAAGGGAATTGAAGATGCACATCTAGCTCGTTTGCACACTTGTTTCGGACAAGTGGGAGATTGTTGGGGATACTAGGTGTCCGTCAACAATTGTGCTTTGACTTCGTAGAAGTCCTGGACCAAATATGAGATTATGATAATCGGATAAATTGGGTGGTTATAATGTCTTGCTAGAGGCCGCTTATGATCTGAATATTTAGAATATTCTACCAATTTAGTCCGGTCCAATTGGGTCACACAACGACACCCTAATGGATTAATTTACGGTTAATTTGCATAATTGGATTAGTGCATTAACCTTTCGGGTTAGACCCGAGAACTTGTGTTAATACCGTGATCTATAATAGATCGGGAGACGGTCTCGTAATGCGTGCCATGTTTGGGCATGCGTGACAAGTGGCAATAAGGATGCATGCATTGGCCAACATATGCATGCTCCTTGATTGGCTTGTTTTGTGCATGGCTTTTGATTGGGTATAAGCTAATGATTATGTTGGATTATAATCATCACACATGCCCTTAAGTATGCTAAAAATTTCAGCATGCAAATATAGCAAACATTCAGCCAAAAATACATACAAACACACGAGAGAAAGAGAGGAGAAAGAGAGGAGAAAAACTCGGTTTTTGCTCCATAATTTCACAAGCTTAGAGCTTGATTCTCCTCACACAAGTTCCATCCTTTTACGGTTCTAGTAAACCAAGAGAGGAGTAATCCATGGGTACTAGTGGACTTCAATTGAGGAGCAACATTTGGGGCTCTCGGGTTAATCTCGGTTTACCGGTGGAAATCACGCTACGAGGGTATAACTTCTAACTTGAGCTTGTTTACATATGATTCGATCTTGTTTTGTGTCTAATTTATTCCGCCTTAGTATTAGAAACACCTTCAGAGAGATCCCGGGAGATAAGATCGAGGTAGCTAAGGTGAAGAGGCTAGCCCCCTGGTTCATTATGGTAGACGGGGAGCTCTACAGACGATCATTCTCGATCCCGTTGTTAAAATGTGTAGGGGACGCGGACGCTGAGTTCATTTTGAATGACATACACTCTGGAGTTTGCGGCCACCATATAACCGGCCGCACACTAGCCCACAAAGCATTAAGGGCCGGCTACTTTTGGCCCACAATGCTAAAAGATGCAAAGGAACTGAGCAAACGTTGCCGGCAATGCCAATTTTCGCGCCAGATATTCATCTTCCCGCTAGGGATCTCAGACCAGTCTTGAGCCCGGTGCCTTTTGACCAGTGGGGAATGGACATGTTGGGGCCATTCGCAACTGCGACCGGGGGCAGGAAGTATGTAGTGGCGGCCATTGACTACTTCACCAAGTGGATTGAAGCAGAAGTTATCCATACCATCACGGAGCAGGACGTGAGAAAATTTATTTGGAGAAACGTAATCACGAGGTTTGGGTTGCCCAAGGTAGTTGTGTTTGATCACGGGAGGCAATTTGACAATGATAACATGCGGGACTGGTTAAAGCAGAACGTAAAAATCGTCGCATACTCATCAGTCTGTCACCCACAAAGCAATGGACAAGCCGAGGCCGCCAACAAGCAAATGTTGAACGGCATGAAGAAACGCCTGGATGAACTGAAAGGAGCATGGGCTGATGAGCTACCAAGTATCCTGTGGTCAATCAGAACGACTGTCAAAGAATCTACCGGCCACACCCCATTCAACATGGTCTACGGGGCCGAAGCCTTACTCCCGATTGAGGCAATTCTGCCCAGCCCTTGAGCAAGCTTACACGATCCTGCCAGCAATGAACAGACAAGAAGGGAGTCCCTAGACCTGCTAGATGAGGTCCGGGACCAGGCAAGGGAGAACCTGGCGGTCTACCAAAACAAAATGAGAAGGATGTACAATCGAAGGGTAAAGCACAGAGACTTCGAGCTCGGGGACTTGGTGTTGAGAAGAGCATCTGCAACCGGGAAGGGAAACATTCACGGGAAGCTGTCAGCCACTTGGGAAGGGCCCTATCAAATCACAGAAGTTAAACAGCCGGGGACCTTCATGCTTAGAGATATGAACGGCCACGACCTCCCGTCCCATTGGAACTCTGATACATTAAAGAAATACTACGTGTAAGCGCTGTACTCTTTTTCCTTACTCGTGGTTTTGTCCCACTGGGTTTTCCACGAGAAGGTTTTAACGAGGCAGCGTGCAGACATTTGTAACGCGAGTGATCAGGATTGTTGACACCGCGAGTTTTTCCTTGTAAATTTTTGGTAGAATTTTTTGCCCAACATTTGTTTAGATTTGTATCACACAAAAGCTGGCCAGGGGGCAAGGAGGGGGGACTACTCCCGACCCCGGCTAATCACGATAGTCTGATTCAAAAATAGGAATTTTCAAAAAATTTACTAACACTTTTCAGGAATGGGGGCAAGAACATCCCAGCACCCGCCTGGAACATAATGGAGGCAAGGGAACCCTAGGAACGCTAAAGGGAACAAGAAAGACCGGAGAAGGATAAGACCTTTGAGACACCCGCCTGGAAGGCTCCCACACGCACAATGCTCATCCGTGGTCCTCGTACCCGGGTGAGGGTGCCTTACGCAGAAGAGTCGCCGTCACGCCCTCGTGCCTAGGGTCGCTCACCGCATGGCCGATCGATCACCTACCGTCTTGGGAAGACGACTGCGGACCTCCCATGCACAATGCTCATCCGTGGTCCTCGTACCCGGGTGAGGGTGCCTTATGCAAAAGAGCCGGGATGTCTACAGCCCTCGTGCCTAGGCTGCACTCACAGCAGCGACTGGTCACCGGCCCTCTTGCCGGAAAGACGGCTGCGGACCTCCCATGCACAGTGCTCATCCGTGGTCCTCGTACCCGGGCGAGGGTGCCTTATGCAAAAGAGCCGGGATGTCTACGGCCCTCGTGCCTAGGCTGCTCTCACCGCAGCGACTGATCACCGGCCCTCGTGCCGGGAAGATGGCTGCGGACCTCCCATGCACAATGCTCATCCGTGGTCCTCGTACCCGGGTGAGGGTGCCTTATGCAAAAGAGTCGGGATGTCTACGGCCCTCGTGCCTAGGCTGCTCTCACCGCAGCGACTGATCACCAGCCCTCGTGCCGGGAAGACGGCTGCGGACCTCCTATGCACGATGCTCATCCGTGGTCCTCGTACTCGGATGAGGGTGCCTTATGCAAAAGAGTCAGGATGTCTACGGTCTTCGTGCCTAGGCTGCTCTCACCGCAGCGACTGATCACCGGCCCTCGTGCCGGGAAGACGGCTGCGGACCTCCCATGAACGTAATACTCACCTGTGTACCATGGACCTAAGGGGTCCAGGTGACACTTTCTAAAAACGCGAAACAATCTGAGTATAAATACCCGGTAACGGGGAACATGAACATAAGAGCACGCGGGAACATGCAAATTTGGAAATTTTGCTAAGTATAAACACAACGGCGTAACTAGACGAGATCACCCGGTCACGGGACAGGAAACGTCGAGCTACATAAAGCTGAATGAAAAGCAACAATATTGGCTAAGTATTAGCTCCCGTCCACGGGACAAGATAACACAAAACAAGGCTAAGAGAAAAACACAATGAAAACAAAACAGATGTGGCTAAGTATAAAAGAGCGAGACAACATTGATAAAAGAAGAAACCCTTAAAATAGAAAAGTGAATATTACAAACTAAGCTATTGCCCCTGGACCCACAGACCGGGCAGGGAGCAGAAAGATACAAATAAAAAGAAAGAAAACTACTGCCCCTGGACCCACAGACCGGGCAGGGAGCAGAAAGATGCAAATAAAAAGAAAAGCTACAGCTAAGGACCTACCAGAGTCAGCGGCCGTCTACCACAAAAGGTCCGCCTACTGCAGACTAGTGTGTCTTATTAAAATAAAAATAGACAAAATGTAGGCTAAAGGGAAACCCCTCAGGTCATCCGGCGGGAGGATTCTAAGACAAGACGAATTCCTAAAGAACCCAGGCATCACCACGCGGCCGCAATTCGCCTGCTCATGCCCGCTTTGCTCCCCTCCTCGCGTGCCTTGTCCTTGGCGTCCTCCAACTCAGCAAGGCGCTTAAAGTCGAACGCAGGGTAGACCTGCTCTATAAGCTCTTTAGTCTCGTTCGCCCCGAAGTCCACCCCATCGTAAAAGGAGTCAGCCCGGACCTTCTGCAGCTCCGCCTGATGGGCCGCTTTTAGCTGACCCATCTCAAGGGCGAGCTCGGTAGCCTTGACCTCTTCTACCGCCGCCTTTGCCTCGGCAGCTTCCACCCTGGCTGCGACCGCATCACGAGCATGGGAGGCCTCAGCGTACAGAAAGGCTAAGGCCTCCTTCTCCTTGGCAAGAACTGGCTGGGACTCTCTCCCCACCGCGAGGAGAGGTGCTTGACCTCGGCCCTGAGACCAGAAATGTCCCTATCCCGGGCCGCCTTCTCCTTTTTCAGGCGGTCAAGAGCCTCCTGCAGCTTCTGCATGGCGGAAGCACCGGACGAGCAACGCAGATTGTCAAGCTCGCGGGTTGCCTCGTCCGTGAACTTGGTGAGGTCCTTCAGCTCACGCTGGGCTTTCACTATCAGCTCCAGAGCGTTGAGAAACAGCCCGCCAGCAACAGGAGTAGCCTCCAGCACAGAATCCACCCGCGGTTCAGTTGTACCAACGGTGCTGGAAGCCCCCAGTTCCCGGGATAGCCACCGAGACTTTCAGCTGCTCTGCCTAAGCCCGGGAGGAAGAAGCCTGGACAGAAAAAGGCAACAGGTCAAATACGTCCTGCTCACTGAGGGGAAACACTGAGGAAAGGCCGTCTGAAGGAACGTCCAGAGGACGGCCCTCAGAGAGACTTCCCTACGAGAGAACGGAACTAACCTTCTGCTTTTTCTGCCTTTTTAGGGGCCTTCCTTCCCCCTCCGAAGACTCAGAGTCTATCGTCTGCACCTCTACCTCCGGGATTTGAGGGGCAGGCTGTGGCTGTTGAGAGGTCCCAGCTTCCCAGGTGGGTGGGGGGGGGGGCTAGGGGGCATGAACACCTTCGCCGCCTCATGCATAGCCTCCTCCATGGTAGGGCGAGGAGACGACACGGAGGCGGCCTGCTCGGGTTTCCTCTCCCGATGGGGCTTATACGCCACCCTTTTCTTTCCCTTCGGCCTGTCAAAGATGTCCTGCATTTTGATCAGCTCCTTCAGGGTAGGTTTACGCCGTTCTAGATCTACGTCAGCCGGTTCACCAAGCGGGTTGTTGTTTGCGTTGAGACCGATAGTTGCTAGGTCCTCCGGTGTCAAGTAGCCCAGGGAACCTACAAAAGATAAAATCATTTTGTTCAGACCCGGAAAGAATAAGAAATAACAAAATGGACAAGTAGAAACAATCATGACTCCAAATTCCCGGCCACCCGGCCCCTCATACCTGCCTCAAGGGCCGGGATCAGGCCGACCACGCTCAAAAATTTGTCTTGGGTAATGGTCTCCGCCGGAGGGAGCCAATTCTTGGGGAACAGTTTCTTTCCCACCTTGTAGGCCTTAAAGTAGGCCACGGCGCCCGACTCCTCCTTGGTCAAGGGAACTTTCTTCCAAGGAAGAATTTTCCCCGGAACCCATTCCTCTCGAGTCTCCAGACGACCCCTCACATCGTTATGAAAGCAACGAGGATGGTTGAACGGTGCTGGAGACTTGAGGGAAAACCACCTTTTGTTCCAACCTTTCATCGACGTGAGCACCGGAAAATGGGTTAAGTAGCCGGTCTCGGTGACTAGAGACCACCACCCTTTCATCGCACGGGTGGTGCAAGGCCGGAAGTGATGCAGACGGCGAAACAGATTCGCCGTAAGAGGGAATCCCAGGTACAAACACGTCCAGGCAAAGGCAACTATAGTCCTAATACCAAAACATGTCGTCTGGCAGATAGCTATATTCGCCCGGGATAGCACCTCTTCAATGAAGGGATGGAGGGGAAATCGAAGCCCGTGCTCTAAATTTTTTATGTACACGGCCGTATGTAGGTCCGGAGGCTGGACCACATGCTAATGTCTTCCCGGCACGGAAAATTCCCAACACTCGGGCAAATGGTAATGTTCAGCCGCGAGCTCGGAGCAATTGTGCTCGTTCAGAAAATCTCTATAACCTAGATGTATCCTTGTGTCCATAGGAATCTGGAACACCGCGGTCTCTAGAATTCGTACGTGAGAAGGCCCGACCTGGGAGGGCCCTGCCTGGGCTTCTACATCCGTCTCCCCCTCCCGGCCGATAGTTAAATCCTCTATCTCAGGTTCTACCTTAGAATCTGTTACTACGTTATAATCCGAGGCGGTTCTAGAAGACGAATCGGCTGACGCACTCATTGTTCTCTAACAATCAATTAGAAGAAGAGTAAAACTAGAAATCAAAGCCGAAAGTTACCTCTTGCAAAGACGAAAGTAAGGGAGAAGATGAAGGCGAGAAAAGACAAGGACGAAGATCAAGTGAAATCTAGTGAAATCTGGTGAGTTTTGCGAGGTTTTAGGATGTTTGAGAAGTGCATAAAGGGAGAAATGAAACGAAGTTAAGGGGTATTTATAGAGGAAGGCTTGAATAGTGCGCTCTCAACCGTTGTACGACACGTGTCGAGCCAGGGGAGGTGAAACGTCGCCCCCTTGGGATCCGAAATTCAAAAATTGCGCCAAAGGTGAGAAGAGTATTCAACACACTACTTTCAAGCGGGAGAAGGAAGACGTGAAGTAAGAAAGCAAGGACACAAGGGAAGCGAACATGCTCAGGGCACCAGGGAAGGCAACCAACCTAGGAAAGTCAGGACATACAGGACAAGCCTGGGGCTTCCCCTGTATGGGGGCAGTTGTTGGGGGTGACATCTCTCGGGCCTGACTACCTCGGGCCGGAGGGGTCATGGGCCGGGGGCATCCCATATACCAATGAGCCCAACGGTCCCTCCCGGGTCTGGGGCAAGTATGGCCCACCCGGGACCGTACTGTACGGACTAGCAGCACAAGAGGACAAATTGATAGCAAGTATAAATAGAAAGCTAAACCCCAATAATCAGAGATACACACATAACTCACAAAACACTATACAAAAGGTTTTTCTCTCTTTTCTCTCTCTAACTTATTTTGATTTGCATAACTGACTTGGGCGTCGGAGGGCCATTCCCTGGAACCCCCGGGGCTAGGTTTGTTGTGTTTTTCAGGCTGAGAGGAAGACCACCCGGATTCAAGGAAGCTAAGGACCACCTGGGACTTAGTTTACTTAGGCTTTAATTTATATTCAACTTGTAATCATTAATATTTAGTTTTGGTATTTAGTTCCCAACTTTGTACCCAAAACAGTTACGATAGTAGGCCTCTTTATTTATTAATTTCCGTCCCGAACTTCTATAGTCTGCTAACTTCTTATGTCCGTATCATATTGTTAGGTTGGAGACACTTAACAAATGTTTCAACCATGACACTATTGAGGAAATAATCGACTCTCTTGTAAGTTCAAAACTCTAATTACCTTTACCTATAAGCGCACATACATATTACATGCCCATTTATCTCCAGTTTTGTAAAGTTTACACAATTTAGAAAACCTTTGTATTAGGCTATTTTACGTGAAGTTCCTATTGTCTGGATCGTTTGCCTCAATGTGTTTGTGTGCATCATTTCTTTAGATAGTGTAGTGAAATTACCAATTTACCCTAAATGATCCCTACCAAGTTGTCTATGATAAATATAACCCATGTCTTATGTAACTGTGTACATAGTACCCGTGGTCTACTGATTTGTTGTCGTTTCAATTAACAGTTTGTGTCTTACAAGATTAAGGCTCAATCTCTAAAATTACATCGTTTTATGACATTACTTTCATATTGGTGTTGATCAATCTATTGGTTGGTATTTTTTGCAAAAACATGTAGCTAATATATACTCCGCATGACTTTTCTACAATTATCACTTAGGGGAACTAGGAAACTAAAACATATCATGGATGACGTGCTTCCACATTAACAAGACTGAGCAGATGTTAAACCATGAAATCGGTCTAGCCAAACCCGAGTAGAAAGAGAGCCCAATTTTAAGATTAAAGGAAATGTACATTTCCTATCACCAATTGGAAATGAGAGGAAGATCCTTAAACTTTATAAAGCACAGTATTCACTCTTCCACAATCATTGTGGGATAATCTCACATGTTCTTATATTCCAACAGGTCTCACTATTGAGCTTGAAGGTTTTTTTCTTAAGATCACCGAGTACTTTTGATCATTCTTTATATCTTGGATCCCCTTAGGCTCCACTTCCCAAAAATCCATAACCGAATTTGAAAACCACCTTCTCTGTCACTTTTTCATTTCTCACATATTTATATATACATGTTTATTTATTTAAATATTTATCGGATACAGGAAGGTCAGTTCTAGATTCTCGATGATGTCTTGTCTGGAAATTTTTGGAGGTACCGATTATCAATCGAGGAAATTTTTGGAAAGGTTTGGACGACTTTTGGAGGTATTTTTGAAATTTCTTCTAAAATGTTTATTCCTTTGTCCTTTGCTTATAATGTTTAGGGTTAATTGATAATAACCCCCCATAATTACACTTTTTTTAAAAAATTATCACCCTATAAAAAAAATCCTTAAAAATTTGGACCACAAATGAGACTTTAGTTTTAAAATAGGTACCCAAATTTTATTCCGACCAAATAAATCGACTTTTTCGAGGAAATATTTCATATTCTCTTAAAATTGGGTATGAGCTAACCAAAATACCCTTCATTTAACACTATAAACATATTCCGCTTTAGGTTCAAGTGATTGGTAATCACAATGTGTTGAACAATGTCGTTGGTGTTATAGTGAATAAGTTCAATAATTTTGAAGGTGGTATATTTTAATAAGTTGAATAATTATGAAATTAGTGTTGGAAATAATCCATAAATATAAATTGCCGTATCTCCATACTAAATTAATTGGTAAATCAAAATAGCGGAAGCGTACCTGAATACATGATTAGAATGGTTATGAACCGCACAAAGGACGGTCTTTGGATTATGTCTTCTGACAGACACACAGGACCAGGGTTTCTCTCTACTGATGGGATGTGGGGAGATTAGGTTTTCAGTGTGCTGTCAGGGACCATAACCCTGCGTTTATATAGGGAGAGGGTTTAACCCTAGAGCCCTATAATAGCTGCTTTAGTCTGATAAGCCCATCATTCATCAGACAAAGCTCTAATGGGTATCTACACTATATTAATATCTGACCCATACTTTATAAGACGTAATTAAATAAGCCCGTATTAAATAACCATAGTGGATCACATTATAATTGGGCTTAACTCAATGATAGCTGATAAATACACAAGACCAAATTAATTGTCCACATAAATTGTATAAGACCCAATAATTCTTACAATTAGGAGCAGGGGATTATGTTTATTTTCTACCATTCTAGGGTGCAAGGACACTAATGCTCGATAAAGACTTCTCACCAAAGGTACCACGATTTATTTGTACCTAAAAACTTACTAACGCTTTGCAAAGCACATGCATTACCGGAGAATTTACTGACTCTTTTTTTTTTTTTTTTTTTCTTTTTTTTTTTTCAGAGTTTTCCGTGTTGATAAGATCGCAAACACTAAGACCATGTTTATCCGTAGTTTAGCTCCAACTAGTTTAAAGTAGTTTAGGCAATAAAATAATATTTTCCTATTTTTCAACTACTTTCTCCAACTACTTTCAACTTTTCACACTTTATCCGTAGTTTAACTTAAACTACTCTAATCTATACATTCTATACTTTATTAAATTATGATTAAATATTTTTTTATTACTTTAGGTTTTTTAATTTTTTACATAAAGTTAATTGTTTTGGCAAAAAATTTACCAAGGTTAGATTTAATGTGATTGGGGTTAGAGCGACCTTATCGAAAGCCAAACTAAGAATTGCAATCAAAACTTAAAGAAGAGAAATGACGTAAATGAAATGAGACACGAAGGTTTTTGGTTCTGCGGAGAAAACTTGATGTGGGGAAAGCACCATGGGGAGGAAGCTCTTGTCCCACCAACTATCCACTATTCAAAGGAGGATTACAAGATTTAGGTGCCAAGGCACGTTTTTGGAACAAATTATGCTGAAAATGTAAAGTGTTTTCTGAGAAATGTATGAGAAGTGCTTTGTATGCTGTAGGATAATTGTTGTATGTTGAATGATCCTTCCTTGAACCCTAGCTCCTCTTTTATAGTTGTCCTCTTGCTGATTTTTCTCCTCTTTCTTCTCCTTTCTTAGCCGTTATTCCTCCCTGTTGAATAGCCTTGACTCGCTCCTCTCATTGTAACGCTTCCCCCATTCTCGCAACTGCCTTAATTATCCGTTATAATTTCGTATAGATCCGTTGGTGGGGCTCCTGAGGGCCCTGGCTGTCCAGGGTCCTGAGCTGGCTTTCGCCGCGGCTGTTGTCTGGGCCAAATCTGGGCTGTAAAAATTGGGCCCAACATTTGCCCCCAAAATTTCCGCCCACGTATTGCATGTGTTTTTGGGCGGGAATTTTCCCTCCAATCCATGACGTGACTTGAAGAGTCTTGTCACATTAATTGCCCCCATCTTCCAACTTCCCTTATAAATACTCCCTTCTTCTCACCTTCCAACCCCTATTCTTCACTTTTTCCGCCTCCCCTCAACTCCCTCCTCACTCAAATCGCCCCATCTTTCTTGTTCCTTGCCTCCCAGGTAACCTTCCCATCTCCACTCGCTTTTTCCTCTTTTCTTTCGTCTTTCCCATGACTACTCGTTCCCAGACACGTCCAGTTCCCCTAGTCGCCTTCCCCTCTGCGGGTATTCTGGACAATAAGCACTCCTGCGACTCCGAAATTTCGGAGGATGACCTTCCCGAGTTCCGATCCATGGCGGGCTTAGACGAGGCGGTGGTTTTGCATGCCTCCGCTTCCGGCGAGTTCGCCGATGCTATTCGCCCCGGGTGGATCTCCCTCTATGAGTACCCTTTCACCATGGGAATGAAGTTTCCCTTTCCTCCTCTCATCCAAGCCTTCCTCTTATGGTTCTCCCTCGCCCCTGGCCAACTTGCTCCCCAAGCCTGGAGGGTCTTGTACTCTGCGTGCGTTGTGTGCGAGCGTTTTGGCATCCAAGTGAAGCTAGCGGACCTGGCGAGCCTATACTCTTGCAGGCCCCTTGGTTACGGCCAAGTGACAATGAGGGCGTCTGATGGCGACAACGCCTTCATCGACACTTCTAAGGCGAATGACGACGGTTGGTTCCATCGCTTCGTCTTTCTGAAGGTTGACTGCCTAAACCCTCGCCCCGAGTACCTGTTGGAGAAATGGGGTGAAACCAAAGGTACCAGGTTGTCTCTGTCGTGCTTGCGGTGTTATCCTTTCTGCTTACTTTCTTTAACCGTCTCCCCCTGCAGGGCTCAAGAACCCGAAGGCCACTCCTCCTTCCAGCGAGACCCTGAAGAGTCTGTGGTCGATCCCTCGCGCGTTCCGAACCTTTCCCGAGCTGTTCAGCGTCGTTCCCCCAACTCCAGCCCCTAATCCTGATATGACATCTGGTAAGTCCCTGATCCTCCCCGCTATCTTCTGCACGGCGTGGTTGCTCCTGATCTTGCTCCGTCCTCAGGCTCCGCTGCTCCTAACGTGCTGGAATCCCTCATGTTGGCGAAGAAAAGAAAGCAACCTTCCTCAAGCTCCAAAAAACCGCCCCTGAAGAAGAAAGCTAAAAGCCCCAGACCTCCCTCTGCACTTGGCTACAAGGTTGGGCCTGGTCCTGAACTGCGTCCCCCTGGATCTTTCAAGGCCCCGATCGAGGTTCCTGATGATGGCTCCACCATTACCCTTCCCCCCGAGTTTGGCTTTGACGGCTCGATTCCGATGTGGCCTGACTTGAACTCGTTCCTCCTCCCTGATCCTAAGAAGGTCCTGGAGGGCCAGGGAGCTTCTTCAGTTGGCAAGGGTCTTTGCGAGTCTGCCTTCGATGTAACGAACTCTTCCCCACTCTCTCTTTTCCTTTTTTGTTTTTGTTTTGTTTTTTTTTTTTTTTTTACGTGAACCCGCTTGCAGACCCTCCAGTCGGCGCTGCATTTTCGCCACAGGTTCGAGTCCCTTCAGGCTACGAGTGCCAACGCGCTTTTTCGCTCAGATAAGCTGAAGGCTGAGGTATCCGTGCTGACCAAGTAAAGGGACGAGGCACTGGCAGCGGCTCAGGAGGCGAACAAGCTGAAGGTTGCCGCTGACCAGGAGAGGGACGAGGCTTCAGCGGCCGCCCTGGAAGCGAACAGGTTAAAGGCTGCTGCTGAGCAGGATACCTGGAAACTGGACCCAAAGATTGCTGAGCTTGAGGCCTCGGAGCACAAGCTAAAGAAGACTCTTGCGAGGGTAGCCGTCTATGCTGCTTGGGACGCGAAGATCAAGTGTTTCAAGGCGATTCAGGCTGACGGTGCTTCTTCCTTTGACCTGGAGCAAGAGGAAGCTGACTTCCACGCTGCGTTCCCTCAGCCTCCAGATCTCAGCGTCCTGGTGGGCTTTGAGGATTCTGATGACGAGGAGCCTGCTGCATCCGCTGACCCTGCTGAAGGGGAAGGTGGACATGTTGAAGGGGAGGATGAGCACGCTGAAGGTGGAAGTGCTACCGTTGCGGAGGAGACCACTGCTGCTGAGGGGTCTTCTGGAGCAGCTGCTGGAGATGAGGGCGCTGGTGCCACTGCTGGGGAAGTTCCTACTTTGGATGCTTCAGCTGTGGTGCCTGAAGAACAAGAGTAGATTCCTGCAACCATGTAATTAATTAGTCTTTAGAACTTTGCTTTGAACTTGCTATTTTGGGGTAGCGTGCCTATCATGGACGCTTGTAATTAAACATTTTGCTAGACATATGTGCTCAGGGTCCTTCGCTAAGAGGGACCTTGAGTATGATGACGGAAAATCATGGTGGCCAACCATGCTTTCACTTACGTTCGTTTGTAGCGCGCGCGTTTGTTTTGTATGCATGCTTTTAGAGTCGACTTAGTGCCGGCCTGGAGTCTTAATGTCCAAGTGGGGTCATGTTTATCCCCAGCGCCGAGCCTCGTAGTGGTGACTTGGTGGCCCTGGAATCTGAGATGTCCGGAACGGGTAAACGTTTGTCCCCTGTCGCCACGCGCACGAAGTCCTCTCTAAGGAGGATAAACGTAGGGGCTAACCAGGCCTCGCTTTTGCCCTAACATTTCAAAGATAAGAAATAGTTTTAGAGGATTTGCAAGGTACTTGTGAAGGGACAAAGCAAGTTGTTAAATAACTTCTCAAAGAAACTTTTCCTTAAATAACATAAGGTTACAATAGTTTTGAAACGAGTTTACAAAGAAACAAATGCCTTCCAAATCAGGCGTTTAGAAAATCAGGTGGGGCAAAAGGAACCTGGGTGACGGTGCTGGGAGCCTTGAAGTCCCTGGGGCCTTGAGTGTCCTTTAACGTTGCTGGGAGCCTTGTAGTCCCTGGGGCCCTGAGCGCCCTTTAAATATAATATTTTTTGAGATGAAGAATGTTTCACGGATTGTGGATGATTTCTCCTTCCATGGTCATTAACCTGTAAGCTCCTCTTCCTACGACACTTTCGACCTGGTAGGGACCTTCCCAATTGTAGGCAAACTTTCCTGCTCGCTGGTTCTTCGTGTTCTGAAAAACTTTCCTGAGGACCAGGTCCCCTACCTGTAGGGTCCTGACTCGTACTCTCCTGCTGTAGCTTTTGGCGACCGCTTGCTGGTAGGACGCTAATCTGATCTTAGCGCTCTCCCTGAGTTCATCAACCGTGTCCAGGGCGCTGGTCATAGCAGCCTGGTTTCCCTCTTCTGTCTGACGCCCGTACCTTAATGTGGGGACCCTGACCTCCGACGGTATTACGGCCTCAGCCCCAAATACCAAGCTGAAGGGTGTCTGGCCTGTAGCCACCTTAGGAGTGGTCCTATCTGCCCATAATACCAAGGGGAGCTCATCAGCCCACTTGCCCCCAATCTCTTCCAACTTCTTTTTGAGATTCTCCATTACTATTTTGTTGCTAGATTCCGCTTGGCCATTGGACTGGGGGTATCTGGGTGCTGACTTCCTCAGGGTGATGTTGTATCCATCACAAAAGTCTTGCGTCTTGTCGGATACAAATTGTCTCCCATTATCGCACACTATCTCCGAGGGAATTCCAAACCTGCAAATAATGTTACGCTTGATGAACGAAATTACCTGTTGCTCGGTGACCTGCGCATAAGCCTCGGCTTCGATCCATTTGGAAAAATAATCCGTCATTGCTAGCATGTACAACCTGTTTCCTGGGGCCCTGGGCAGCGGTCCCACAATATCCATCCCCCACTTCATGAAGGGCCAGGGGGAGATGATAGGGTGGAGAGGCTCCCCAGGTTGGTGCTTCACTGGCGCGTGACGCTGGCAGGCGTCACACTTCTTGGTGTATTCCACAACATCCTTTCTCATGGTGGGCCAATAATAACCCTGTCTCAATGCTTTGTTGGCTAGGCTCCTGCCCCTGTATGATTTCCGCAGTCGCCACTGTGGATTTCATACAACACAGCCGAAGCCTCCTGTTCTCCCAGACACCGTAGGTAGGGTCCTGCGAGCGACTTCCTGAAGAGGACCCCATCAATGAGTACAAATCTTGACGCTTTCATCCTTAGGCTTCTGGCCTCCCCTTTATCCTCTGGCAACTTGTCTTCCTGCAACCAATCCACATACGGCTTCCTCCAGTCTGGTCCAAGCTGCTGCACCTCTGCACTGTGAACTCCCCCTGCTTCCTTGAGCCACGCCCAACACTGATCCGTATAAGCGTCTTTCCCGTCCTCAGGAAGGGTTAGTTCAATTCCAACCGCAGGGCTCAGGATGTGTACTATTGGCACGTTGGATATCTCATCTGGCTTGAAAGTTGCCCCCAACGAAGCAAGGGCGTCAGCTTCCACGTTCTGGTCCCTGGGAACTTGAGTTATTTGGATGCCGTCAAACCCTGCTACCAATTCTTTTGCCACCTTGAGGTACGCTACCATTTTAGAGTCCCTTGCGGCATACGTCTCGTTCATGTGGTTCACGATGAGTTGTGAATCACTGAACACTTCCAAATTCCTGATTTTCATGTCTTTCGCCAATTTCAGCCCTAATATCAAGGCCTCGTACTCCGCTTCATTGTTGGTTGCTCGAAATTCGCATCGCACCGCCTGCACAATCATGTCCCCTTTTGGGGATTGCAACACCAAACCAACGCCAGTGCCCCTCATGTTGGAGGCTCCATCTACGTGCAACTTCCAGGTTCCTGTTCGTCCTACTGTTTCCAGGCTCAGGGCTTCCTCCTGCACTCCAGGTTGCTGAGCAGGGCTGAACTCGGAAATGAAATCTGCAAGGGCTTGTGACTTTATGGCTTTCCTGGGCTCGAACTTTAGGTCATATCCACTCAGGTGCACTGAACATTTCACCATTCTTCCTGAAAGTTCAGGTTTTCGCAGAACATTCTTGACGGGAAAGTTAGTAACCACAATAATAGTATGAGACTCAAAATAAGGGCGCAATTTATAGGAGGCTGTAACCAATGCGAGAACAAGTTTTTCGAGCTCAGTATACCTGGTCTCTGCTGGGAGCAGAGACTTGCTTACGTAGTAAACCGGCTGCTGGGACCCTTCATTCTCCCTGACCAAAGACAAAGACTCTCACAGCCTACCTATTGCGGACGGAATCACAGTGCAGGCTCCTCAGGCCCCGGCTTCGCCAGGAGCGGTGGTGTTGCTAGGTACTTCTTCAGCTCCTGGAAGGCTGCCTCGTGCTCTGGGGTCCACTCGAACCTTCGACTCTTTCTCAGCAGATCATAGAACAGTTTGCACCTTTCCGAGGACCGGGATATGAATACGCTGGGCCGCCACTCGTCTGTCGACTCTGCCTGCGTCCTTCTACCGCTTTGGAGACTCTAACTGGAGCAGGGCCCTGATTTGCTCTACACTAGCTTCTATCCCTCTGTGCGTCACAATGTACCCCAGGAACTTCCCTGAGGAAACTCCAAAGGTGCACTTCTGGGGATTGAGCTTCATCTGGTACTTCCTCAGGGTCCCAAAAGTTTCTGCCAGGTCCTCAGCATGCTGTTCCGCTTTCAAGGACTTGACCACCATGTCGTCTATATATACTTCCATTGTTTTCCCAATTAAGTCTTTGAACATCATGTTCACCAGCCTTTGATAGGTGGACCCTGCATTTTTCAGACCAAAGGGCATAACATTATAGCAATATATACCTCTCTCCGTCCTGAAGGCCGTCTTCTCCTGATCCTTGGGGTGCATCCTGATCTGGTTGTACCCACTCCAGGCGTCCAGGAACGTTAACATTTCGTGTCCAGCTGTGGCGTCCACCATTGCGTCTATGTGGGGCAAAGGGAACGGATCCTTGGGACAAGCTTTGTTCAAGTCTGTGAAATCTATGCATACTCTCCACTTGCCGTTTTTCTTTGGCACCACCACCACGTTTGAGAGCCACTCAGGGTAGTTCACCTCCCTGATTTTTCCGGCGTTCAGCAAGTTTTCCACCTCCTGATTGATTATCTGGTGGCGCTCTGGAGCATATTTTCGCCTTCTCTGCTGGACTGGGGTGTAGCTAGGGTCCATGTTGAGTTGGTGTGTTATGATACTCGGGTCTATCCCTACCATATCATCATGGGACCAAGCGAAGCAATCCACGTTAGCTCTAAGCAAATTGACTAGTTTAGTTCGGATATCACTGCGGTCAGATCCTATCAGAGGCATGCGTTACGGATCTTTGCGCGTCAAGGTTCACCTGGTCCAGATCAGGCTGTTCTGGCTCCTGGTACATCTCCTCAGCGCGCTTTCTCTGTAATTGCTATGCTTCCGGGGGCACCACGGTTGGTTTCAGAGCATCCTTGTAGCAATCCTTCGCAGCCTCCTGATCACCACGGATTTCTTGCACCCCCCAGGGTGTTGGGAATTTGATGCACTGATGGTACGTTGAGGGTACCGCTCTCATCTCGTGGATCCAAGGCCTGCCAAGAATTACATTGTAAGATGACTGGCAATCGATAACCAAATATTTTACCTGCTTGTTGACGCCCCCTACAAAGGTTGGAATGGTGATCTCCCCCAAGGAGTGATGCACTGATGGTACGTTGAGGGTACCGCTCTCATCTCGTGGATCCAAGGCCTGCCAAGAATTACATTGTAAGATGACTGGCAATCGATAACCAAATATTTTACCTGCTTGTTGACGCCCCCTACAAAGGTTGGAATGGTGATCTCCCCCAAGGAGTGCGCTGTTTCGCCGCTGAAGCCAACCAGAGGAACTTGCTTCTTCACCAGATCTTTCTCACTAAAGCTCATGCCCCTCAGCGAGTGCAGCATGAGCAAGTTGACCGAGCTTCCGGTATCTACCAGGATCCTCTTCACCAGGCAGTTCCCTATGGACAAGGTGATGATCAGGGCGTCATGATGCTCCTCTGGGGTGCCTTCAGCGTCCTGTTCGTCAAACGTCACGGTTGGAAGGTCGTGATGGGCCACCCTGGCTGAGGAGGCTGGCCTTTCTCCCTTGCTGCTCCTGGCTCGCCTCTTGGCTGCTGAGTAGGACAATCCACACAGCTCCGACCCCCCTGTTATCACGTTCACGATCTTTGGTCACGATCCCTCCAGTCTGTGGCTCCCGAAACTTTGTTGACTGCGGGTTTCGGGTACGGACTGGACCTCTCGCTTCTGCGGTCGCTGGTGATCTTCCTGGGGGGGCTGCTGTGGGCCCTCTTCCTGGACGCTGCATCTTCCTCGAGCCTGATGGCTGCCAGCGCTTTTGCTTGAGCATCCTCGAACGTTAGGCATGGATACTTTGTCAGGTCCCTGTAGAGGTCTGAATCCTCCTTGAGCCCTTGGCGAAAGGCTTCTATGGCAGTTGCGACGTCACAGCGTGGGATGGAGATCTTTTCCTTGTTGAAGCGGTTGAGGAAGTCCCTCGTTGTTTCCCCGTTTTACGCACGCGTGCAGTGGTCCGCTTCTCGAGCTTCCCGGCCGCTAGCGAATCTGGCCGACAAAGGCGTTGACGATCCGTGAACGAAGTGATGGACCGGTTTGGGAGGCTGACGAACCATTCCAGAGCTGCTCCTGTGAGAGTGGAGCCAAAACCCTTGCACATGCAAGCCTCCTTCAGGGCCCCCGTGGCTGTGACCACCATCATCTTCTGCTTGTACTGGTTCACGTGGTCCTGAGGATCTAAAGTCCCATCGTACAGCGTCATGGTAGGAGGGTTAAAGCCCTTTAGAACATGAGTGTGCGAGATCACGAGATCCTGGCGAGTCGGCGTGGTGCTCTGCTTTGCCTCTCCAGCCGCCCTGGTACCCTCGAATCTTGGTGATCATGCTCCTCGCCTCAGAATCGCTTCTTGCTCCACGGCGCTGTTGAGCCCAATGCCCGCCAGGACCCTTGCATCGTGATGGACTGGGTCCGCGAACAATGGTGTTGCTGTCACGACTGATCCGGTGGCCGCTCCTTCCAGGTTCTGCTCTGGGGTTCCTGTCAAGAAAGGGATATTAGTTCCGAACAAGTTGCTGGACACGAAGTTACCTGGACTTGGCCGTTGGCTGCCAAGGCTTAGGGAGGTGTCGATGGCGATGGCTCCAGGGTCCTGGAACACTGAGGGTGCTGGGGTCACTCCCCCGAGATCAAGCTGGGTCACGGCTCTGAGAATCCTCCCATCGCCAGGGCGGCTCTTCCTGCATCGCTCTCGAGGCGCTACTCACGCCTCCCTGTTGAACTTTGGACTCCAGAGCCTGCAACCTCCTGGCGGTTTCCTCGCTTCCCTTGCGTACTTGGTCCATAACCCTGGACAGCGACTCCATGCTCCTCATAAGGGTGTGGAGCGGATCCTGAGGCTGTGCGCTGGTTCGTCCCTGAGGGCCCCCTGTGGACTCTGGCAGCCATCCTGTGGGCATCCCGAGTCCTCCGGTGCTAGCAGGTAGTGGTCCCTTGGACGCTGGAGAAGGTGATCTAGGGACTCGCGGTGCTGACCGTGTTGGGAGACCTTGTAACACGCCCGTCTGGCCGAGGCTGCGCGTGGTAGCGAATACCACCACCCTAGAATTGGCGTCAGGGTGTTGAGACCCTGGCTGGATTCCGAGGTGCGCCCGCTACCGGAAACCACCGGTACGCTACTCGATCCCTGACTGACGTTGCTTGACATGATTGCTAGATGAAGAGATGAATCTGGCTACAAAGATGATCGCAATTCCCCACAGACGGCGCCAAATGTTTTGGCAAAAAATTTACCAAGGTTAGATTTAATGTGATTGGGGTTAGAGCGACCTTATCGTAAGCCAAACTAAGAATTGCAATCAAAACTTAAAGAAGAGAAATGACGTAAATGAAATGAGACACGAAGGTTTTTTGGTTACGCGGAAAACCCGATGTGGGAAACGACCGCGGGAGGAAGCTCTTGTCCCACCAACTATCCACTATTCAAAGGAGGATTACAAGATTTAGGTGCCAAGGCACGTTTTTGGAACAAATTATGCTGAAAATGTAAAGTGTTTTCTGAGAAATGTATGAGAAGTGCTTTGTATGCTGTA
Source organism: Dianthus caryophyllus (assembly GCA_023091065.1). Lineage (NCBI taxonomy): Eukaryota > Viridiplantae > Streptophyta > Magnoliopsida > Caryophyllales > Caryophyllaceae > Dianthus > Dianthus caryophyllus. The sequence goes on from CM041530.1 coordinate 4,646,941, forward strand.
GGATAATTGTTGTATGTTGAATGATCCTTCCTTGAACCCTAGCTCCTCTTTTATAGTTGTCCTCTTGCTGATTTTTCTCCTCTTTCTTCTCCTTTCTTAGCCGTTATTCCTCCCTGTTGAATAGCCTTGACTCGCTCCTCTCATTGTAACGCTTCCCCCATTCTCACAACTGCCTTAATTATCCGTTATAATTTCGTATAGATCCGTTGGTGGGGCTCCTGAGGGCCCTGGCTGTCCCGAGTCTGGTGGCTTCATGTATTTGGTTGTCTGGGCCAAATCTGGGCTGTAAAAATTGGGCCCAACATTAATTTTACAATTAGTGATAAATTTTAAAAAAAAATCAACGAAAAATAAATAAATATAGTTACTCCGAAGGATACGAAAATGGATCTCTAATTGTAAAGCATGAAAAAATATGAATTTTGGTATAATTTTCAAATTTTTATATTTTGTAGAATAAAAAATAAAACTAAAGTTTAAAAAATAAACACTTACAAATTTGGTTGACCAATAATAAATTGACACTTGTACTAGTTTAGAACTAGTTCCAAGTGTTCTCATGGCCAACTAGTTTGGATATTTGCTCCAACTAATTTAAGTTTTTTATTTTAGTTTTCTTTTATTTTTTTGCAAAAATTTATCTAAACTACTCTTAAATTACTTCCTCCAACTATCAATAAACATGATCTAACGAAAGAATACGAGCGTGCCATCTTTATTTGTTAGGTTGGGCTACCTAGCTAGGTAGTTTGGCGTATGATCTAAACAAGTTGTTTTGAAGTAGGGTTCAATATGCTACTTTGTAATACGGACTAATCTATTTGAGTCCCTTGAAATATCAAAACCACATACGGAGTACCACATACTACATTTTGTGTATTTGTTTGAGAAACACGCTTTAAATTTTTTATGTCCCCGTTAAAATATTCATTAACTCATTTCTATGAAATGCAGGATGGAAAAACATGATATAAGCAACGAAGAAAAAGAAATCGATCACTGAATAAGGCAAAAGAAACGTAAAAGTGGAGTACTAGCATCAACTGAATGATGGGAAACATCAAAACACAAGGACATATCAAAAGCAAGGAATTGTGTGCAAGACATAGATTTTTATCAAATAGTTTGTTCATATATAAAAATAATTAGTACTTCCTCCATTCCAAAATAATTGTCCCCTTTTATCTAAATCTTTAATTTAAGGAATTTAGAAAAATGTCACTCTCATCTCTTAATCTTGACAATATTTTTCTATAATTTCAATTTTATCCCTAAACTAAAATGAGTGAGAGAACTTAATATAAGAGTACCAATCGTACAATAAGGATGACCTAAGGGTAATTTAGTAATTTTTCCAAAGGCGACAATTATTTTGGGATTTTTCAAAAATAAAAAGGGGGCAATGATTTTGGGATGGATGAAGTATAACAATCAAACATTAAATCTTCAAAATATATAGCACAATTCACAGGTAAATGAACACCTAAAATAAAGAACCGTTGATACACAAAAACCAGATCTCAAAATTGAACTTAAAGATGCTTTGTGAATTTATGGGTTACATCACTAGTTTCTTCTAAAAGCTTTATGATCAATTCTAAAGTCCTTATTAAGCAAAATCGGATGGAATTACAATATTTGTTCCACTTTGTGCTCATATCACTTTTTAGAATGTTACAAATGTTTTACGAGTACATAGCTTCGGCGGACTATATTTTGCACGACAAAAAACGTAGTAAAAAGATAATTCGGATAAATATGACAACAAAATATCACTTACAAAAAAAATCTACCACCACTTATTAAATTTAATTCATAAAAACTAATTTGTCACTTTTTATCCAATAATGTTCACTAATAGCCTAAAAAAACTGATATATCATTGTTTACACGATAACAAAATACTCCTTATAACCAATAGTTATTTTAGGCCTAAAATACGAACATAGGCGTGGATAATTACGAACCCAAAACCGTCGTTATGAGTTATTGGTTTCATTTGAAAGAAGTAAAGAAAAGTGTAAAGAGTTATAAGTTGAGAGACCCACCCACCCCCAAATATATTAGGGAGGCGGTTTTAGAAAACAAAGAAAAAGAAAAAAAAAAAAAAAAAAAAAAAAAAAAAAAAAGGCAAACCCTAGATAGGTTAGAGAGATTGATAATGGCGATGAGAGTGGGGACGAGTGAGAAGCGGCGGAGTGAGCGGTGGGTTGTGAGTGTTCCCGATTATAGTGTAAAGAAGAAGAAGAAGGAGGTGAAGAGTCTTCCCCTTCCCCTTGAGGTGTGTCTCAAGTCGTATGAAATGAGTTTCATGTATGTCACAATTCCTAGTTTCACCACCATCCTCGAATCTCTCACTACTCTACCCTCTTCGTCATCGTCATCGTCATCGTCATCGTCTTCTGTCACTGGACACCATCATATCTACGGTAAGCAGCTTGTTTCTGTAGACGCCGCTATTTCTAATATTCTGTCTGAAAGGTTTCCTGTTTTGGTTGCCCATGATTTTCATTTCACTGCCCCCTTCTACCTTCCAAACTCCCTCCATTTCCTTAACACCACTGTTGTTGGTTCCACCCTCTACTGTCTCGGCGGTGATATTGATGATATTGGTAAAGATTGTTTTGATGATATTGATAAAGATGGCATACACCCCCCTTATACTCCTCTTACTCCTGAAATACCTGATCCTCCTCGTCCTCCTCCTGTCAATTCTATCCAGAAGCAATTCATGAATTTTATTGACTCCTATTATAGCCGCTCTTTCCCTGTCAACCACCCACCCCTAGACCCAGACTCAGACCTATGGGTTATGACCAATGATCTTGTAGAACCAAACCTAAGTAACCCAGACCCATGTGATATGACCGATGATCTAGTAGAACCAAACCTAAGTAACCCAGACCCATGTGACATGACCGATGATGTAGTAGAACCAAACCTAAGTTATTCCAACACTGCCTCCGCTATTGGTGTATCTACGACGACTACTACTACTACTGCTACTACTACGTCCTCTTCGCCAACCACTTCAAATACTATCAATGGGGGAATATGTCACAAAGCATGGATGTATGACCTACGCAATCCCGGTTTAGGATGGTACCAAAGCAAGGCTCTTATATCTCCTAGGTTATATCCTCACTTGGTGTCCTACCAAGGAAAGCTCTATGCATTCAGTGGCAATCAACCTTCTCTTCCTTTTGCTGAGGTCTATGATCCTCTCTCCAATACTTGGACTGAACTTCCACCGCCTCCATTCGGCAGGCTTCATCATACTAGAATGCTTGTGGTTCCCCTCAACGGCTGGAATAAGATTTGGGTTTTTAGTGATGATGCTACTGTGGACTATACTTTTCATGTCCTCACTAGAAAGTGGCAGAGATTGAAAAGCGCCCGTCCTATCATTCCGTTTTTCTCTGATATCAAGGAATTTCGCATTCATTTCGTGTCTGCCCTTAATCCTGCTAATAAGCATATGCTCCTCTACTGGATTAGCCCCGGACAGCGACAGAAGGTGTATGCGTACGATTTGTCAACTACTCAACTTTTAATGGGACTTGTCCCTGGCACGGACTGTGTAGAAGGCCACCTTGAGCACCCTTTTGTCATGCATCATCTCCAACGAGACATCTTTTGTCTAATAGGATCTGGATATGACCCTCACTACGAATCTCCAATTTTACATGTCACTGTTCTTCAAATTTCCACCAATCCTGCCCCCTCCAAGTCTAGCAAGACTCGCACGAAGACTCCTCCAGAGCCTCTTACTGTCGCTATACTGGCTTGTTTGGCCTACCCTTTGAATGTCTACTTTGATATCTTCGATACCTACCTGATGTGAGTTTGTTTTCTTACTTGTTTCAATTTTTGCACTCACTCTGTTCACAATTATGCAGTTTGTTTCTTATGTAGATTACGGGGGTTATCTAATCCTGCATTTGGTTCCTCATGTTAGCTTTCCTTGTTTATGTTGCTCACAGTCTCACTAACATCAAAGAAGTGTCATGTCCCCGCTTGTAATTTAAAAAGTTTGATGACACACGATATAGTCACGCAAATAAGTGGACTTTAAGGAATTTTTTTCATCACTGTTCTGTTGATGGACCTTCGGATGTCTTGCATCACATCCTTAAGAATTCATCTAATGAAAGGTCTTTGAGGGATAACCTGGGATTTAATGCTTTGTTGTTGGATCGTTCTATTTTTATTTTTGTTTTTATTTTTATTTTGAGACACTCCAAACTCCTTCCCTAAGAAACGTAATGGATCCTCTCCATTTTCTCTCACAAACCATTATTTTATTATATATTCCTCTTCCATTAATTTACCTTTTAATTTCCGATTAAATTTACAACCATTCGATCGAGGCTATCCATTAAAAGGTAATGGAGCCTCCATATCTTACTTGAAGTTTGTTGGGAGTTGAATCAAATGGGGAATAAAAGAGAAAAAAAGCATCTGTGTGAGAACTGAGAAGTGTGTTGTTTTTTTCCTTTTTTTTGGGTTCTTGTTATTTATTTGTTTTCTCATACTATGTTATCTTTTACGAAGGTTAAGAATTCCCACTAAACTTATTCGTATTTCTCAGGTCTAACAATGTCTAGATTAACAAGATATATATATAATTTTTGGTGAAGCGTATGCATGTAGCCCTTGCACTGCCGGTTCTTTTGAGATGCCTACCCAGCTTAATAAAGACGACGAGCAACTCTTGCATCTATAACGAGCTTGAGGGTTTTTATGGAGTTGTTCTTTTGTGATATCTACCCCGATACAAATTGGTGCCTTTTAAGATGTCTGCCTTGATAGAGACGGTTGTTTTGTTTTGAGATGTCTACCATGATCACTGATCGAAGTATTTAAGATGATTATCTTTTGGAAAGGGGGACACAAATACGCTGGCAATCAGGAACCCATACTCCGTATATGTTATTTTTTGCCCTAGACTTCTGAATTTACGTCTGGCTCTTTAGCTCGTTAAGTTATTGAAGAATTTATTTAAGCCTTGCTCTCATGTATCTATTCAGGGGTGTATTCTTATAAAATTAATTTTAGTTACTGTTGTTGGCTGTTTGTTTGTTGCTCGAGCAACTGGAATTTGCATTTCCATGTTTCAACTGTTGCTTTCTTGCAAAACCGACTCTAACCCAAATATATATACTGACTACTTGTTTTGGATTGACTCGTGTAAAAAAATGTTCACATACCAATTAGAGCACCCACACTTGTGAAAAAAAATTTCGCTTCATAAGTGGGACCCTAACTTTTCACCTCATTTATTCATCCTATAATATTTTCTAGTAAAAATGTTTACGTTCATGAGTAACTTTATTTCTTTATCAATGGATCCCACTTAATTAAATTTAATATTTTATTCATATATTTTACTATACCACTTTTATTTTAATTTATTTTTTACTATCTCAAAACAAATTTATTTTGTTTTAAAAATATGATAATGGTTTTTTTTTTTTTTTTTTTTTTTTTTTTTTTGTCGGAAACAATTACTCATAGAAAAAGGACACTATTTTCGAGAAAATAAATAAATTTACCGACTAAAAGTTAAAAATATATTGCTAAAACACAAATTATTGTATAAGACTGTCTCACCATAAGTTATGGTGACATTGCACTGAGTTTGTGACAGCTTTTTCCAAGTGCACTTTGAACTTTCTTCCCAATGCACTCTCAACATTAGTTTAAGTTCCCAGCATACCCTTTTTTTTTTTCGTCTTAAGGTGTTAAGTTAGTTACTTCTTTTTTTTGAATTTGAGTTAATAAATAGACATTGCCCATTGTACCCCTTAGTTTTGGCAGATTTGCCCATATTACCCTCGAGTTTTGTCAAATTTACTCATAGTACCCCTGAGTTTTCACACTTTGCTCAGTATAACCAATTCAAAAAGGTGGTTGAACTTGAGTAGGTGGTTAAATAGGTGAACTTGAGGACACTAAAATGATGGGCATGAATCTTTGTGAGGTATTGGATATTTGGATGCATATGTGTCTCATAAGTGAATTTGTAACACTGACCACTTAAGAAACCATGAACATATTGCACATGTTCATTCATATTGTCGTATATTATTTTGCATACATGCTTGCATTGTATACCATTTATTTGTCAGCTTCCACATAGACACGTACCCTTCAGTATGTCTAAAGGATAAATAAAAGTACCACCATGAACCTCAAATTTCTCATCCCTTACTTTGATTACCATACAATGCATACTTTCTAGGCAAATGGTAGCCAATGTACCATCATCATATGGAGTTGCTTCAAGCACATCCATCCCCTCTGCCAGTTCCACTCTCTCAGCAATTGTATCCATATAATATGTTCTAATGTCTTCCATAAGAGTTAACACCGGCTTAGCTCTTAGGTCATTATGACTGCGTTGAAAGACTCAACAAAATTAAAAGTGTTATGGTCATATGCTACGGCAGGGTCAAATTGGTGTTTGGACCATTGTTGAGGTATCTTAACTAGATAATCAACAACCGACTTTGATAACTTCCCTATTTTTAGACTAATATGAAGCAATTTCGACATACCATCCGTTTTTTTCTTTCATGTGACGATTTATTTGCACTTGCTCCTACATGTCCGTTTCAATTGTTAAGTTGTAAATCAAACATTTGTATGTTGAACTTCTTCATTTGCATTAGAATGTCCACCATCTTATTTTTAGCTTTGCACCATTAAGACCATCTACATTCATCACATTTGCAATATAACTTGTAAGAATTAGACACGGTATGTCCGAAAGACCGTATATTTGACCTTCCATTAATCTCAGACATTGTTTATTTTCGACTAAAACTCCGCCAGGATATGAACTTGCTTGAGATTCAAAAGAGATTTTTTTTTTTTTTTTAGTTGTATTTTGTGAGCAATGAAATGTCTGAAATGCTGCTAGTAATTATAAGACTCTATTCCAACATCTATTTTTACAACTATACTAACCAAAATGCGAAAACTCAGGGGTACCAGGAGCAAATTTGACAAAACTCAGGGGTACAGTGGACAAATCTGTCAAAACTCAGGGGTACCATAGACAATATTTAGTTTTTAATTAAAATTTATAAACGGACAAACTAACTAAGTTAACACTGTTAAAACGGAAAAAAAATAAGGGCATGCTGGGAACTTAAGCTAAAGTTTAGGGGTATGTCAGGAGGGAATTTCAAACCAGGGTACCATGGAAAAACCGCCAAAACTCAGTGCACTTTAAATATCCCTTTATAATAATAGAAAAAAAAAACATAGAAAAGAAAAAAGGATATTCTACGTGGTAACCTTATGTTTTTTTTATTTTCCATGTGGTAACCCTGTTTTAGGTCAAAATATCATTGACTTGCAATTATTCATGTGTACCGGTTTCAAAAATAACAATCTTTTGCCCCAAGTTCAGCGTATTTACGACATCCTTAATTTGAGATGCAAAATGGTCATTTTCGAAACTTGTGGTACGAGTTATGATCGGTCAAACGTTTTTGATCGTATAAACATTGACTGACAATAATTATTTATTACAAGTTCTCAATGTGATAATTTTTGTTCTCAATTGTTCATTTATGCAATATCTTTGATTTGAAACAAAAAAACGCCATTTTCAAAAATAGTGATCGATAGTTATGATCAGTCAAAGGTATTTTGACCAAAATGAGGGTTACAACATAGAAAAATAAAAAATACAGGGTGTGGATGCCCATATTCGTACCCTCCCAAACCAAACCCTGTGATGAAACACGGACTTTTATTACGCATGCTTTAACGTTGACTTTAACGGTTCTAACTATGTCGAATTCATATTGAGTCGTTTGAAATGTTAAAGTGAGTTGAGTCGCTTCACATCACGCTTAAATAAATGTTCATTTCGTCCATTTAGAGTCTAGCATGGTACGCGCCTCGCTTCATCTAGCATGAGCTTCGCATTTGCATTACAACTTGGCCTTTTACATTAATAAGGTCCAGTTCAGCAGTCCTAAATTCCTAAATTTAGACCCGGTGGCTAAATCCGCTATTTAGCATCCTCATACACAAAATACGGCCTCACGGGTTATCTCATTTCACAAAACACTACAAAATACACCCCTTTTATATTTTCGGGTCTCGGGCCCAGAACCGAGTCCAAACCCGCCTTTGCCCCGCACTCCAAAGCCCTCAACCCTCACAAAATATCTTGGAGAGCCTTCCATACAACTTTCTTGACGTACAAGTTGAGGATTATACTGTATCTTTCCGAAATATTATCAAACCGGAATTAGGAAATTCAATCTGAAGCCAGACCCCCAAACCGCATTGCCTTATGCGGTTTGAGGGGCAAACCGCATAGCCCTATGCGGTTTACTAGCCAAACCGCATAGGTTTGTGCGGTTTGACTGCCTGGTTTTATCCCGAGATTTCCTATTATCTCCGAGGTTTTTAGTATATATACCCCCTATATCCGACCTCATAACACACAATTCAGAATCATAATTCACCAGCTATCTCACAAAAGCCTCAAGCACCCAAATCCTTGAGTTCAGCACACCATCCCGTGTTGAATTCATCCTTTTTAGTCCAAAAAGCGAAGCTCTTGATGTGTCCTATATATATATATATATATATATATATATATATATATATATATATATATATATATATATATATATATATATATATATATATGCTTATAGCCCCCTTGTTCGTTAGCGATTCTTTGCGTTTCCCGTGCTTTTACTTGCATTTCACTTCCTATTTCTCTCCGTTTTGGCTCTGCTGCATTTTTGTGTCTATTTTGTAGGTAAACGCACTTATTTGGAGAGTAGGATGCTGGTCGGGAGGTTCCGTGAAGTTTCGTAAAGTTTCGTGATGTTTCGAGTTGGTTTCGTGCCGTTTCGGTTGCGCACGAGCCTCGTTTCAATGTTTGAAGGTGTCCCGGGACCTTGGGACGGAGTTTGAAGCTCTTATACTCAATTTTTATCTCGTCCCTATCCCTTGGGACGACCTAGGCCTTGTCCCTATGCCTTGGGACGACTTAGAAGCAAAATAAAGCTAAGTATACAAAGTGCCAAAAACAAGAAAAGAGCTGAACAAGTCGGGATGAGCTTCCCGTAGCTCAGGGAGCTGTGAGCTAGGTGGTCCCGGACGGGATGCTTGTCCCGGAGGTCAGGGACGGGCTCGACTCTTCGTGTGCTTAAAATATTTCGTCTATTTGAAGGAGTTAGAGGCCTTATTCGTACACAATCTTTTTACAGCATTTTCTTAACACTTTAAAGTTTATTCTCAAGAAAACTTAGGGTTCATACTTTTCATATTTTGTAATTTCAATTCCCGACTCGGATTACTCTATTTTGATCATCCTATTTGGTATTTGTTGTCTTTGTTCTTCCTTTTCTCTTGAATTTCTGATTAGGTATTGTTTTATACTTCTCTCTTTTGATTATCATTTCATTATATATTGTTGTTGATCATGTTTTCGTCTTTCTCCTTTGCTTTTGTTTCCGTTTTCGCTATGTGTGAGTAGTTCCTTATCTAGGGAGAAAGGGTGATCATGGGTGAGTAGTCTAGGATGTTTTTGGTGATGTTTTGACTAGGGTTTTACATGTGGCTTTGGTTGTCTTGTTTTGATTATGTTTGTTGATCCTTTGGCCAAGGATTAGTGAGCGTTTTCCACCCTTAAACTTAAGAACGAAAGCCTAGTTTAAGGTAGGGTACAAGACTAACCATTAGGACCCTCGGTAGTAAGTAGCGAGAGCCCGTTACCGAGACCTAGAGGACGCTTAGGACCGAGCCTATTCCTTAGCACATGTGATTCCCGACTCTTTTCTGTCACCACCCCTTATCCTGGCTATACCTATGCTATCCCCGACTCCCTAGACCTTTCTTTTATCGTTTAAACCCTTATCTTTCGCTCTAACTTTTAGTGAACCCTTTTCACTCGAACCGAGACTAGGATCACTCAAAGTAACCAACATTGCGACCATCTCCTTGTGGATACGATCCCGACTTACCCTAGCTACCCTAGTGTTGAGTTTGGTTTATTTTTTATTAGGTGACGCGACTAAGCCTATCAAATTTTGGCGCCGTTGCCGGGGAGACGGCTTTTTTTTTTTTGTTTATTTGGTTCTTGTCTTATTGTTTCTCTTGTCTCAAGGAACCTCAATTCCTTGAGGCCGCTTCTTAAAGTTTCCTCTAGTGTTGTGTATGCCCAGACAATCGCGTACGTCTCAAAATGGTTTGGCAATTCCTTTTGACCCAGAACCGGAGCGTACTTTCCTAAGGCGAAAGAACTTGCTAAAGGACTTGGAAGCTACTATATCATCCACTTCATCCACCGAGGAAGCTCACACCGTACCCGAAACAAAGAAAATGGTGAAACTTTCCGATCATTCTAAACCTACCGCCGCTCAAATTCCAACGGGCAATGCCATGCCAAACATAGCGGCCAATAATTTCGAGGTGAAACCCGCGTTTATAAACCTCATAGAGCGTAGTCAATTCGGAGGGAGCCCCGGTGAGGATCCTAACTTTCACATTCAAAATTTTTGTGATTATTGCTCCACAATAAAACAAACGGGTGTGACCCAAGATCAAATACGAGAGATGCTTTTCCCGTTCTCACTTCGGGACAAATCAAAGCTATGGTTGAACTCCTTGAACCGGGTTGCGCTAGCGATTGTTGATTGGAACTCCCTTGTGCTAGCATTCTATCAAAAGTACTTCCCTCCCGAGAAGACCGCCATGCTAAGGAGCCAAATTACGAGCTTTAGGCAAAGGGGAGATGAGTCTCTCTTTGATGCGTGGGAGAGATACAAAGATTTGCAACGTCAATGCTCACATCATGGCATGGACAAGTGGTTTATAGTAATGCAATTCTACAACGGTCTCTACAATGAGTCACGCCAACTGCTTGACTCCGCGGCGAATGGTTGGTTTGACAACATTGACGTTGATGAGGCTATTGATACGATTGAGGCCATGGCGATTCACAATGCGCAATATGGTAGCTCAAGGAACGTTCCTAGGAGCGGAGGTAAGCATGATGTGGATGCGGTGGCCATGCTTACGGCCAAGATGGATGCTATGACTGCAATGATGAGCGAGATGTACACTTGCGGTAGTTCCTCACAAGCTAGAGGACAAACGGTAGCGGCTATGCACACTTCTCATGACGTGCCTTGTAATTCATGTGGCGTTTCCGGTCACACTTCAAACGAATGCCGAGGTATGTATGCACCCGTCCTAGCTTTTCATTCACAAAACAATCCTTACTCCAACTACTACAATGAGGGTTACAAAAATCACCTTAACTTGAGCTACAAAAGTAACAATGTTTTGAATCCTCTACCACAACAACCACAACACGTTACTCCACAAAATTTCAGCCAATATAATCCCCCACGACCTTACAACCCACTGGGCTTTAATCGCCCCAATTTTCAATCTCAAAATGCTCCGCCACCGGTGCATGCCGCTCCGGTCTCCGATCCCATGAGTGAAATAAGAGCCATGATGATGCAAATGGCTAAGACTCAAGAGACAATGATGGCTCAAATGCACAAGAGCGATCAAGCGAAGGATGCGGCCATCAAAATGCTTGAAACACAAGTAGCTCAACTTGCTTCCTCTAATCCTCAAAGGAAGCCGGGCTCTCTTCCGTCGCAAGGCTCACAACCGCAACAACTAGGGGTGTGCAAAAAAAACCGAACCGATAAACCGAACCGAAAAAATCGAGAACCGCACGTTTTATAGGTTAAATTGAACCAACAGATTAAGAAATAATGGTTAGCGTCAACCAGTTAAAATTAACGGTTTACGGTTGTTTAGGTTCAAGATTTGAGTTAGCAGTTAACCTAGAACCGAGGCAGTTAAACAAAAATATAAATAAATTGTACTTATATATACAAACTAAAACGTAAAGTTTAACTTTACAACTTTCATCAAATTTCAAATATCAATTATTTATTCTACCGTATTTTTGTAGCACTCAAAAGTCTCATTCTCGTAAAATAAAATCTCATATGCACCCCTCTCGCTTCAATTTTAACATGTTTATTGCTTTGTTATTGTTCAATACGCATTTTTGAGTTAAAACATTTATAAATTTTCTATTTACTACGGAATATTATTTAGTTAATAATGGTATATTAGATGTGGCATTTGTAATTTGTCGTTTTTATTTTGGACTGTTAGTATGTTATTAAAGTGCGTCGTAATTACTCCCTCCATTCAATTCCATTCACATCATTCACCTTTTTCACGTTTGCCAAGACACATGTCGGAATGGAAATAACTATAGTTTCGCATTACGAAAAATTATGGAAAATACGTATTGTTGTCGTACTCGTGAAGACGTATCATATAAGATCACACATGACTATGTTTTCATTTAATTTATAGATTACAAGATATTTCAAAAACGCTTCACTTGAATGAATAGTGCAAAATTTCTCTATGATGTCTCAATAGAAGTGAATGGAGGGAGTAATAATTAACTCCATTTTTTTTTTTTTTAATTTGACAGAGTAAACGGTTCGCGGTGAACCGCATAACCGAACCGTTAAAAAGGTAAACCGAACCGTACAGTAACCGTTCTTAATGGTTCGGTTTAGGTTCGGATTTTTCCCGAACCGAACCGCATACCTAATCGAAAATTAATTCGCTTGCACCGAACCGTTAATGAACACCCCTAGCAACAACATGAGTCGATCAATGCCATCTCCTTGCGTAGCGGCACAAGCTACGATGGTCCACCAATGCCTAAGGTGGTAAGTGAGGTAGACCCTTCTCTGTTTGCTAATGACTTTAGTGCTTCTAGTGATGGTTTTGCAGGAGTAGGTACGGATGGAGCCAAGCAAGGAGGAGTGGCCGTGGGCCATCACTAGCACAAAATTAAGCAAAAAAAACGCAAGAAACCCGTTTTATATAAAAAATCCAACCGTTGTTTCCATGACCGTTGTTTATAATAAAAAACAACGCAAAAAAAATGTACGAAACCGTTTTATATATCAAAAATATCGTCAGCTAAAAATTTGGCGCTTTTAATTAAATACAACGGTTTTTAACAAAAAACCGTTTTTTAAAGTAATTAAAAAAAACGGGTTTTATTAAAAAACCGTTGTTTTTAATATTTTATAAAACGGTTTTTTAAAAAAACCGTTGTTTATTATATTTTAAAAAAAACGGTTTATTGTACCGTTGTATTTGTTGATCAAAAACAAGTGTTTTTTTGAAAAAACACTTGTTTTTTATCATCAAATACAACGGTATTTTTTTGAAAAAACCCTTGTTTTTTATCACTCAATGTTTTAAAAAAAAATAATTACGAAACTGCTATAATTACACGACAATTCTCCAAATACAATTTATATAAATTATCCAAATACAATTTATATAATTATCCAAATACAATTTGTAACACCCCCATTTAGGCCGGACGGACCCTACCTACAGAAGGTCTGACACGAAACTAAAAATAGTATCAAAACAAGCACGCAGGCCTAATCTAGGTAAAGTAGTGAGACGTCTAAAGGTGGCGTCTAGACACAACCAAAATCTTAAGTCGCCCTCCAAGCGTCCCGGCAAACAGCAGCTTTACGTCCGAGTACCTACGGGGTGGGGAAAACCAAAAGCAAGAGAACACGATACAAACACCCTAGTTAGCTTCAATGTTAAATATTAATAATACGGGTGCGAGAAGGATTAAATTAACTTGAATAAAAAAAGAAACCGGCAGCAATCCTAACTACATGACAATAACAACACGAGAAAACAAAAGGAGCAGCGTATATATACTAGCACACATTTCCAAAAATGAAAATATATCAAAACATATAAAGCAACTAGAGATATATCAATGAAAATATGCTCAAAACATAACATGCAAAAAATAAAAGTGAAAAAATTATATATTGTCAGTGCACACATTTCCAAAAATGAGTCGCAATGATACAGTCGAGCATCAGAAGTTTACCTTTTCTAGTTTCTGACTCAAATCGTCAATTCTTTTCTGTGAGTCTTTAACTCGAGCTTCCAGAACCTCCTTTTCTTTACTTTGTTCCTCAAGTTCCTTCTTCAATTCCTCAACCTACCCATAACAAGACATGCAAATATGGTAAGAAACATAGATGACCAAGTAATTGGTAATCTAATCACCTAGAAGAAGACAAAACCGACTCGCTTCTGCAATTCAGCAGCCCGAGCTAGTGCCTTGCTAACCCTCTCCTCGGTATCTGAAGATCCCTTTTTCTGCCACACACCCGAAAAAGAAATAATCGACTACTCGGAACAACCATTTCACACACAAATACATGAATGTATCAACCTGTGTAGATTCTATATGACTCTGCAATGAGACGACTTTATCAGATTTCTCCTTGATGACCGCATCTAACTGAGCAATTTTCTCATCCTTACTTTGTAAATTCTGATTACTCTCATCGAGACGGGTTTCTGCAGCATGTAAAAAAGGAGGCCCATTAGGATCTGTTATTTTTTTACGCGTAAGAAAACATTTCCAAGACTTGTATTTTGGCAATAAAGGCACGACACTTAAATACACTTGCACTTTCTATATTTCTACAACATTAAAATCAAATTCACTTAACTACGCTAAGCATCTGCTGAACTATCCAAATCAAATTCACTTTCTATTCACTTAACTACGCTAAAATCAAATTCACTTAACTACGATATAAGGTCACTATGGCAGCCAAAAACGGCTGATTAGGGCTACCAGTAAAGCAGTCAGCAGCAGGCCCCACACAGCCACGCCACGCGGCCTTAACAGCAGCAACCACAACCCCGTCACAGCATCGTTTCGACAGAAAAGCAGTAGCTAAAAGCAGGGGCTCACAGCGGCCCCAACACCGCTCCCCACCAACACTTGTTTACAACTTCGACCACTTATACGTATAGACATTCACTCATTCATACCTCCACACATACATATTTATCTTCACACATCCACACATACCTTCACACTGCCAAACTTCCACATACACACTCCATAATAAATAAACAAATACGGAGTACATACTTACAACAATTCACCTAGCAACACAAACACGACCTATCATGGTCCTAAGGTCGAGCCATGGCTCGACACCACTCAAAAGAAACACACGGCAGCCTCTATAAAACTAAAAGCAGCTATAATGGGCACTCAAACTAACAGTAGACATATACAGCAGCTTTAACGAGATCAACAACAGCATTATCGTGATAATCGCCCTTCTACTTACACATCAGAGGTATCCTACAAAAACCTACTACATGACAATGGTTGGCAACAGAAAACAGAGCAATGAGCTCGAACTATTTTATACCACAGCAGCACAAACTAGTCTTATAACAACTAGCTTCCACGACAACACAAACGAGCAACAAAACAACAACAGCCCCTGTCACATGTATACCACATCCGAAACTAGGCTCTAACGCACACACAACATACCACAGCACAACGACACACGCAGCACACTCTCAAAACATAGAAACCAGACTAAGTAAGGGGACCACCCTTACCTTATGAAAAGGGAAACGTGAACCCCCCGAGCTCAAGGTCAGAAACGTGTCGTAGGTGCCTCGATTTAACAAGAACTCTACAAATAACGAACACAATATCAATTACTACTTAAATAATAACTAATCGACATATAAATTCATTTAAAAGGACTCAATTTCGAAAAACCCCCAAAAATTAGGTCTAATCTGAACGATAATGATAAACGATTGATTAAAACGAATTATACCTCCAAAACTTGAATGAGAAGGCTAAAACTCGAAGAAATCGTCAATTTGAAACCATTCGGTGAAGTAAGGCCTGGGCTGAGCGGACTGAACTGCTCGACGCTTAAGATGGAAACGTGATAATGGTGACGATGATCATAGCGTGATGATCATGATGATGTTGATGATGATTTCAGCGTGGTGATGATAACGGTGATGAACAATGAAAGAATGAATTGAAGAAGAAAGAAGAAGGAAGGAAAAACGAGGTTCAAGAGGCAGTCTCTTCCCTTCTGATTTTTGGGGTCGACTGAAGAAAAAGGGGAGGTGTTTGAGGGTTTTGTTACTTTGAGCCAATTACATAACACTCTTCTTATTATTATTATTATTACTATTACTATTATACGGAGTACTTATTATCATTATTATTATTATCATATAAAACTTCTCTTAAGAAAATAATATAAACTCTTATAAGCTCGATTTAAAAATATAAGACTCGACTTAAAATGAGATAGCCGCTTATAATAAGGTACGAAAATATGGAGTATTATAAATATGGTATATAAAATATGGTATATAAAATAATTAGTATAATATTGTCAGTAGTATAAAATTTACAAAATCTCTTATTCAATATATTATACTAAATTTGTCACCTTAGAAACAAAAATTATGAACCATTTAATTTTTTTATTTAAATTTTTTACCAAATTCTAATTTTTTTTTATATATATAGAAAAATAATTCATAGTTTATAGTTCATCATATATATAGTTCATATTTTAAAACCATTACATAAAGTTCATTTTACATAACGAGTATAAATTAATACCCTTTTTTTTTAAAGTCATTTAAAATGGTTTTTATTGAAAATTCTTTTTTTTTTTTTTTTTTGGCTTTTTAGTCAAAAATAACTGTTTTTTTTAGTAAAAACCGTTATTAAAAGTCTAAAGGCAAAAACAACGGTTTTTTTTTATAAAAACCGTTTTTTATTCTTTTCTGACAAAAATAACGGTTTTACATACGAAACCGTTATTTAAAGTCTAAGTCAAAAACAACGCATTTTTACAAAAAACCGTTATTTATTATATCCCTGTTGTTTATAGTTTTTTTCCGTTGTTTTTAATGATGGGTTTCATTTGGCGCCTATAGATTAAACAACGGAAATATTTTTGTCGTTGTTTATAATATTATAAACAACGGTAAGGCCAATTTGTGTTGTTTTTGCTCCGTTGTTTTTGCTCAGATTTGTAGTAGTGCATGATGGTGGGGCAGCCGTGGCCAAAGGTGGGGCCGAGCTAAGAAGAGCCGTGGAGAAGGAAACACAGCAAGCTAAGGACAAGCCGAATGAGCCCCCGATTCAAATCAAGTTGCCATTCCCGAGTCGAGTGGTAAAGCCTAAACTAGATGCTCAATTTGGTAAGTTCATGGAAGTTGTGAAAGACCTAAAGGTAACCGTCCCCTTCACTGAACTCGTTACTCAAATCCCTGCGTACGCTAAATTTTTAAAAGACATCCTCACCCGCAAAAGATCATTTAGTGAGGTCGAGACTGTGGCTTTTACTGCGGAATGCAGCGCTCTTTTACAAAACCAGTCTCCTCCTAAGCTAAAGGATCCGGGTAGTTTCTCCATACCTTGCACTATTGGTACAATTTCGATTTCTAACGCTCTTTGTGATTTAGGTGCAAGTGTAAGCATTATGTGTAACAACCTGGTTTTTAGTCGACTTTAATTACTAAGGCGGAAATTAATTAAGTCTTAAACCAGCGTCATTAATTATACATAAACCCAAAATATTACAACATCGTTCAAGAGTTGAATAAAACAACTCTAAATACGGAATTTAAAAGAGTATGGTGTTATATATTACATATCTCTCGAAATACAACAAAAGTAAAGTATAAACACGTCTTGTGGCCCCATCCAAAATCCAGCTCTCGGTCCACGATCTTCCTGCACAATAAACTATTGGGGGGATGCCCGCAGAGCGGACAGTGACTAGCTATGCTCATACTTACCCTCGATTTCAATTACTTTGGTTTATTACTATCGCTTTATAACTATAATAGTATGATAAAACGATAAACATGCTTAAAACATATAGCATGTAAAGACATATTAGTCATAATAAACATGCGATTTAAAACGATAAATCATATAGGCATGCTGTTCAATTAGGAAAGCAGATAACAGATAACATCATATCATTTGTATCATAGATACACAGCAGGATTACAAAGCGATATCGGACGCAACAAACATACGATTGTAACATTCTCGCCATGCACTGATTCAATTCGTAAGATTGTGGACTATAATTTTCGAAGATGGTTCACGCTCGTTCTCAATTAATCATACAACAAACAACACATACTGCTTACGAGCCTGACCACTGAGTAGGCCTTTGTACTCTGATCGATTGCATCTCACTTCCATAGTGCAGAGGCTTACTCGACTCGTGAAACCACGCCGAATACTATAATACTTGCATCTCATCCTCTAGTGTTCGAAATGATTCAACTTCAGATACAATCTCGCCAAGTAATCTTTACGCAGGTAAGAACGAATGCAAGTGTCGCGCCACTAAGAACGAAACACGGCAAGGAGACGTAACCGTGAGATGACAATCGCAATAAGGTCACGGTGGCCCCGATAACTTTAGCGAAATAGGGAATAAAACCCTAGTCTAGTATGCATACACTAATATCCAATTTAAGAGTAGGCTATGCTATTCATAGAAAGACCTTAACTCGTGATAAAACGACTATTTCCTAAAGCCCCACCCACTAAGAGTTGAATTTTTCATTATCTTGTACTTTAATGCGCTATACGACTTAAGGCGTAACGGCATGGGCGGTGATGCACAAAGCATAACATCACGGCTATACCACACTATTCGGGATGACAATCGCAATAAGGCCGAGATAGTGGCGCCCGCTACAAGACTATCTTAACCCCACTTCACTCACGATCGACGTTTTCATATCCGAGGCCCAAGCTTGACCTTTTATTTAAACATACTCATGATTTATTATTTATTTGATATTACATATCACATGTTTCTAGACTCTCCTACCTCATCGCCAAACGTTTAAGTATTTGTATTCGGTTTCATATGATCACATAACACGCTCGCTTATTATTTGAAGTGTTGTTAATTATTAACGCTTTCAAGTTCCTAAATCAAACGCTTATTAGTATGTCCAATTTTATTTATGTGTTTTTCAATCACTTTAGGTCATTTACTTCTTCATTTTAAATTTTCTATACTTAGTAAAATTTTCAATTATTTTCAAGATTTCACTATTCACTTTTCACTATTCATCGTATTTTACTATTCATCGATTTACTTATTCATTGTATTTACTATTCATCGTATTTACTATTCACCGTATTTTATACGTATCTTTATACTTATACTTATTATTATTTTTTTTTTATACTCAAGGAATTTTAGAATAATACTAAACTTGTTTTTATTTTCTAAGTACAAATTTCTAGTTTCAAAGTCGTTAGGTTCGTTTTGTACTTAGTGATTTTTGTAAATATTTTAACAGTTTAGTTTTAAAAACGTTAAGTTCGTTTTGTACTTAGTGATTTTTGAAAATATCTAAAAATCTAGTTTTAAAAACGTTAAGTTCATTTTGTATAAAGTGATAATGATTTTCATTTTAAAATATTAGTTTTAAAAAATGTTAAGTTCAATTTGTAAAAAGTGATAATGGTATTCATTTTAAATTGAGACTTAGTTAAATTTAGTCGTCTATTAACTAAATTTAGCGATTTTCATTTTTTAAAAATAATAGTATCGTGGATGATTCATTTAGGTCCGTAAGTCCAAGATCAACAGTCCAAATAGCAAAGGCAGTAACACACGATTTAGTTCATTTTTATAACGGTTACATATTTTTATCGGTTTATGATATTTTGTTTATAACTAAATCGATTTATACAAAAATTCAATTCTAATTACTATTTAACTTTAGTGACTTAGTGATAATTTCATTTTGGTCAAATTTAGTCAATTTTAAATGTATATGTCGTGTGATATGATATATGTGTCAAAATTGATTTATTTCTTTTAATTTCTTAAATCTAACTTATTAACTAATAATTAAATTATATTAACAATAAACTAAAAAGTGACAAAAATAATTTTTAACCCTAAAAATGCCCAAAATGCCGTGAGTAATTATAATAGTGTCCAAATTTTCATTTTTCGATTTTATCGGTTTTTAACTTAAAGTCTTTATATTTTAATTATTCTAATTATACTAAAACGATTTAAACTATAATGAAATTTACTAACAATTTCATTTATATTTATGAATAGTGTTTTTCAACACTTTAAATTCCTAACTTTTTAAGCTAAATGATTTATAATGTTTAAGTTGATTTATAGTATAATACTAACAATATATATAAACAATAACTAAAAATAAACTCAAATTATTAACAAACATAAATTACAACAAAATCAAAATGAACAACAATGATGAACATCAACATGAATAACATATGAACACACATGAAGATCATAATAAATCTCAAGAACACCAATTTCGATTTTAATAATTTATAATTTGTTTTCCTAATTTAGTTTTTTTTTCATAGGAACATCTATTTTATACTAACTTCATACTACATATAATTTACAAAAATTAAAAGTGAAAATATATTAAAAAAAAGGGTAAATGCCGAGTGAATGTATATATGTATATATATTTTTATTTTTCATTTTTAATCACTTTAACTCATTGTTAATATTTCACATAATTTTTATATATCACTACTACTTAATTAAAACATAACTAAACATAAAAATCATATGAAACATAATTAAAAATGCTCAAAATCAATTTAGCTAAACATGATATCATTTTACTATAACATTACTAGTAAACTATATATTTAGGTATTATCATTATTTATTCAACACATAAACATACAAGCATATAAACATGATGTTTAACATATTTAACATAAAAATCATAATTATAAAATTAGAATAACAAAACAAATTAATTTACTAAGAAGATAATACAAGACATAGTTAGTCACCTTAATCGGTAAGTTTGTTGGTTGTCCGGATCAACGATATTATCTAGGTCTAAGTCTTCACCCAAATACCCGTCTTCACCTTCAAAAATAAACCCGAGATAGTAAGCTTGAATACCCTCTAATTAGCTAAATAATACTAGTAAGTATTAGAGTAATATTTAGGGTTTTATTTAGGATGTTTTAGAGTAAAAATGAAAGAAAATCAAAGGGAGAAATGGGGGGAAGAGTCACGGCAAGAATGGAGAAGAAAATGAGAGTTTTACACTTGTGAAAATATAAGGGAACACTAGTATGATTTTTAGGTTAAATGAATTAGGTTTAGGTTTGTTTATTTAGTAAATAAAGTTTAATTATAATGAAAATAATGAGTCATAACACCACTTGACATACTAGTGTCAAAATAAGAAGCTTCTAAGATATTTGATCAAATTAAAATTTTCCACTAAATTTATCAGCTTTAAAAAGTCTGGTGTCAAAAGCGATAAAAGTCAATGTGTGCTGCTTGACTATTTTTATAATATTTCTACTTTTGAATTTTAAGACTAAAATATTTATTTCATTATTCAAAAATTTTCAAAAGTTTTAAAGAAGTCGATAAATTTTGCAAAGTGAAAGTTGTGCAAAAATAGTGATTTCTAAGGTTAAAAGGTTAGGATTTGATTTAAGGTTTGATATTAGAAATTTATGGCTAATTAATGAATTAAATTAACACGGGGTGTTACAAACCTCCCCCCTTAGAAAAGTTTCGTCCCGAAACTTGAATGAAGAATAGGATTTTCACCCGAGGTAAACAAATTTCTGGGTATTTCTCTTTCATAGAGGCTTCTGCCTCCCAAGTTGCTTGCTCACCAATTGACCCTTCCATAGCACCTTCACTAAGGGAACCGCCTTCCGCCTCAACCTCTTGGTTTCTCGAGCTAGAATCTTGACAGTCTCTGAGTATAGTAAATTAGGCTCAATCGCGATCACGCCAGGAGTAATGATATGACTTGGGTCACCTCAGACGCCTCGGTGGGAAACGTGAAATTGTGAACCTTCGACAAATTGGGTGGTAATGCTAGGCGATAGGCTACCTCACCAATTCTCCGCTTGCTATCTCATATGGTCCCACATATTTAGGACTCAATTTTCCTTTCAAACCGAAACGTCGGACCCCCTTCATGGGTGATACTTTCAAGAACACATGATCGCCAACCTTGAACTCGATTGGTCGACGATGCTTGTTGGCATACATCTTCTGGCGGTCTTGTGCCGCTTGCAGGCGTTCCCGAATGATTTTTATGTGTTCAATTTGGTCTTGAATGACCTGTGGTCCAGTTCCCACATTATCACTAGCATCGTCCCAACAGACTGGGCTACGACACTTTCTCCCGTACAGTGCCTCGAATGGAGCACAACCCAAACTTGCATGGAAACTATTGTTGTAGGAGAATTCAATCAAAGGTAGACTTTTCTCCCAATTCTCGTTGAATTCTAAAGCACATGCCCTGAGCATGTCCTCGACCGTTTGGATAGTTCGCTCAGTTTGACCATCGGTCGCAGGGTGGAAAGCGGTGCTCATCTTCAGTTGACTTCCCAATGCTGCTTGGAGCTTGTCCCAAAAATGAGAGGTGAACCTCGGATCCCTATCCGAAATAATGTCTAGCGGTACGCCGTGTAATCGGATCACCTCCTTCTCATATGCCTTAGCTAACTCTTCAAGGCTCCAGGTGTCTTTGATTGGCAGGAAATGGGCCGATTTTGTTAAGAGGTCCACTATCACCCAGATCGCATTATTTCCCTTGTGAGTTCTCGGTAAGCCCGTTATGAAATCCATGGAAATGGAGTCCCATTTCCCTAATGGAATGTCCAAGGGTTGTAGTAGTCCCCCAGGTCGCTGGTGTTCGAATTTCACCTTCTGGCAGATTAAGCACTTTGCAACGTACTCGGCAATCTCTGCCTTCATTCCTACATACCAGAACCTCAGCTTTAAATCTTGGTACATCTTATCAGAACCTGGATGTATGGAGTATCGCGTACTATGTGCCTCGTCGAGGATCCTTCTCTTTAAAACTGGTACGTCAGGCACACACCACCTTTCTTTGAATCTCAAACTCCCGTCAGGTTTAATCTCAAACCCTACTCGGTTTCCTGAAGGAATTTCCCTTCTGATTTTCACGAGTTCTTCATCCTCCCATTGTAGAGCTCTGATCTCGTGATATAACTCCGGCTCTGCGATCATTGCGTTCAAATCAAAGATCGCCGATCGAACCAACTCTAAGTTCATTCTCTTGAAGTCTCTGACAATACCATCCGGAATTTCCCAAATGTTATTAAGGGTATGCGTAGTCTTTCTACTCAGAGCGTCAGCAACAACGTTCGCCTTACCCTCATGGTATAATAGTTCAATTTTGTAGTCCTTGATCAGTTCTAACCACCGGCGTTGCCTCATGTTGAGTTCCCTCTGTGTGAAGATGTATTTCAGGCTCTTGTGGTCTGTGTAGAACTTGATACTCACTCCGTAGAGGTAATGACGCCAGATTTTCAGGGCAAACACCACAGCTGCTAATTCTAGGTCATGAGTTGGGTAGTTTCGTTCATGAACCTTTAATTGCCTTGACGCATAAGCAATGACCTTCCCTTGTTGCATCAGTACGCAACCCAGGCCATTCAAAGGAGGCGCCATCAGAGACTTCATACTGCCTCCATCCGTAGGGAGAGCTAAGACGGCGCCGTGGTAAGCCTTGTCTTGAGTTCCTGAACGCATTCTCGCACTCGCCGCCCATATGAATTTGGATTCTTTTTGTAGCACTTTGTCATTGGTCGTGCTACCTTAGAGAAATCGAACGAACCTCCTGTAGTATCCTCGCCAACCCTAGGAAGTCTGCAGATTTCAGCTTATATTTGTGGGAGCCTTCCATTCTTTCATCTGCGTCGATCTTTGCAGGATCTACCATCACTCCGCCCTTTGAGATGACGTGACCCGGGAATGCTACCTTCTCGAGCCAAAATTCGTGACTTAGAAAATTTAGCATACCACTTATATTCCCTTAGTATCCCCAAGATGATACGAAGATGCTCCTCGTGTTCTCGCCTCTTGGAATAAATCAGATATCGCCAATGAAAACCACCACGCATATGTTCAGGTACTCGTGGAAGGTTCTGCTCATTTGATCCATGAACACCATTGCGCGTTTGTTAAACCGAACGGCATGACCTTAAACTCGTAGTGACCATATCTCGCTTCAAAGCGCCTTCGGATGTCCTGTTCTCTTACCGCAACTGATGGTAACTCGACCTTAGATCGATCTTAGAAAACACTCCCGCGCTTCTTCAATTGATCAAAGAGATCGCCGATTCGGGCAAAGGGTAGCGGTTTTTAATGGTCACCTTGTTCAATTCCTCGTAGTCGGCGCAGTCTCATACCGCCATCTTTCTTCTTCACAAAGAGAACCTGTCGCCTAAGGTGAGACACTCGGTCTTATGAAACCCTTCTCAATCATCTCCTCAAGTTGTTTCTTCAACTCCTGTAGTTCTACCTGCCATCCTATAAGGTGCCTTTGAGATTGGGGCCGTGTTCGTGCAAGGTCGATAGAGAACTCGACATCACGTGCAGTGGCAAGCCTGGTAAATCGTCTGGAAAGACATCGTGAATTCCCGTACTCACGTGAATATCTTCAATTTTCACGCTTTCCTTTACTGCCGTTGACACCGCATAGGTACACTTGATGTCCCTTTCTTTCTAACCGCTGAAGTTGTAGCACGATATGATCTTCGCCCCTTAATTGGCGATGTCTTCCGACACGTGACTCTATTCCCAAAGAGGATGTTTCGCGAATCTTTCGGTCCCAGACTCGAACATTGCATGGTATTTAGTCAACCAATCGATACCCAAAGATGACGTCGAACTCCTGGCATGTCGAAAAGAATCAGGTCGGATAGAAAGATTGTTTTATGAATTGTGATTGGAGTTCCTTTGAAAATTTTTGAGCATTTGAAAATTTTTCCGTTTGGTAAGGAAATATTTGCGTGGATTGGTTCGGAACTTGTGAGATTAGCTTTATGAATAAATTTAGAAGATATAAAGGACAATGATGCCCCAAAGGTCAAACAAAACCACAGCGTTCTGAGTTTATAAGAAAAATACCGGTGATGACGCCACCTCAGGTGACTCCTCCGCCTCGGCAGGTGAGGACATATACTCGACCTGCACTCACTACAGATTGTGGTATTCCCGCAACAGTGTCGTGTTCGGTTATTGGGACACACATTAGACTTATGCCCCACCATTTTACACTTGTAGCATGTAATCGGGCAGATCACAGACTGCCTCCTTCGTGTGACGCCTTGCACATACGACAAGTCCCCAGAAGACTCTTGGTTGAGGAGCCCTTCCCGCAACCATGGCTCTCTCGTTGTTCCCAGCAGAACCTGCTTTTGGAACGTAGGCCTCAAAATTTGGCCTCTCTTTGACCCAAGGGCGTTGGTAGTTAAACTCGAATGAAGCTCGACTGTGACACCTGAGGGCACAAACACCTTCTTCTTCTTTTCACCTTTTCTAACTCCGGAGAAGCCCATAGGCTACATGCGCATTCATACGCCGCAAAGAACGGTATTGTAGGTGTTGGGTACTCATGGGTACGCATAGTGTTAGACATATTGCGCAGATACCTGGGGTCATGGCCCTTTCGTTGGGAGCGATCGCGATCCCAAATTTGGCCACCGTTGAAATTTTGCGGTGTATTCTTGGAGTGTCATGTCCCCCATCTTAAGAGCTATGAATTCCTCTTCCTTCTGACAACGGAGCTTATACCCAAAGTACTTCTCCTTGATTTTCGTTGTGAACTCGTACCATGTAAACGTGGCGTCAGGCTCGTTGGTCCTGACCACGTTCCACCAATCATTCGCCTCGCCTTTCAAGTAGTAGGCGGCGATGTTTACCCTATCCTCTGGTGGTGTCCTGCTTAGGTCCATCAACTTTTTCATCTCTTCCAGCCAATTCGTGAGATCGATAGGGTTACTTGAACCCGAGTATTCTTGTGGTCGATGACGTGAAACACGATCAAACGCGCTTGGATGATGTTGGCGGTTTGCGTTGTCCGTGGCTATTTCTGCCAAACGGATCAAAGATTCTTCTGCCAGGAGGTGTCTTTCCTCGTCTGTCATTGGAGGTGCAGCCATTCTGAAAGAATTAAGACGTGAAGGAATTTATTAGTATTGCGAGAGGTTAGAAGACATGCTTATCATTGATAGCTTTTACTTGAAAGTAAATGCAATAACGGCAGTTATGCAAGTAAGCACAGAAGTTAGGTATTTTATTCCATTGAGATGCCTCTGGTACATTTTCTGAAGAAGATAGAAGAAAGGTTGAAAGTAGAGAGTGTATTTTTGTGGAATTGTTTATGAATTTAACAGATGTCTTCACTCTGTGCCGTCTGGTACTTCTTTCGATGCTTCAATCCTCGGGAGCAGAATTATTATTTTGATTTTATATCCGAGGATAGTTGTTAGTTTAAATCAGTCACTTCAGCAAGTAGCAAGCATACGCGAGTTAGTGTATTTTATTTTGAGGGAAGTAGTTTGTTATATTTAAAATCCTAAGTCTATGGTCAGTCCTTAAGATTTCTACCCATCCTCACACTTTAAAGCGATTTGAAGTTTATTATTTAAGTGATCTAATAAAAGAAAAATCTAATTTATTATTTGGTCCTATTAGTCTATGCCTGACATACAATATGAATGTCCGCCCAGTGTCTCTCGTTAGGTAAACATAAATCGCATTAGGCAATTCATGTTACTGGCCACGAGTCACCGATAATTAATCAGAATAACCTGGTTTTTAGTCGACTTTAATTACTAAGGCGGAAATTAATTAAGTCTTAAACCAGTCACATTAATTATACATAAACCCAAAATATTACAACATCGCTCAAGAGTTGAATAAAACAACTCTAAATACTGAATTTAAAAGAGTATGGTGTTATATATTACATATCTCTAAATACAACAAAAGTAAAGTATAAACACGCCTTGTGGCCCCGCCCAAAATCCAAATTTCTCATCCACGATCTTCCCGCACAATAAACTATTGGGGGATGCCCTGAATGACAAAGGACTAGCTATGCTCATACTTACCCTCGATTTCAATTACTTTGGTTTATTACTATCGCTTATAACTATAATAGTATGATAAAACGATAAACATGCTTAAAACATATAGCATGTAAAGACATATTAGTCATAATAAACATGCGATTTAAAACGATAAATCATATAGGCATGCTGTTCAATTAGGAAGCGGATAATGTATAACATCATATCATTTGTATCATAGATACACAAGCAGGATTACAAAGCGATATCGGATCGCAACAAACATACGATTGTAACATTCTCGCCATGCACTCGATTCAATTCGTAAGATTGTGGTCTTTAATTTTCAAGACGGTACACACTGCTCTCAATTAATCATACAACAAACAACACATAACGCTACGAGCCCGACCATCGAGTAGGCCTTTGTACTGATCGATTGCATTTCACTTCCATAGTGCAGAGGCTTACTCGACTCGTAAACCACGCCGAATACTATAATACTTGCATCTCATCCTCTAGTGTTCGAAATGATTCAACTTCAGATACAATCTCGCCAAGTAATCTTTACGCAGGGTAAGAACGAATTCAAGTGTCGGGCCCACTAAGAACCAAACACGGCAAGGAGACAGAACCGTGAGATGACAATCGCAATAAGGTCACGGTGGCCCTGATAACTTTAGCGAAATAGGGGAATAAAACCCTAGTCTAGTATGCATATACTAATATCCAATTTAAGAGTAGGCTATGCTATTCATAGAGCACCTTAACTCAGGATAAAACGACTATTTCCTAAAGCCTGACCCACTAAGAGATGAATCTTTCATTATCTTATGCGAACAGGCTATACGACTTAAGGCGAATCGGCATGGGCAGTGATGCACAAAGCATAATATCACGGCTATACCACACTATTCGGGATGACAATCGCAATAAGGCCGAGATAGTGGCGTCCGCTACAAGACTATCTTAACCCCACTTCACTCACGATTGACGTTTTCATATCTGAGGCCCAAGCTTGACCTTTTATTTAAACATACTCATGATTTATTATTTATTTGATATTACATATCACATGTTTCTGCACTCTCCTAGTCTCATCGCCAAACGCTTAAGTATTTGTATTCGGCTTCATATGATCACATAACACGTTCGCTTATTATTTGAAGTGTTGTTAATTATTAACGCTTTTCAAGTTCCTAAATCAAACGTTTATTAGTATGTCCAATTTTATTTATGTGTTTTTCAATCACTTTAGGTCATTTACTTCTTCATTTTAAATTTTCTATACTTAGTAAAATTTTCAATTATTTTCAGTATTTCACTATTCACTTTTCACTATTCATCGTATTTTACTATTCATCGTATTTACTATTCATTGTATTTACTATTCATCGTATTTACTATTCACCGTATTTTATACGTATTTTTATACTTATACTTATTATTATTTTTTTTTTTTATACTTAAGGTATTTTAGAATAATACTAATCTTGTTTTCTTTTTATTTTCTAAGTACAAATTTCTAGTTTCAAAGTCGTTAGGTTCGTTTTGTACTTAGTGATTTTTGTAAATATTTTAACAGTTTAGTTTTAAAAACGTTAAGTTCGTTTTGTACTTAGTGATTTTTGAAAATATTCTAAAAGTCTAGTTTTAAAAACGTTAAGTTCATTTTGTATAAAGTGATAATGATTTTCATTTTAAAATATTAGTTTTAAAAATGTTAAGTTCAATTTGCAAAAAGTGATAATGATATTCATTTTAAAATGAGACTTAATTAAATTTAGTCGTCTATTAACTAAATTTAGCGATTTTCATTTTAAAAATAATAGTATCGTGGATGATTCATTTAAGTCCGTAAGTCCAAGATCAACAGTCCAAATAGCAAAGGCAGTAACACACGATTTAGTTCATTTTTATAACGGTTACATATTTTTATCGGTTTATAATATTTTGTTTATAACTGAATCGCTTTATACAAAAATTCAATTCTAATTACTATTTAACTTTAGTGACTTAGTGATAATTTTATTTTAGTCAAATTTAGTCAATTTTAAATGTATATGTCGTGTGATATGATATATGTGTCAAAATTGATTTATTTCTTTTAATTTCTTAAATCTAACTTATTAACTAATAATTAAATTATATTAACAATAAACTAAAAAGTGACAAAAATAATTTTTAACCCTAAAAATGCCCAAAATGCCGTGAGTAATTATAATAGTGTCCAAATTTTCATTTTTCGATTTTATCGGTTTTTAACTTAAAGTCTTTATATTTTAATTATTCTAATTATACTAAAACGATTTAAACTATAATGAAATTTACTAACAATTTCATTTATATTTATGAATAGTGTTTTTCAACACTTTAAATTCCTAACTTTTTAAGCTAAATGATTTATAATGTTTAAGATGATTTATAGTATAATACTAACAATATATATAAACAATAACTAAAAATAAACTCAAATTATTAACAAACATAAATTACAACAAAATCAAAATGAACAACAATGATGAACATCAACATGAATAACATATGAACACACATGAAGATCATAATAAATCTCAAGAACACCAATTTCGATTTTAATAATTTATAATTTGTTTTCCTAATTTAGTTTTTTTTTTCATAGGAACATCTATTTTATACTAACTTCATACTACATATAATTTACAAAAATTAAAAGTGAAAATATATTAAAAAAAAGGGTAAATGCCGAGTGAATGTATATATGTATATATATTTTTATTTTTCATTTTTAATCACTTTAACTCATTGTTAATATTTCACATAATTTTTATATATCACTACTACTTAATTAAAACATAACTAAACATAAAAATCATATGAATCATAATTAAAAATGCTCAAAATCAATTTAGCTAAACATGATATCATTTTACTATAACATTACTAGTAAACTATATATTTAGGTATTATCATTATTTATTCAACACATAAACATACAAGCATATAAACATGATGTTTAACATATTTAACATAAAAATCATAATTATAAAATTAGAATAACAAAACAAATTAATTTACTAAGAAGATAATACAAGACATAGTTAGTCACCTTAATCGGTAAGTTTATTGGTTGTCCGGATCAACGATATTATCTAGGTCTAAGTCTTCACCCAAATACCCGTCTTCACCTTCAAAAATAAACCCGAGATAGTAAGCTTGAATACCCTCTAATTAGCTAAATAATACTAGTAAGTATTAGAGTAATATTTAGGGTTTTATTTAGGATGTTTTAGAGTAAAAATGAAAGAAAATCAAAGGGAGAAATGGGGGGAAGAGTCACGGCAAGAATGGAGAAGAAAATGAGAGTTTTACACTTGTGAAAATATAAGGGAACACTAGTATGATTTTTAGGTTAAATGAATTAGGTTTAGGTTTGTTTATTTAGTAAATAAAGTTTAATTATAATGAAAATAATGAGTCATAACACCACTTGACATACTAGTGTCAAAATAAGAAGCTTCTTAAGATATTTGATCAAATTAAAATTTTCCACGAAATTTATCAGTTTTAAAAAGTCGGGTGTCAAAAGCGATAAAAGTCAATGTAATGCGGCGTTTGACTATTTTTATAATATTTCTACTTTTGAATTTTAAGACTAAAATATTTATTTCATTATTCAAAAATTTTCAAAAGTTTTAAAGAAGTCGATAAATTTTGCAAAGTGAAAGTTGTGCAAAAATAGTGATTTCGGAAGGTTAAAAGGTTAGGATTTGATTTAAGGTTTGAAATTAGAAATTTATGGCTAATTAATGAATTAAATTAACACGGGGTGTTACATTATGCCTTACTCCGTATGTGAGAAACTCAACATGGGCGAGTTAAAGGTTACGAATATCACGCTCCAAATGGCGGATCGTTCTGTCAAACGCCCTCTAGGTGTTTTGGAGGACGTTCCTGTCAAGGTTGATAAATTTTTCATCCCTGTCGATTTCATAGTTCTTGACATGGCCGAGGACTCCCAAATTCCTATTATTTTGGGTCGGCCCTTCCTGCACACTACTGGTGCTGTAATTGATGTCAAGAACGGGAAATTGACATTGGATGTAGGAGGTGATACTATAACCTTTAACTTGTCTAGTGCCTTAAAGCGCCCCATGTTCGAGGAGTCTGTCTATTCTATTGACATTGTAGATGAGTGTATTGCGGAGAACTTACCTAGAGTCCTTGCTAGGGACCCTCTAGAGGCTGTGCTTTGTTGTGATGTAGTTGCAGGCGATCTAGGGAGGACAGAAGCAGGTAAGGATGCGCTGAAAGACGAGTTGAGTGGCGATACGGTTGGCTTTGCTGCAAGCCAACCAATTGGAGCTGTTGATGGTGATAGCCGAGATAATGATGATGATGGACTTGATGACAAGGACGATGATGGTAGTGGGTTTGTGTACTGACAAGGCTAAAGTTTTCATGCCTCAATCAAAATAAACCTAACGAACAACTAACAGAAGCTAGTGGTAAGCAGGATCGTATCCACAGAGAAACGGAGCAGTTATAAGCTAAAGTCGGAGTAAACAGGTCTAACTCGGGTGTGAAAAAGGGGTTTGTTGTGGACTATAAACTAAAGCAATAATAAAGAAGATGAACAGAAATCAATAAGGAGAAGGATTAGGGCATCGGGTTCATTATGACAATGATTCAGGAACTCAAATTCATAAGAAGGAAGCGATAAACTGTGCAAATGATTAGGTTTATAAAACGCTCTCTCGAGTCAATTTTAGCCTTAAGCAAATTTAGCGGGCTCTCGCAACTTACTAAATTCAACTTATCAATCTCGCGTAAGTCTAGTTTTAACTCGGCTTTCGATCTTAAATTAAAACTTACTCAGGTTCAATTAAACTCAGACAAATCGTTGATCAGGCGAAATAATCCTAATTCAATTGGCATAAAACGCGTAGAAAGAAACTCAATTGCACAATATATTCAACCAGTTTAATCTAAAAACATGTTCCTGAACCAAATATCACAAATTCCCCTAAACCCTAATAGAGGAATTAGCTAGACATAATGGAAATTAAAGTAGAACAATAAAGAGAAGACATGATAACAAAAGTAATTGCAACTAAATAAAACCTGGAATTAACGGAGTACTGACGGTTACAACTGAATCAATCTTGAATCTAAACTAAAGTTGGGAGTTTTTGAAGGAGAGAAAATAAAGCAGTAAACTAACCTAACTTTGAATGTAAAAGTAAAGTATAAAACTAAAGATGATCCTCAATAATTCGACCTAGAGTTCTTATATATAGTTTTCCAAATAAAACCAACTTGTATTAAATCAAATCCGGGAAATAAAGCACAGGGGCCGGCCGGCCGGCTGCCGGCCTGACCCAACCGGCCGGTTCCCAAATTCTGGGCCAGCTCTCTTCAACTTCAACTTCGGCCCAATCTTCATTTGGGCTTGATTAAACTCGTGGCCTTTAGTCTTTTGATCCTTGTTTTGCCTTCCCGAGCTCCTTCACGAGCTCGAGCTTGGTCTCGTAGTCTCAAATCTCGTGTTTGCTCCAAATGCCTTGACACGGCTAAGTCGTATCACCCTGTCAAAATAAACCTAACGAACAACTAACAGAAGCTAGTGGTAAGCAGGATCGTATCCACAGAGAAACGGAGCAATTATAAGCTAAAGCAGGTGAAAACAGGTCTAACTCAAAGGTATGAAAAGGAGTTTGTTTCAAACTATAAACTAAAGCAGATAATAAAGAGGATGAATAGAAATCAATAATGGGGAAGATTAGGGCATCGGGTTCATTATGACAATGATTCAGGAACTCAAATTTATAAGAAGGAAGCGATAAACTGTGCAAATGATTAGGTTTAGAAAACGCTCTCTCGAGTCAATTTTAGCCTTAAGCAAATTTAGCGGGCTCTCGCAACTTACTAAATTCAACTTATCAATCTCGCGTAAGTCTAGTTTTAACTCGGCTTTCGATCTTAAATTAAAACTTACTCAGGTTCAATTAAACTCAGACAAATCGTTGATCAGGCGAAATAATCCTAATTCAATTGGCATAAAACGCGTAGAAAGAAATCAATTGCACAGAATATTCAACCAGTTTAATCCTAAAACATGTTCCTGAACCAATTATCACAAATTCCCCTAAACCCTAATTGGGAAATTAGCTACTCATGATTGAAACTAAAACAAAATAATAAAGAGAAGACATGATAATAGAAGTAATTGCAATAGAATAAAAACCTGAAACTTACGGAGTACCGACGGTTACAGTTGAATCAATCTTGAAAACTAAACTAAAGAAGCTTTAAAGTTTTAGAGAACTCAAAAGAGAGCAGTAAAACTAAACTAGGTAAAGTAAAGCATAACGTTTATTTTCGACCTAAGTAACCTATTTATAGTTTCCTAAAGTTAAAACACGAATTAAAATAAAATCCGGAGAATAAAGCGTCAGGTACGTGGCCGTGTGGTCTGCACCGGCGACCAACAATTTTGGGCCGGCTCACATTCTCTTCTATTCTTAGCCCAAGTCTTGCTTTGGGCCTTTATTAACTCGTATTCCTCTTCCTTTTGGCCTTTGGCTTGTATTCCCAGGCTCCCGTGCGAGCTCGAGCTTGGGCTTGGCGTCTTGCTTCTCGTATTGCTCCAATCGTCCCGGGTTTTGGCTCAAAACCACCAAAACCTGCGAAATGTAAATAAAAGGCAGCAGTAACGAGAAATATAACATATAGCTCATAGAATCATAATAAATACGAATAAAAGCAAGCTAAATGCGACTGAACCGGGGGCAAATAATGTATATAAATAACGTGTATCAAACTCCCCCAAACCAAACCTTTGCTTGCCCTCAAGCAAAAAGCGTCAGAGAAAATCAAAGTGACACGAACCTATCACGTTAGTATCTCGAAGTGGACGACCTATGCACATAAACAATACAGCCATAGCCTATTTCACCGAGAATAGAGCACAAGTCTCAATCATTCACACCACATCGTATTACTAGCCTCTAACGCTTACGCAAAAGTAGAACTGACGACATTTTCAATTCAAGCAAGGCCAACCGAACGTACCACTTTCCATCAACCAAATCTTTCCACATCATTTCCTTTTTCTCTTTCCTTTTTCTTTTGTTTCTTTTTTTTCTTTTTCGCAAATGTGGAGCATCCCTCGTATGCAATACCGTTTAGTTTGACATTCACTCGGTAAAGATCGTGCTCGGGTATACATTTTTCCTTAAGGGTTACATTATTGCTCATACTCTCGGTCGCAACCAAATTCATGGCCACTGTGGTTACTCAAGTCAATGAGTCCCCTCCGAGAGCATCGAAGCATTGCTCCAACATAAATAAATCTTTCCAATCAAACCACTAACCAACAAACCAATCATTCCACAAACCATTGCCAAGCTCGAATGTCAAAGTCGAAAGTAAACGAACGAAAAGCGACAAGAATTAAGCAGATACAAGTGGGTTAGTGTTTGAGGCTCGCAATCTATTAATAGGAAACAAACCAATCGCGCAAGCTAAGACGATAGAAAGTCGACTCGGAGATACTAAAGATCAAAATTAATGCACTAATCAATTCTCCAAACTGGACAAAGCGGACCAAAAAGACTCGTATTTTTGTGATTTTTGTGTGATTTTTGAATTTTTCAATGTTTTTGGGTATTTATAAATGTTTTTATATAAATGCACACTAACACTAAAATGAAAATGCAAAGCGCGAAAGTGCTTCCCTCCCCCAATCCAAATCACACATTGTCCTCAATGTGGAAAACAGCATAACCACACAAGCAGAGGAGGACACATAACATACGGGGAAGAAAAACAGAGACGAGAAAGAGGGTAAAAGGGGTAAAGAGTGCTCACATTATAAAGTTGGAGCTCCCCCAAACCGAAGTCAATCATGGAGTGCGGCTAAAATCCACATATATGCGTCCAAATCAGTCCAACGTTGAAGTACTTCAGCAGAGCACGCAAGAAGAAGAAAAACGAACCAGCAGAACATGGGGCCGGTCCCAAAGCCACGGCGTGGCCGGCTCCCATGCATTTTTCAATTTTTTACGCTTTTTCTTCTGCTTCAAATTTCAGCTACGGTGCCGGTCTGAGCCCGGCTGCCGGTCGACCGGCTAGCACGTCTCCTCGTAGCGTATTCTCAAGAATACTACGGACAAAAGTCCTAAAGTACCTGCGCGCTAAAATCAGAAAATAATACCCTCGTCCTCACGCGCTCAAAGTAAAACCAGAAAATGTCGTAAAAACAAAGTACAAGTGCAAATCAAAATACAACGTCATCGGGTTGCCTCCCGGAAGCGCTGGTTTATAGTCCCGCACGACTCTTCAAAGCCTCAATAATCAAGTATAATTAGGCCAAGGTCGTTGGCCATTTGCGACAGCTTCACTCGGCGAAACAGCAGTCGTTCGCCATAGAACGCCTCCCTCTCGAGGCAGCTCAGCATAGTCCATCATGCACGGGGCTCCATCTCTAAATGGCTCTCCAAATCGCCCTTGTGCTCCAAGCGGCTGAACCGTAGGCCTTCCGCCATCACTAGTGTCAAACAAATCGGCTTTAAGCAATTTCCGCTCCCCCAAACCAACCTTGCAGCTATCCTGTAAAGAACCTGCACACGGGGAGACAACAGAAACGACCTCCAAAGTGTCTCCAGTAGAGTGAGACGGAGGTAAAACATTAACAGAACAAACCGATTCTAGACGCATGGGCAACCGCGGGGTATCAGAATGCGTAAAAGTGAGCTTTTCACCCCCCATCGTAAAGGCTAAAGTCTTATTGCCCACGTCAATAACTGCACCAGCAGTGTGCAGGAAGGGTCTCCCCAAAATGATGGGAATGTGGACATCCTCGGGCATATCAACCACTACAAAGTCTACAGGGATAAAGAACTTTCCAACCTGTACTGGGACGTCTTGTAGGATACCCAAGGGACGCTTTACGGAACGGTCAGCCATTTGTAGGGTAATGTGAGTGGGTTCCAAAGCTGATAAGCTCATCCTTTGGTACAAAGAGTAGGGTAGGACACTCACACTCGCTCCAAGGTCACATAAAGCGTTGCGGACCACAAACTTACCGATTGAGCAAGGAATAGAAAAGGTCCCGGGGTCGCTAAGCTTAGGGGGTTTACTACCCTACAGCCTAGTACTAGCCTTCCCCACAAAAGCCACGGTCGAGACATCATCTAATGTACGCTTCCGAGCCAAGACCTCCTTCAAAAACTTAGCATACGCAGGTATTTGAGTCACAAGATCAAGAAAATGGACATTTACCTGAAGCGCTTTAACGACGTCGACGAACTTTTTGAACTTAGCCTCGGACTCTTCACGTAGTCGACCCGAAAATGGGAGCTTAATCTGAATTGGGGGCGTTGGAGTAGCGACAGGAACACTCGAATTAACACCCAAATCATCTTTCCTCGTAGCAAAGAGTCCGGTAGGTTGATCACGGCCATCGGCCGACCGGTCACGCTGCATTTGTCCTCGGATCGTCATAAAACATGCCACTTCTCAATGTAATGGCGCATGCCGTATCGGGAGGATTAGGAGGATGGCCCTGCGATGGTAGATAGCCAGGTTGACGCGAAGCTTGTGAAGTGGCGAGTTGAGCCACTTGATTCTCTAACAATTTTATTGCTGCGTCCTTAGCTTGCCCATCCTTTTGCATCTGCTGCAGCATAGCCTCCTGCGTCTTTTGCATACCCATCATCAATTGTTGCATTTGCAACACCATACCCTTAGTCTCAGCCAAAGGATCGGGTCCCGGGGTCGTCTGAGGAGGTGGTGTGTAGGGTGGTTTTTGGTAATTGGGTTGGAGTGGTTGGAAATTTTTATGAGGGGGCATATAAGGAGCATTTGGAGGTGGTTGGGTGGTCGGGTTCAGCACATTTTGGTTACGGTAGGATAAGAGAGAACGATCGTAACCCGGCTGGTTTTGGTAGGGCAGGTTTTGATTATAGGATTGGTAAGCGTAAACCTGCTCTTGGGGTGCAGCATACCCCATAGAATAACCCGAATCATGCCCTGCAATAGCATTAACATGTGCACTCGACGAACCACTCCCCTGCATAGCATCAAACTTCCTATTCAGCTCAGAAAGTTGACTCATAACTGCACTTATGCTCTCATTTCCACGGTCGTTGTGCGCGGACCGTGAATTACCCCTAGGCTTACCAAACTGGGCCGAATGGACAGCCATTTCCTCAATCGTTTGCCACGCTTTATCGTCATCAGTGTTATTAGCAAATCGACCTCCCGCGGCCGAATCAAGAATAGCGCGACTCTCGGCGTATAACCCGTTGTAAAATGTCATAACCACCAACCAATCATCGAACCCGTGGTGTGGACATTCACGGAGTAACCGCTTGTAACGGTCCCACGCCTCAGCTAACGTCTCGTCAAAGCTCTGCTGGAACCCCTGAATCTGACTACGGAGTTGGTTAGTCCGCTCCGGAGGATAATACTTGCGATAGAAAGTAAGAGCGAGACTTGGCCAATCCGTAATACCCGCGGCAGTCTTGTCCAGATCCGTGATCCAATCCCGCGCTCGATCACGTAAAGAAAAAGGGAACAGCATCTCCCTAATTTGGTTTTGAGTGATCCCGTTCTGCTTAATTGTCGAGCAGTAATCCGTAAAAACCTGCATGTGTTTCCCGGGATCCTCCGTTGGATTGCCGCCGAACTGATTGCGCTCCACCAAAGTAAGAAAGGCGGGGTGAATCTCGAAATTACCCGTCAAAGTAGCGGGCATTTGGAATCCATCAAGTACGGACTCCGGCTTGGGCAACGAATGACTATATAATTTCGGCATAGTCACACGCGGTGGAGAAGAACCTGGAGTAATAGGTGGTGTGTCCTCTTCGTAGGACGATCGCGTTGCACTGGACTCCGAATGCGACGCTTCCTCAAAATCAAGATCGATTAATTTACTTGCTTCTTTACGTAGTCTGTGAAATGCTCGCTCAGGTTCAGGCTCAAATGGGACTAGAGTCCGAGGTGACCTGTGCATAAACAAAACTACAAACAAACGTTGAGAAACGGTCTCAAGGAACTAGGTTCCTTGAGACAAGGGAGAAAAACCTGCAACAAACTAAAACTATAACTAGCAAAGCCGTTTCCCCGGCAACGGCGCCAAAATTGACACGGCTAAGTCGTATCACCCTGTCAAAATAAACCTAACGAACAACTAACAGAAGCTAGTGGTAAGCAGGATCGTATCCACAGAGAAACGGAGCAATTATAAGCTAAAGCAGGTGAAAACAGGTCTAACTCAAAGGTATGAAAAGGAGTTTGTTTCAAACTATAAACTAAAGCAGATAATAAAGAGGATGAATAGAAATCAATAATGGGGAAGATTAGGGCATCGGGTTCATTATGACAATGATTCAGGAACTCAAATTTATAAGAAGGAAGCGATAAACTGTGCAAATGATTAGGTTTAGAAAACGCTCTCTCGAGTCAATTTTAGCCTTAAGCAAATTTAGTGGGCTCTCGCAACTTACTAAATTCAACTTATCAATCTCGCGTAAGTCTAGTTTTAACTCGGCTTTCGATCTTAAATTAAAACTTACTCAGGTTCAATTAAACTCAGACAAATCGTTGATCAGGCGAAATAATCCTAATTCAATTGGCATAAAACGCGTAGAAAGAAATCAATTGCACAGAATATTCAACCAGTTTAATCCTAAAACATGTTCCTGAACCAATTATCACAAATTCCCCTAAACCCTAATTGGGAAATTAGCTACTCATGATTGAAACTAAAACAAAACAATTTTTTTTTTTTTTGGTAAAATGTAAGCAATTATATTGATAACCAAATACTATTACAAATTTGAGTACAAGCAAACCACTCTAGTTATTTCAAGCCAATTCTAACTAGCCAATCGTGAGTGGTTAAATCGAGATCATCTTTAACAATATAATCATACAAAAACGATTCCTAAGTACGTGTTTCATCTGTAGAATCACT
This sequence comes from Dianthus caryophyllus, assembly GCA_023091065.1. NCBI lineage: Eukaryota > Viridiplantae > Streptophyta > Magnoliopsida > Caryophyllales > Caryophyllaceae > Dianthus > Dianthus caryophyllus. The sequence goes on from CM041530.1 coordinate 4,685,763, forward strand.
TCGGCAGGTCGGTGGACGAAATTCTCGGCCCAGGCCAAATTCCTCTCCTTCCAAGTGAAGTAGATTAGACATTGAATCAAAGCCGTCTCACATCTTTGCCTACATTTCGTGCCCCGCTGCAAATTCCTCCACAAATCAGCTCTATGCTGAAACGAAGGTAACTCAGTCCACTGTGACCATTTCTGCATCAATTGAACCGTATAAGTACAGTCCCAAAACACGTGCTCCACGTCCTCGGTACCTAAACCACACATCTGACAAATTGCATCCACACAAACATTCCAAGCATAAAGCTTAGTTTTCACAGCCAAAGCCTCCCTAATCAACATCCAACTGAGGAAACGATGCTTCGGGACAGCCCAGCTATTCCACACAAAAGACGGCCATTGAACCTTAGGAAAATGATCTCTGCAATAATTATAAGCAGAGGAAACAGTGTACCCTTTCGCATCCAAGGTCCAATCTCCATTATCATATCCACCAGCAAACTAATAAAGAGAAGACATGATAATAGAAGTAATTGCAATAGAATAAAAACCTGAAACTTACGGAGTACCGACGGTTACAGTTGAATCAATCTTGAAAACTAAACTAAAGAAGCTTTAAAGTTTTAGAGAACTCAAAAGAGAGCAGTAAAACTAAACTAGGTAAAGTAAAGCATAACGTTTATTTTCGACCTAAGTAACCTATTTATAGTTTCCTAAAGTTAAAACACGAATTAAAATAAAATCCGGAGAATAAAGCGTCAGGGCCGGCCGGCCGGCAGCCGGTCCAGACCGGCCTGACCAACAATTTTGGGCCGGCTCACATTCTCTTCTATTCTTAGCCCAAGTCTTGCTTTGGGCCTTTATTAACTCGTATTCCTCTTCCTTTTGGCCTTTGGCTCGTATTCCCAGGCTCCCGTGCGAGCTCGAGCTTGGGCTTGGCGTCTTGCTTCTCGTATTGCTCCAATCGTCCCGGGTTTTGGCTCAAAACCACCAAAACCTGCGAAATGTAAATAAAAGGCAGCAGTAACGAGAAATATAACATATAGCTCATAGAATCATAATAAATACGAATAAAAGCAAGCTAAATGCGACTGAACCGGGGGCAAATAATGTATATAAATAACGTGTATCATGCCTCGGGTTTTGGCTCAAAACCACCAAAACCTGCAAAATGTAAATGAAAGGCAGCAGTATCGAGAAATATAACAAATAGCTCATAAAATCATAACGAATACGAATAAATGCAAGCTAAATGCGACTAAACCGGGGGCATATAACGTATATAAATAGCACTGATCATGTACGACGCGACCCACGGATGGTGGTACTTCTAAGTACCCGTTGCAGAGCCCCCCGTTTGAAGCCGGTTTGGGGGGGCGTTTTGCCTTGTAAATATCTTGTATGTACTTTATTTCTTTTAAGACTTTGCTCGTTTTTCTCCCTTATGTTATGGTTCCTGTGTTGATGTGCTTTAGGACACATTGGGGACAATGTGTTGTTTGGTTTGGGGGGAGGAACGCTTTGCTTTTCGCTTGCTTTTCAGTTTTGCGTTTTCTTTTTTCACTTTTCAAAAAATCACAAAATCCAAAAAAAAAATCTGAAAAATCCAAAAATCACAAAAAAATCAGAAAATACCAAAAATACGTATCCCGAATCGTTGTTTGCGAGCTTGTTTTTACCTTGATTCTTTCCCGACATCCCTTCCCTTGTATGCTTTGAGCTTTGGCATGATTTTATATTGTTGGATTAGCGCTACGGGGATGTTTAGACATAGTAGATGATGGCATGCTTTTACTTGTTGGCTTTATCACTTCCGGACTTTAGCTACTCTTTTTGTGAGGTTTTCAGCCTCCAGTGGCCGATTTATCTATCCCGGTCCCCGTGCTTTATTGTGAGTAGTTCTCCTCGTGGGGTACGTAACATTAACGCGCATAAGTGTGGCCCCTATTCCGTTTTTCCCCGCGATTTTGTCACTTGTTATGTATATGAGGCTTTAGTTGATATCATATTATTCACCATATTCTTACATTGTTTTATCCTCTCCTATATGATCCCTATTACCCTTATTCACATGAGTTTGCTAGCTACATTGCCAAATAGCCTACCCTAGCCTAGCTAGTGATCGGTTCTGCTTACTCTTGTGCTCGTTCATTGGGTTGTGATCATTGCTACGACTTGCTGATGTCGTTTGCTTGGAGAGAGTTGGTGAATATGAGTCGGGATTGCTGTTTTTCCGACCTTTTATGAGGTATTTCCGCAACTTGTGAGTGTGCTCTTTGCTCAAAAATCAAACAAAAAAATCTGAAAAAAACAAACACAACACACAAAATACAAAAGAAAAGAAAATGTGTGCACAAAATGAAAAAGTTGTTGTTGTTGTTACACGAGTGAGCACTTGTTTTCGTTTACTTTGTTGCGATGATGTGTAGAGGAGATCGATTTGCTGCTTTCGGTCCGTTTTTCATGAGAGTTGGGTTCCGTTTTTGTTGGACGAGCACTTGAGTAGTATTAGTGGTTTCTAGTGGCTTTAGCTCCACGATTCCATAATCTTTTAGTTCACCTTCTTACCCTTACCCTCTCCTTGGCCTTTACACACCTCATTTTCTATGTAAGTCCTCATGTTTTTTTTTTCGTTTTTGTGACATTATTTGTCAACGGGAATGCGAGATTTGGTCCACATTAGATTGCGGGCGTGCTTCCACAAGTCGAGTAGGTGAGTGTCACTATATACTTCACCTTTTTCATCATTTGTGCTAGAGTGGAAACCGCGAGAGGTCCGTGATTTGATTGCTAGAGAGCCTAAGTTTAAGCCATGCTATTCATTCTGGGCCGTCTTGTAATTCTCATCCGTTAGCTAGCTATTTCCTATGTCCCATACTGTCTCGAGATCGATTGCCATTTGCTTAAGCTACTTGCGGTTTAGTGATTGTTTGGGGAAGTCTTCTTTATCTCGCTTTGTCCTCTATTTTTTGTCATGCTTGGTTGCTTGAGGACAAGCAACGGTTCGGTTTGGGGGAGTTTGATGTGTCCTATATAAATATATGCTTATAGCCCCCTTGTTCGTTAGCGATTCATTGCGTTTCCCGTGCTTTTACTTGCATTTCGCTTCCTATTTCTCTCCGTTTTGGCTCTGCTGCGTTTTTGTGCCTATTTTGTAGGTAAACGCGCTTATTTGGAGAGTAGGATGCTGGTCAGGAGGTTCCGTGAAGTTTCGTAAAGTTTCGTGATGTTTTGAGTTGGTTTCGTGCCGTTTCGGTTGCGCACGAGCCTCGTTTCGATGTTTGAAGGTGTCCCGGGACCTTGGGACAGAGTTTGAAGCTCTTACTCAATTTTGATCTCGTCCCTACCCCTTGGGATGACCTAGGCCTTGTCCTTATGCCTTGGGACGACTTAGAAGCAAAATAAAGCTAAGTATACAAAGTGCCAAAAACAAGAAAAGAGCTGAACAAGTCGGGATGAGCTTCCCGTAGCTCAGGGAGCTGTGAGCTAGGTGGTCCCGGACGAGATGATTGTCCCGGAGGTCAGGGACGGGCTCGACTCTTCGTGTGCGTAAAATATTTCGTCTATTTGAAGGAGTTAGAGGCCTTATTCGTACACAATCTTTTTACAGCATTTTCTTAACACTTTAAAGTTCATTCTCAAGAAAACTTAGGGTTCATACTTTTCATATTTTGTAATTTCAATTCCCGACTCGGATTACTCTATTTTGATCATCCTATTTGGTATTTGTTGTCTTTGTTCTTCCTTTTCTCTTGAATTTCTGATTAGGTATTGTTTTATACTTCTCTCTTTTGATTATCATTTCATTATATATTGTTGTTGATCATGTTTTCGTCTTTCTCCTTTGCTTTTGTTTCCGTTTTCGCTATGTGTGAGTAGTTCCTTATCTAGGGAGAAAGGGTGATCATGGGTGAGTAGTCTAGGATGTTTTTGGTGATGTTTTGACTAGGGTTTTACATGTGGCTTTTGTTGTCTTGTTTTGATTGTGTTTGTTGATCCTTTGGCCAAGGATTAGTGAGCGTTTTCCACCCTTAAACTTAAGAACAAAAGCCTAGTTTAAGGTAGGGCACAAGACTAACCATTAGGACCCTCGGTAGTAAGTAGCGAGAGCCCGTTACCGAGACCTAGAGGACGCTTAGGACCGAGCCTATTCCTTAGCACATGTGATTCCTGTAGATACCCGTATCCGTACCCCCCCAAAAAACAAACCCGATGATGAAAAGGACTTCATGCATGCTTTTAAAAAGAGTCGAAACGGTACAAAAGTGTCTAAAACGTATTTAGTCATTTTTAGTGTATTAATTTGGACTTGCATAGTCATAAAAATGAATGTCAATTTTAGTCATTATGAGCACAACACGAGCACAATATAGGAACGTCTTACTAAGCCAAGCCACAAAAACAGCCCAACTAGCTACAAAACGGCCCAAACTTACAAAAACGACCCAAAACACAGCACGCAAGACGGGCCAAAGTGCGTCCCGTGTCACATTTTCACAAAATTAGACTCTATAATACCGTAAAATAATATAACCCAATATTATTTTATTTCGAGCCAAAACCGAAAAACACGACAAAAACCGAAACACGAAAACCAAAATTTGGGCCAAAACTAATTGACCCAAACTAGCCTTAACCCACACGTAATACACCTCACAAAACACCATCATTACCCCAAAATACGTCATTAAGCCAAAGGCGGCTTGAGCAGCACACCAAAACAAAAATAAAATCGCCTGTAGACAGGCGATTAAAAACTAAATCGCCTGTTTACAGGCGATTATGTTTTCCTCTCCCAACCCTGGTTCTTTTATTCCATTTGGCGGCTGCATTGAAACTTAATCGCTGGCTCACTGGCGATTAAGTTTTCTCCATGCACTAAAACGAGCCATTTTCCTATAAATACCAACCCCCTTCCTTCATTTCTAACATCGGTTTTTCAACACACATACACTATTCACAAAATCCACTCAAAAATACCGTCTTTGCATTTTCGAAAGGTAAACATTTTACCTACGTTTGGGACGTTTGAGACTCGGACAATAGGGGTTACATTAACCCCAACCCGATATTGGCACTAGCGAAGCCGTATTCGTAATACGGTTGTAGCAATTCGGATTCATAATCCGTCTAAACCCCGCCAATATCGCATAAATAACGACTCATTATCACTAAAGCAAACCGACGTCACTTTTATAATTATGCAAGTCCTCATTCATGTGTTAAATAAACGACTAGAATCACGGATCCAACACTAAATTGTACCGTTTCATAGAGTCTTTTTAGCATGTCAAAACTGAGGGTTTTTCCTTACAAATTCTAATACGAGGTCGGAAAATAACGTCTATAGTAATAATTTAGTCAATAAATTATTATTTAACGTACATTTCCTATAGCAATATGTCAATTTTTTGACATCTTACATTACTTATGCCTTTTAATCGAGTCATATTTATTCGCACTAGTACGTAGCGTCATTTTAGCCCAAATATCGAAATTAAGCAAATGTTTTCAAATTAGTAGAGACTACTCTTATGTAGGCTTTTTGATTACTGTTTTCAAAATACATTTTGTCAAAACTTTCGAAAAGTAACCTCACTCCGAACCCCTTCTCTGGTTTCAAACCTCAGATTGATAGATATCGACGCATCTTGAAATCTGAGACACTCGTGTCTTGTATTTCAAGACGCGTTGAATAGGTTCCAAATTCCTTTAATATTTGGTGGCGACTCCGAAAAACACATTTCAAAAAGGATTTTTCTACTTTTCTTTTTTGATCGCAAATTCATGCAATGATCTCCCCATTTTTCATTTTTCACCCTTTCAAAACTTCGCACTCTTTTCCTGCGAGGCGCATTCCGCCCCGACGCCCCCGCACGGGGAGAGGCCGGGCGCGCGCAGGGCGTCGATATGTTTCATTTTCCCGGTACCTTCAGCTGGCGACTCCGCTGGGGACAAGCATGATTTTTATTATTTTTGAAAAACTTGTTTTTCTTTTATTTTAAAAACATAAAGAAGTGAAGCTTGAAACTTTGAAAACATTTACGCTTTCGATATTTGGGCAAAAGTACGTTGAGTCGAATCCTCCTGATTCATAACCACACCCTTCGAGAGACGACCCCTAGTAAAGCTCGCTTCATAAGCGGGATAACTCTGGACACGTTGGTCTCTCACCCCTCCACGATTACAAGTACGGCATCCGTACAAACGATCGTAACCAGTCAAACTCGGACGCTCTGGGGCCCGTATTGAGTGCACACCTAAAACGTGTGTAATCTTGCGGGTGCCCCTACCTAAACGTTGCGCGAAGGACCGGAGGGAACCTTACCCTTTAAACCAAAAACCTGTGTTTATATGTACGAGTGCGATGCTATAGTACCCTCACTATAGTCGTCTTTCAAAACCATTGCATGTAAAAACATTTCCTAGGCATTATACTTTTAAAATACGTCCATCTTTGAAATTGCTTTTTCAAACTCTTTTAAAAAAAGGTCATACTTTTTAAAACACGCCGTTAGGCTCTTTGACCTATAGTCATTTGAGTTTAATAAATAAAATGTCACTGCATTTAAAACCGACCTAGGATAATCACTATATCCCAGATCTTTGTCAAAACGTAAATGAATTATGCGACTGACGTATCGTCATAATACATTTATTGCTAAAGGTTGTTCACAAAGCAAAAACCCGAATATGTCAATTCATTTCGGAGATTTTAAACGAAATTAACTTTTAGAACATTAGAATTAGCTCTAAGTTGAGTGACTCTTTAGTCATCCCGATTTAATCTTCTTTTCTCAAAAAACAAAAAAACGCGGGCTCGTTCAGATGCGAACCCGTTGATTTACTCTTTGAATCGAGTGACTTATCGTCATTTTTGATTTAAATCCCTGAGTCACACGTGAAAGGTGAACAAGTGATCGCCTTTTACCCAATTTTAACATCCTCAGGTCGGTTAGCCTATCGCTACTTCGATTTGATTCCTTTTATCGTAATCTAATGATAAACCCCTAGCAACATACCGCTGAACTGGGTTAATCAGATAACGATCATACAAATTTTCTTACCTCGAGACTAGGGACGTGTCAACACGCCTCTATCTCAAAAGCTTCCCGTGTCCTTTAAAAAGCTAAAAACACGAGTCAAGTCTTGCACCCACTTTTTACACTTTTGTGTTTTTCTTTGGTTGTGAATGCGATTTTTCATTGAGTCTTTTCCTTCTCTTTTAGAATCACTAAAGGTTTGAAACTTTGTCAGGTCCACTCATTGAAAAGCCCTGGATACGCGACGAACTAAGAACCGTCACTTAAACCCACCTCCGCCTCCAAAGAAACGCTCCTACAACAGATCAAAACCAAAACCTGCCATGGCCTTTCAACACGACGAAGGTTTCGGAGGACCGCCGCCACTTCAGAGGTAATCACGAACAAGTCCGATGACCAATTAATGATAGGATAGCTAGCCTCACTACGACTATCGAACAAATGGCTATCATGCAAAAGTTTGAAGTAGAGAAAAACGCCGTACGTCTGGCCGAGGAATCCGAACGGAATGCAAAAAGGATTCGAACCATGGAAGAACGTCTCACAAACTCAAGGGGTTACTCCATACACCAAGAAAACGAGCACATCCCAAAGAACGTCAGGTCCATGCTACCAGATAAGCTAGCACTTAGCGACCTTCCCGTCTTCAAAGGTCATGAAAGCCCGCTCGTTCATGTCAAGGCTTTCAAAGCTAAAATGGCCATCATGGGTGTCGAACCCCCTGCATGGGCTACCTTATTTCCTCACTCATTAGACGCGCAACCCAGGGCATGGTTCTATGCTTTAGAGCCTCACAAAACGGGTAGTTTCGAGGACATAACGGTTGCGTTCGATCTACAGTATCGGGACAACAACGATATCCAAGTCTCGCTACGTACCTTGGAGGTCCTGACCCAGAGGGACAATGAAGGGTTTACCGAGTACCTAACACGCTGGAAGAAACTGTGTGCTCAAATACCTAACCGTCCAAGGGACACCGATCTAATTACTAAGTTCATCAACAACCTCACCCCCGCATACCAACAACACCTACGGTACGGGAATTTTGACAACTTCTCAACCCTCAGCGTCGTCGGCGAGCTCATCGAGGATGACCTCCGTAAAGAAAGTAGGAATAAGAATACGGGTCGCGGATATCAAGGAAGCTCATCCCGAGCCACTGCCAAAGTCGAGCCTATCCATGCTATCAACGCATTGGACGCGTTAGAGGCACCACCGGTTTTTACGACACCACCAAGGCCTGCCGTGCCTCCGCCAAAAGCATCATACCCACCTCCTGGTCCCAGTTCGATGAAGGCACGACGAAACTTTGACCCAATATACATGACTTACTCAAAGGCACTGCAGAAGCTTGTGAGCCGCAATGTACTTCAACTCATAGAACCTACTAGTGAGCCTCCCCCAGACAAGAAACCGAAGTCATGGGATCAGAACGCATACTGCGAATTTCACAGAGGAAAAGGGCACGACACCGAGCAATGTTTTCGCCTAAAGAACATAGTTCAAGACTTAATCGACGACAATACTATTGTGAAGCCCAGCCCAAGTCCTAAGCCTTCGAACCAGCTGAACCCTTTGCATAACCATGCTATATTTACGGGAACACATCCCATCATCGACTGCTCTAAAATGATAGTCTCAGATGATCACGAAGTCAACGGCATCTGGAATACTTCTGAGGATGAAGCCGACAACGATGACATCCGCATATGTCTCCAAAATGAGCCCTACGAAGAGGAGACTCAATCTCGTCGCCCACCAGGCAAGTACGGAGAGCTACGTCACAAGTACCCATTCAGGCTATCGGACAGTGATGACGAAGTAGCCTACTTGACACGTTCTGGACGCCCGTACCAAGCTTCTCTAAAGTTACTTGAACCTCAAAACCCCCCACCAAGGTTGACTGCTCAAGAGAAGAACAAGGGAATAATCATAGACGAGGATACGCCGCCTACTTCTCCTACCTCCTTAGCCTCGCTCTCGAATGCCGCTTCTACAGGCTTTACTAGTTCACCTACAAGCACTGCTCCTACCCCCACGCCGCCAGCCAGCAAAGTGTCATTACCTAACACTAATCCTGTACCTGTCTTGCCAGTTAACAAAATAGCATCACCAAGTGCTACCCCAACACCCTTACCCACACCTGAAATCGGAGACACGCTCCATAAACAGCTCAACAAGACGAAAGCAGACATTTCAATCTGGCAGCTCTTAAGGGACTCAATGGGACATCGTGAAGCCCTCTACCAAGCATTACAAGTCACCCCAATGACGTCGGAAATGTCTCCAGAGAAGCTTATCAGTAACATCACGCGCGAATAGCAGGCCAACGCCGTCACCTTTTCAGATAAGGACCTCCCTCCGTTCGGTGGCACGCACAATCTACCTCTCTACATCAACGTGGAATGCCACGGCATGACGTTACTAGTCGTCCTCATCGACAATGGATCCGCAGTCAATGTCTTGCCTCGAGACGCCTAGAAGCGGGAATTAAGGAAAACGACTTTATCCCGGTATGCAGACGGCGTCGGGGCCTACGACTTTAACGCGCGCAAAGATAAAAGGAACCATCTCCTTCCCCATCATGACAGGACCCGTCATGAGAGAAACCGAATTCCAAATCATCGACATACCCCCAACTTATAACATGCTACTAGGTAGACCTTGGATCCACGCCACCAAGGCCGTCACCTCAACCCTACATCAGAAGGTCAGGATACCTCTGGATGACGAGATCGTCACCATCGACGCCTCGAACTTTCGGGCTACCCTCAAGCAGCAAAAGACCGATGATAGTACTGCAGAAATAAACGCCGATCCAGCCGACGACATGTGTGGTTTCGACTTCGACTTCAACATCTCTACTCTAACTCGTGAAGAAGAAATCGCTGCACTCTACGCCAAGGACGACGATAATAAATGGCCCACCATGGGTCTATCTTACGTACCATGGTCATATGAAGTCTCTCAAGGATGGGAAGCATACAATGATCGCAAAAGATATCATGACTTCCACATACAACCATACCACATCCTCCCCAGCCACTACTTCGTCAAAGAGGGCACTAGCAAGATTCCTAAGGACACAACCACGTACACCATTGCCGGGATTGAGCTCATTTCCGACATCGTACGCAACAACAACTTCAACCCTACCAACCTGATCGTCCCTTACGAAGAAAAAACACACGACGGATGGTCAAAAGCCCTCGAATGGACCGACGAACAAGGCCGCACTTTCAAGATCACTACCGGTCAAGGCTACGCCTTCGAAGATTCCGACTCCGACGAAGATGAAGACAACACCCCGAACAAAAAGACTATCTTAAAGTTTAAACTCCTAAATCGTCATTTCAAGTCTCTTACTCCTAACTAAGCCCCTGCTATTTCCCTGACATAGTCAATTTAGCTAAAGAACTAGAGTCATTAAGGTTGTCCAAAGCTCCCTCGTCTGAGCTATCTTCAAATGTAACCGCTTTTGATAACATTAATAACATGAAAGTTTTTGGTTACTCTTTGCCTCAATTAAATTCTACTTTTTCTAATAATTGCGATAAATTTAAAATAAATAACATTGCATTATATAGATACATTGCAAGTATTGTCTCAAAACCCGAACAGGACCCAATTATTGAAGACACAACAACCATCAACATAGGCACACCCGAAGAGCCTCAAGAACTACAGCTGGGGGCTTCCCTAAGCATAGAAGAAAAGACCACGTACACCAAGCTCCTCACAGAATTCAAGGACGTCTTCGCATGGTCATACAGAGACATGCCCGGCATCGACCGCGAGATAGCCGAACACCGCATCCCGATCAAGCAAGGTAGCAGACCGGTCAAGCAGAAGCTCCGACGCATCAAGCCAGAATGGTCTCTCATGGTCAAAGAAGAGATCGAAAAACAGCTACAAGCTGGGTTCATCCGAGTCATCGAATACTCAGACTGGGTCTCCAATATGGTACCAGTTATGAAGAAAAACGGCAAAATACGAGTATGTGCCGACTTCCGGGACCTGAACAAAGCCTGCCTAAAAGATGATTTCCCACTACCTCACATGGACATCCTAATCGACAACACAGCGGACCACGCCCTACTGTCATTCATGGATGGATATGCAGGATACAACCAAATCAAAATGGCAGCAGACGACATGCCAAAAACCACTTTCGTAACCCCCTGGGGAACATACTGCTACACAGTCATGCCATTTGGGCTCATAAATGCCGGCGCTACCTACCAACGCACTGCTACAACCTTGCTCCACGACATGATGCATAAGGAGGTCGAGGTATACGTCGACGACATGATTGTAAAGTCAAAAGGAAGAGATGACCACGTCACAAACCTCCGGAAATACTTTACCAGAATCAGGCAGTACAAAATGCGATTAAACCCACAGAAATGCACCTTTGGAGTCACATCAGGCAAACTGCTAGGCCACATAGTAAGCCAGCGCGGGATCGAAATAGACCCGACCAAAATCAAAGCCATAATAGGCATGAAGACGCCAAGCAACATCGACGAAGTAAGGAGCTTCTTTGGGCAAGTCCAATATATCTCCCGGTTCATCAGCAAACTCACCATGATTTGCGAGCCAATCTTCAAAAAGTTGAAGAAGGAAGAACATACAAAATGGGACGATGACTGCCAACAAGCATTCGACAAAGTCAAAAGCCTGCTTACAAACCCACCCGTTCTAGTACCCCCGCAAAAGGATTTGCCATTGTTGTTATACTTAATGACTACGCCAAACGCTATGGGTGCCATGCTCGCCCAAGAAGTCAACAACGAAGAACGGGCCATCTACTACATCAGCAAGAAGTTTCACGATTACGAAACTCGCCATGAACCAGTCGAGAAGAGCTGCCTCTCACTGGTCTGGGCAACCAAAAAGCTCAGGCACTACCTACTCACTAGCACAACAAGAGTCTACTCCCTAATGGACCCCCTCAAATACCTATTTGAAAAACCTGTCCTAAACGGGCGCATGGCCAGGTGGACTCTACTTCTCGCCGAGTACGAACTCAAGTACCTCCCTCTGAAAGTAATCAAAGGAGGAGCGGTTTCCGACTTCCTCGCAGAAAATGCTATCATCGAACAACCCATGATCGATACAATGTCATTTCCGGACGATGGGATCTTCGCCATAGAAAGGGAGTACTGGCAATTATACTTCGACGGAGCATCAAATTACCGCGGCTATGGAGTCGGAATACTCCTAATATCCCCAAACGGCGACCACACCCCACTCTCAATCAAGCTTGATTTTAGCATTACAAACAACGCCATGAATACGGCTCAGATTTATATTCGCAGCGACCATCACTCAAAATAAAGAACCTGCGGGTACACGGAGATTCATTCCTCAACATAAATCAAGTAACAGGGGCATGGAAGATCATGAGCGAAACCCTCACCAAATACCAAGCAAAAGTACAAAAACTCCTAGCCAACTTCGACTGCATTGAGTTCTATCACCTCCAAAGGGAAGAAAACCAGTTTGCCGACGCACTGTCAAAACTCTCATCCCTCCTAAACATGCCGCCAGACATGAAGTTACTACCCATCATCGTTGAAAGACGTGACGAACCAGCCTACATTCACACCATTGACCTGGACGAGGCCGAGCAAACGAAGCCTTGGTATCAAGCCATAATTAACTACAAAACAGACAACACCTACCCACCCGACACCGATAAACGTGGACAGAGGGCCATCAGACTCCTAGCTTCCCAATTCGTGCTAGAAATGAGACAATTACTCAAGAAAACGCCACAAGGGACGCTGCTCCTATGCGTCGACTACAAGAAGGGGCAGGAAATCATCACACAAGTCCATGATGGCGAATGCGGACCCCACATGAACGCTCGGGCGCTCTGCAAACAGATTCTACGGCTAGGATGGTATTGGACAACCATGGAAGCAGACTGCATCCAATACGTCAAGCACTGCCACAACTGCCAGATTTTCAGCAATGTACAGCATGTACCCCCCTCACCACTATACAGCCTAACTTCGCCCTGGCCCTTTTCAACCTGGGGCATCGACGTAATAGGAAAAGTCCACCCCATCGGAGCAGGAGGTCACTGTTTCGTGCTAGTGGCGATCGACTACTTTACAAAATGGGTAGAAGCAGCATCATTTCGGACCCTCGGCTCCAAAGAAGTCGCCAAGTTCATACAGACAAACATTATATGCCGTTATGGCATACCCCATGAGTTCATCAGCGATCAAGGCTCGTGACTTTCGGTAGCGAGGCGAAGCCATACTCTCAAAATACAACATCCAGCATCACAAATCCTCACCCTATCGACCCCAAACCAATGGAGCCGTTGAAGCAGCAAACAAAACGGTCGTCGCCATACTCGAGAAAATGATCGACAGTTGCAAAGATTGGCCCAACAAGATACCATATGCACTCTGGGGATACCGCACTACTATTCGCACACCTACAGGCATGACCCCCTATTTCCCCACCTACGGCATGGAAGCCGTCCAACCAGTGGAAATAGAAATACAATCACTACGCATACTAATGGAAAGTAGCATCCTAGAAGCAGAATGGGCCCGTGAACGCTACGAACAACTCATGCTCTTGGACGAACGCCGACTTCATTCCCTGAGTACCGTACGAATGTACCAAGCGCGATTACAACGAGCATTCAACAAACGAGTCAAGCCGCGAAACATTAAAGTGGGGGATCTCGTACTAAAGTCAGTCCGAGCACCACTTCCAGTCGACCCACGAGGAAAGTTCAAACCTAACTGGGCAGGGCCCTACCTCGTCAAGGAGATCTACACGGGCAGAGCAGTCAAACTAACCGACCTCGACGGCCAAGAGTTCAACCTCGCCACAAACCTCGATCAACTCAAGAAGTACTATCCCTAAAAAAACCCTTGCAATGTATCTATAAAATACAATTTTACTCATGGGCCGGCATGCCCCTAAACGTGCTCTCTCTCTCTACAAAAATCAAACACAATTCATGGGCCAGCATGCCCCTAAACGTGCACATTCCACAAGCAAACACAATTCATGGGCCGGCATGCCCCTAAACGTGCATTTCTCGAACTACGCCGGTTTGATTCCACTTTTCGTGGATACGTAGGCAGCTTTGTAAAAAGCGCAACCGATATTCAACACAAAAATGACACGTCTAAAGCTTAAAAAAGCCGAGGACATAGTCAACACAAAAACCGCCTCATAACCTAAAAGGTTAAAAGAGGCAACATTCAACACAAAAATGACACGTCTAAAGCTTAAAAAAGCCGAGGACATAGTCAACACAAAAACCGTCTCATAACCTAAAAGGTTAAAAGAGGCAATATTCAACACAAAAATGACGCGTCTAAAGCTTAAAAAAGCCAAGGACATAGTCAACACAAAAACCGTCTCATGATCTAAAAGGTTAAAATAAGGTGATATTCAACACAAAACGACAAACCCAAAGCTTAAAAAAGTCGAGGGAATAGTCAATACAAAAATTCCTGAAAACATGCTTACATTCTAAACTTTGAAAAGAGATTAGAGCCAAGGAATTTCACACAAAATAACAAGCAAAATGAGGCAAAGTCGTGAATAAAAAACCTGATGTTTATTAATCTTAAAAAGAACGGTTACATTTTGGATTTTTCAAACGTAGGAGCATAACTACGACCTTAGAAATACACTAACAAACACTATATATTACAATACGAGTCCCGGCATGTACATCGGGTTTAGGATAGCTAATATAGTACATAATACAACATAATATGAACATAATACTAACAAAGCACACATAAACTAAAACCAGGTTATTCTCCAAAGCAGACTTAAGACCTTCCAGCTGAATAGGGGGACACCGACCCTCAAACCCTGCGGCGATCCTCGACATCACCACAACGACCTGGAGCACCCGGCCCGGGAATACGGCGACGACCAAAAACGCACTCCGCCGTTGAGAGAGGCGCCGATCTCGAAGCGCTACTCCCACTACTGTTACGACCATATCGTACCGGATCGTAAGAAGATGTTGGCGGAGGCTCGTTCAGCTCTACAGCACGAAGACGAGCCCTCTCACGAGCACTCTGAGCAACAGTCCATTTAACATAAGCCCTCGACACCCGGATCGTCCCAGCAGTACCAGCTACAAGCCACTTAGGGCGCATGATCCAACCACTGACCCACTCGTCAGTTACCTGGTTATTTAACACAACCATGTCCTGTACCTTCGTGTCCTGGCCAGGAATGAACTGTGCATACCCTATCTGTCGCCTCACCCGCAAAGGATGGATATAAACGCCCATCTCAAGCCCGCACAAGAGAACTCTAGAGGGACCATCGCCTACTGCGCTCGCCGTCACGCTAACCACTCCCCACCATGGTACCGACCAACGGATAGCAGATGACCTCACAAACTCAGGGAAATAGTCATTAGGACGTTCGTCTGGACTCGACCATCGCATGTAACGGTTGGTAATGCCTCCAGCAACATACTCACCATCAAAGCCAAATTCGTTTAAAACGTTCAGACGCTCCATAAGCCACACCTGAAGGATCAACGGACACCCTCGGTACGCATGCTCCCTATTGCATGCTAGGTCGTCCAAGCCAAGGATCGTCTCTGCCAGAATTAAAGCGGAAGGATTGCAACCTATTTCCATCTGCTCAACAACGGCAATTAGACGCGGATCCCCCAACGACCCCTCGGACACAGAGTCCGGGAACATGTAGCAGTGTACCAAGCAAAAAGCCAAAGCCCTTTTCCTAGCCACAGCAGAGATGTTCCCATTCTCATGATTCCTAAACCACTGACACAAGCGATAGAGATTGATACGGCTCCCAGCAAATAGCTCTTCCACCTCGTCACGGGTCATCTGGAGGTAGTTCTGTACTTGCCTCTTATAGCCGAGCTCCTGCCTGACGCATACAGGCACGCTAATACGCACCCACCCGCCAATAGCCCCGAACTCTTCAACTAAAGGGCAAATCTCTCCGCAAGGAAAACGGAAGACATGCAGGGTCGAGTCCCAATACTCAAGACAGGCATCCAGGAACTCGTACTCCATCCGAACCTGCCTCAACCCACGAAATACGCCAACACCGCAATCCTTTAAGTTCTTCTTCTCTATACCCGACAAGGATGCACACCAACGGCGCAAATTTCCTTCAAAATTCTCCATAACTCGACGAATGTTCCGTAAATATTCTGAATATTTTTGGAAAATCGAGAATAGGAAGATGAGAGGATGAGTAAAATGAGTTAACCTAGCCCTCCTTTTATAGCCGAGATTAGCAAAACGAAATACAACACAACAACTTAAACGCTAGTGAACAAGCGATTAAAATAAATCAAAGAAAAACCACAAAACAAAAACTTAATCGCCTGTAAACAGGCGATTAAAAATAAAATCGCCTGTTTACAGGCGATTTTCTTTTTCTTTCTGACAAAATTATTCGATTTCTTACACTTCTTACACACCTATACCCTATACTCTTAACTTATTAACCCTTATTACTTTTTACCGACCTCATGACCGACTAAATCGGTCCCGTCGCGTCGTCTCGATTTGCGTAATTGACTCCCGTCTTTCGCATTTTTCGTTTTCACAAAACACGATAATCACACAAAAATGAAACACAACACAAAATATGATTTTCGCATTCACAACTTTTCGTCTCAAAACGTCGTTTTAGCTCACATTTTTACTATGTCAAAAACGTCTTTTTACGAGTCTAAAATTTTTGTAACCAGCATTTTTCAAAACTCCGCATTTGCATTTAAGTTTGGTCATTAGCGAGTCAGTCTCAATCGAGACATATATATATGCTTTTACGACTAACAATGTTTTGCAGGTACGCTCGTCAAGCAAATACGCAAGGATTTGAGACCCCGCTACGACGAAGGAATGCATTTTTTGCAACAAGACAAAATGACCAAATTAGACCCATAAACAACCACAGATAAAAATCAACCCTACACAAATCCTAATAAATAAACCATTACAAAACAAAATACTAATACAAAGTCCAAAACGTATATATACAAGTCCAAGCCTATGCGATCGTCACGACGCCAGAAGACAAAGACGCAGGAATCAATCTCAAGACGCGCTCTATCCAGCCTCACAGATCTGACCCTTTAGCTCGCGGGACCTCGCCAGCTCCTCGTCATGCGCAGCGACCTCCATTTCGCCATGATCTCGCTCCTCTCGTACGACCCTGGCTAAGTCCAGACGCGCCTCGGCCGCCTCTCTCTGCGCCCTGCAGGCCTCAACAACCTTCTCGTTCACGACCGCTCGCCACTGGTTTGCCGCCCGCCACAGCCTCCTGTGCACCTCACCCGTCACCTGCAACAACACGAGATCTCCATTTTAGCTTTCTGGGGGCTATAATCAAAATCTGCTTCAACAGAGTTTGAATAATGATTTTACAATAAAATCTTACTCAAACTGGGGGCTATAATCAAAATCTGCTTCAACAAAGTTTGAATAATGATTTTACAATAAAATCTTACTCAAACTGGGGGCTACAATCCAAAACTACTTCAACAGAGTTTGAATAATGATTTTATAATAAAATCTAATTCAAACTGGGGGCTATACTACATAATACTCATGCTGCACAAAGAAGAGGATAAATACCTTTTTCACGCGCGGACCCCAGCTCTCCAGGCCCGCATCAGTGACTACAGACAGACAAGGCTGCAGCACGATCGAATGGGAGCAGCCCTCGTGAACAACCAGCAGATCCTCAACGAACGGAGGAGGCTGGAACTCAAGGTCAGGATCACGTCGCTGCAAAACAAAAATAGGGTAAATTTTTGCTTCGTGAAACCAAAACATATACAAGCGAAAAGGATAAGCAAGCATACCTCGATCACAACAAGAAGGGTACGCCAGGCCCAAGTCATGTAATCCTCACCGGCCGCAGCAGGAGTCGACTCCCTCGTGGTACACATCACGACGCCATTAGCGGCGTGCTCCACAAACAGAACCGAGGGCGAGGAGCAGCACGATGAAGCCGCCACGACCCGCCTCACAGACAGACGCCACCCAAGCTCCAAAGACGAGCCGCATCGGGTCGCAATGTACGCCGTCCGTCAAGGGGACCAAAGCGAGCCAGAATCGACTGGGAACACCAAGAACCTCTCCAAGGGTCGCGAACGAACTACAAAACAAAACCAAATTATAAACCATAAAAACAAACACAAACCCAAAACCAAGCTACAAAAGGCCAGAATACAAAACACAATCACCCTTACCTTATCCACCGTCATCCCGTTGAAGAGCACACGAGCCCTGTCATAGTTCAGGCCAATACCCCTCCGATCCGCTGTCGCGTACGCATGGAAAGCAGG
The DNA here is from genome assembly GCA_023091065.1 of Dianthus caryophyllus. Classification (NCBI taxonomy): domain Eukaryota; kingdom Viridiplantae; phylum Streptophyta; class Magnoliopsida; order Caryophyllales; family Caryophyllaceae; genus Dianthus; species Dianthus caryophyllus. Next base: position 4,704,140 of record CM041530.1, read on the forward strand.
GTATGTAGCCGTCACCTGGAGCGTGTCCGGGAGCAGAGAAGGGAAGTGAGCGTAGCACCAAGACTGCAAGCAAACAGAATACGCATTATAAAAGAAAAGCAGAAACGAAACAACAAAGCATTACGAAATCAAACCCTACCTCCATCAGAAGACCGGGACCCACAAGTGACACATCCGACTTCTCGTTGATCCGATCAGGACGCACCGCATCCCTCAGATACCGGATCAACAGACCCAAGGCAGGGGTGACCCAGTCAAAGTCACCTAGACGTGTCATGTCCGACAGCGCCATCAGCACAGCCGTCGACGCTCGCTCCCCCTTATCGCCAAAATGGGTGGCCGTCAGAAACCACCACAACCATAACCGGGCCCTCTGCTCAGCGCTCGCTCGAGTAGACCCCTTCTTCTTCCTCCCCTCGAAGAAGTCAGCAAACCATATGGTCCGGGGCTGAAACGTGTGCGCCTCGTTCGCTGCGCACCTAACCCCGTCACCGATCAGACGCACGACTCGTGGGCTATCGATAGGAGGTCGCTCACGCCCCCAGTCAAGCACGCCCTCACCATGAGGCAGCCCCGTAACCACTGCCCACGAAGAAAGGGTCACGCCAACCTCGTAACCGGGCATGTGAAAGGTGTTGGTCGTATCCCAAAACCTATCCAGCAACGCCCGAAGCACAGCAAGGCGCGAGTTCACCTTCTTGCCCCGCACCTCCCGCCATTTCTGCACCAGGGGACCAAAGGCCGTCCCGAGCACGAAGTCCCGCTCCTCCTGTGTGAGCCTATCCTCAAAAGCATCGAACACCGTCCGAAACCCAGAGAAGGTCTTCATCGAGCCTAACGGGAAGCCAACCTTCACTCGGACCGACAGGTGCTCCAAAGGACTCCAAACCAGACTCACACCGTCCCAGTCCTTGGCCACCTGCGACCACAAGCGCGGACCCTGGGGATAGTTAGGCCTCACGCCCAGCTCGTCAACCATCCCCATGAAAACCTCTGTCGGAGCCTCAAGAGCCGCCAGACTCAGATCCGCCCTCGCCCGCCTCACTCGCCTCCGCCACCACCACCCGCCGCTTCCCGAGCCTGCCTCAACTCGACTCTACCTCAGCGACTTCGCAAAGAAGAATAAAGAAGAACTCGAGCAAGAAGCCTGGCAAAGAAGCGGCAAAGAAGTTTCAAGATCTCAACCTCGGCGGCCACCACGCCTCAAGAGCCTCCTCGTCGCTCGAAGACTCCTCTGACTCGGAAGAATCCTCGTAACGACTCCCCGGACCCCGAGGCTTGCCACGCCTCCTCGGAACCCCAACAGAGGCTCCCCCCGCTCCAACCTCCTCAGCAACACCGGCGACCTCAGCCTCGTCCCGGTCACCACCCTCCGCAGCAGCACGAGCTCGACGTCGTGGCCTCATCGCCGCCTCACCGTGGCCACGCCTACCTTACGCTCGGCCTGATTCTCCGCCTCGACCACTACCTCGACCACGGCCTCCCGGGAGCCGCAGCGCCTCGGCAACGCTGGCCACGCCCTGCGCAGATCCCTGCAAAGAACACCGCGACCTCTACCTCGACCCACTCCCGGAGCCACAGGAGCCCCCGCAGCAACGCCACGGCCACGCCCCTGCGAAGACCCTGCAGCTGCACCTCGACCTCTACCTCGGCCTCCCCCAGGAGTCTCAGACGACTCCACAGCAGCGCCACGTCCGCGCCCCTGCAAAGGCTCTGAGACGACACCCAGGGCCTGACCTCGGCCACCAGCGGGAAGCCTCGACGACTCAGAAGCAACTCCACTACCGCTCGCCTCACCAGAAGACCGCGCCGGCCAAGAATCAGCCTCCTCGGCCTCACTAGCCGAGCGGTGACTCAGCGGCGTCACGACTCGCGTCACTAGCTGACGGCTCAAGACCCCAGTGACGCAGAACGTGCCTCTGCCACTCGCGAAGGCGCCCAGACGACTCATACCGGCCACTGCGCGGCTAGCGAGAAAAAGCGGAGCGACCAGCGAGACCACGCCCCACTCCCTGGCGTCGTAGAAGCTCCTGGCGTCGAAGGAAAAGCCCTCAGCAGGTCCGATTGTGACGGACCCTCGGAAGCCTCCAGAGGAGGCGGCATCCCAGAACTAGGAGTATGATCGTCCCCCGGAACAGTAAAGTCAACGCTAGCCAAGACCTGGTCCATGGAGCTGGAAGTAGGCACTGAAGGCGCAGGATCACCTGCACAAGATTCAAAGGCATACTCAGGCAACGGTAACAGCAAATCATTCAAGAAAGATCAAAACAAAGCAGCAGAAAGCAAGCCGCAGGCCCATTTTTGACAGAAAAGGCCAAAACGGAACAGAGGCACAGAAAATCAAATCCCATGAGACGTATACGATATATACGTCTTACACAGTCAAGTCAAGAGCAAGCACGCAAAGCAAAGCAGAGAATCAAAGAAAAACAAAGAGAAAATGTGCCCTTTTACCTAAAAATAGCAGAAAGGGGAAAAAACGCTACAGAAGGCCATAAACCCATATTTGCTGAGACAGGCCCAACCCATAAATCATAATAAGCACGTGCAAAAAATTTCACGCAAAAACAGTGTCCCGAGCCCCTCGACTGTATAGCTTTTACAAAACGCTTACAAACTACAAAAACGGTCTTTTCCCGACCATAACTCAACCCAAAAAGCCCCAACTTCCCACAAAACAACCCCCTAGTCAGCACATACGACATACATTACGATATACTCAGCCCACGAGGCGCGAAAAATGAGAAAAAACGGTTTTTGTAAACTTAACCTAAACTACAAAAAACGCTCCAAAACACCTCCAAACCATACATTTCCTACAAAACAAGGCCAAATATGTACCATGCTAGCCATAACAATGCAATACAGAGAATTCGGGCAAGTTTCGGAACCGAAAAATTTCGACCAAAAACCGGCCCCTGTACCAAACCACTCGAAAATCACGGTTTTTTGAGCCGTTTTTCGCACACAAGCCACCCAAACTTCCTCACTAGCATACTACAACTTTTCCAAAATAACCAAGCCACTCGGGATCGCCCTACGCTACAAAAACAGAGCACAAGCCCCGACTTTCACCCCTCTTACACGGTTTCTCACCCAAACGAACCGCTTTTCGCGCCCATTTCAACAAACCAAACTCACCAACACGTTATACTACTAATGGGTAAGCTACACTGAAATTTTGAGCCATTTTCGAGACGTTTTCAAAAATGACCAAAATGCCCTCCGAGTCAAAACGCACGAAAATCGAGGCCACAAGTCGGGTTTTCGCGCAACGACAGCAAGACAAGCGAGCCAAGCACTATAATAACCATGGCGAGCATTTTCAAGCAAAGACGAGGGGTAATTTCGAATCAAATCGATAAAAATCGACCGAAACCCTAGAAAACGGTTTTTCAAGTTAAAACCGACTCAAACAAACTTCAAAACACGAAAAACCAAGTGAGTTGAGTACGTACCTTGGTCCATGACGAATTGTAGGAGTCGGAATTTTGAATTTCGGTCAAGAAAATCGCCAAGACGAGTTTTAGAGGGTTTCGATTTTGTTTTTTTATTTTCGGATGAAATGAATAAGCCTCCCCTCTCTCTCCCGTGTTTTAACCAAAAAACACCAAACAAAAACCTAATCGCCAGTAAACAGGCGATTAAATTTTAATTCGCCTGTTTACAGGCGATTATATTTTTATTCTGTGGGTTTCAGTTTTGTTTTGGGCTGTTTCTTCGGCCCAAATACACTTTCAACCCATTTCAAACACAATTTCAACCCAAACACAAAAACACGTAGCCTCCTCACGAGACGTTCATAAAAACCTAGCCCTTTTTATGAGAAACAGAAAAACACGTAACCTCCTCACGAGACGTTCATAAAAACCTAACCTTTTATGAGAAAAACGCGTAACCTCCTCACGAGACGTTCATAAAAACCTAGCCCCTTTTATGAGAAACAGAAAAACACGTAGCCTCCTCACGAGACGTTCATAAAAACCTAGCCCTTTTTATGAGAAACAGAAAAACACGTAGCCTCCTCACGAGACGTTCATAAAAACCTAGCCCTTTTTATGAGAAACAGAAAAACACGTAGCCTCCTCACGAGACGTTCATAAAAACCTAGCCCTTTTTATGAGAAACAGAAAAACACGTAACCTCCTCACGAGACGTTCATAAAAACCTAACCTTTTATGAGAAAAACGCGTAGCCTCCTCACGAGACGTTCATAAAAACCTAGCCCTTTTTATGAGAAACAGAAAAACACGTAGCCTTGAAGGTACCGGGAAAGGAGAGAACCTATCGACGCCCTGCGCGCGCCCGCCCTCGCCCCGTGCGGGGGCGCCGGGAAGCGGAATGCGCCTCGCAGGAAAAAGTGCGAAGTTTGCTAAAAATGGGGGAGATCATTGCATGAATTTAAGACCAAAAAAGAAAAGTATAAAAGTCTTTTTTGAAATGTATTTTCGGAGTCGCCACCAAATATTAAAGGAATTTGGAACCTATTCAACGCGTCTTGAAATACAAGACACGAGTGTCTCAGATTTCAAGGTGCGTCGATACCTATTAATCTGAGGTTTGAAACCAGAGAAGGGGTTCGGAGTGAGGTTACTTTTCGAAAGTTTTGACAAAATAAGTTTTGAAAACAGTAATCAAAAAGCCTACGTAAGAGTAGTCTCTACTAATTTGAAAACATTTGCTTAATTTCGATATTTGGGCTAAAATGACGCTACGTACAAGTGCGAATAAATATGACTCGATTAAAATGCATAAATAATGTAAATTGTCAAAATGACATATTGCTATAGGAAATGTACGTTAAATAATAATTTATTGACTAAATTATTACCATAGACGTTATTTTCCGACCTCGTATTAGAATTAGTAAAAACCCTCGCTTTGACATGCTAAAAGACTCTATGAAACGGTACAATTTAGTGTTGGATCCGTGATTCTAGTCGATTATTTAACACATGAATGAGGACTTGCATAATTATAAAAGAGACGTCGGATTGCTATAGAGAGAATGAGTCGTTTATTTATGCGATATTGGCGGGTTTAGACGGATTATGAATCAATTGCTACAACCAGACATTTAATACGGCCGCTAGTGCCAATATCGGGTTTGGGGTTAATGTAACCCCATTGTCCGAGTCTCAAACGTCCAAAACGTAGGTAAAATGTTTACCTTTCGAAAATGTAAAGACGGTATTTTTGAGTGGATTTTGTGAATAGTGTATGTGTGTTAAAAAACCGATGTTTTGAAATGAATGAAGTGGGTTGGTATTTATAGAGGTTGGCTGGTTTTAGGATGAACAAAATATAAATCGCCTGTGTACAGGCGTTTTATATTTTGTTTGGGTTGGATTTTTGTAAGAAAATCAAAAAGCGGCTGTGTGGGGAGAAGTTTATAATCGCCTGTTAACAGGCGATTAGAAACTTAATCGCCTGTCAACAGGCGATTTTAAATTTGTTTTGGTGGGCTGTTTTATGCGGCTTTTGGTTTTTGGACGTTTGATTAGGTAATGATTATGTTTTGTTGTTTACTTATGGGTTAAGTATTTGTTCAGTTGCGGTCCGAATTTCGGTTTTCGTGTTTCGGTTTTTGTCGTGTTTTTCAATTTTGGCTCAAAATAAAATAATATTAGGTTATATTATTTTATGGTTTTGTAGAGTCTAGTTTTTGTGAAAAAGTGACACGGGACGCACTTTGGCCCGTTTTACGTGTTGTGTTAGTGTGCGTTTTGGGTCGTTTTTTATAAGTTTGGGCCGTTTTGTAGCTAGTTGGGCTGTTTTTGTGGCTTGGCTTAATAAGACGTTCCTATATTGTGCTCGTGTTACGCTCATAATGACTAAAGGTGACATTCATTTTTATAATCATGCAAATCCAAATTAATACGCTAAAAATGACTAATACGTTTTAGACACTTTTGTACCGTTTCGACTCTTTTAAAAGCATGCACGAAAGTCCTTTTCATCATCGGGTTTGTTTTTGGGGGGGTACGGATACGGGTATCTACAGAGCCCCCAGTTTGACTGAGCTTGGACAAAGCGTTAGTCAAACTTAAAGATAGTATCCGGACCATTACAGTCTCGATACTACAGCGGCTTAAGCATGTGTCTTATGGGGGAGACGGGGACTTAGCGTCGGGAAATGCGGGGAGGGACGACATGTTTTTAAGGACATGACGGTCCTACATGTTTAAGGGCATGTCGGCCTGCGTGTGGCCTGAGTACTCCCAGCTGGCGCCTTGCTTGTGTGTCTGCTTGTGCTCCTTGCTTTGCTTTGCTTGCGCTTCTGGCTTGCGCTCCTTGCTTTGCTTTGCTTGCACTTCTGGCTCGCGCTCCTTGCTTTGCTTTGCTTGCGCTTCTGGCTTGCGCTCCTTGCTTTGCTTTGCTTGCGCTTCTGGCTTGCGCTCCTTGCTTTGCTTTCTTGCTGGTCATCTCGTAGCAGAGGTTACGCGTTTCTGTATTTCTCATAAAAAAAAGGGTTAGGTTTTTATGAACGTCTCTTAAGGAGGCTACGTGTTTTTGTATTTTAACGTCTCGTGAGGAGGCTACGCGTTTCTCTCATAAAAGGTTTAGGTTTTTATGAACGTCTCGTGAGGAGGTTACATGTTTTTGGTTTCTCATAAAAAGGATTAGGTTTTTATGAACGTCTCGTGAGGAGGTTACGTGTTTTTGGTTTCTCATAAAAAGGGCTAGGTTTTTATGAACGTCTCGTGGGGAGGTTACGTGTTTCTCTCATAAAAGGTTAGGTTTTTATGAACGTCTCGTGAGGAGGTTACGTGTTTTTGGTTTCTCATAAAAAGGGTTAGGTTTTTATGAACGTCTCGTGAGGAGGTTACGTGTTTCTTTCATAAAAGGTTAGGTTTTTATGAACGTCTCGTGAGGAGGTTACGTGTTTTTGGTTTCTCATAAAAGGGCTAGGTTTTCATGAACGTCTCGTGAGGATGTTACGTGTTTTTGGTTTCTCATAAAAAGGGCTAGGTTTTTATGAACGTCCCGTGAGGAGGTTACGTGTTTCTTTCATAAAAGGTTAGGTTTTTATGAACGTCTCGTGAGGAGGTTACGTGTTTTTGGTTTCTCATAAAAGGGCTAGGTTTTTATGAACGTCTCGTGAGGAGGTTACGTGTTTTTGGTTTCTCATAAAAAGGGCTAGGTTTTTATGAACGTCTCGTGAGGAGGGTACGTGTTTCTTTCATAAAAGGTTAGGTTTTTATGAACGTCTCGTGAGGAGGTTACGTGTTTCTTTCATAAAAGATTAGGTTTTTATGAACGTCTCGTGAGGAGGTTACGTGTTTTTGGTTTCTCATAAAAAGGGCTAGGTTTTTATGAATGTCTCGTGAGGAGGCTACGTGTTTTTTCTCATAAAAGGTTAGGTTTTTATGAACGTTTCATGAGGAGGCTACGTGTTTTTGGTTCCTCATAAAAAGGGCTAGGTTTTTATGAACTTCTCGTGAGGAGGCTACGTGTTTTTCTCATAAAAGTTTAGGTTTTTATGAACGTCTCGTGAGGAGGTTACGTGTTTTTGGTTCCTCATAAAAAGGGCTAGGTTTTTATGAACGTCTCGTGAGGAGGTTACGTGTTTTTGGTTTCTCATAAAAAGGGCTAGGTTTTTATGAACGTCTCGTGAGGAGGTTACGTGTTTTTGTGTTGGGTTGAAAATGTGTTTGAAATGGGTTGAAAGTGTATTGGGCCGAGGAAAACTAGCCCAAAACAGAAACAGAAACCCAGAAACAAAAAGAAAATCGCCAGTCAACTGGCGATTTTGTTTTTGTTTTGTGAATTTGTATCAAAAGCGGGGCAGAGAAGAGGGGAGGGTTATTTCGTTTCCAAAACAAAAACAAAATCGAAAACACCTAAAACTCTACCCGGCGATTTTCTAGACCAAATTTCGATTTTCCGACTCCTACAATTCGTTATGGATCAAGGTACGTACTCAACTCATTTGGTTTTTCGGGTTTTGAAGTTTGTTTGAGTCGGTTTTAACTTGAAATACCGTTTTCTAGGGTTTGGGTCGATTTTTGTTGGTTTGATTCGAGTTTAGCTCTCGTCTTGGCTTGAAAACGTTCGACATGGTTAGTATAGTGCTTGCCTTGCTTGTATTGCTGTCGTTGCGCGAAAAACCCGACTTGTGGCCTTGATTTTCGTGCGTTTTGACTTGGAGGGCATTTTGGTCATTTTTGAAAACGTCTCGAAAATGGCTCGAAACTTCAGTGTAGCTTACCCATTAGCAATATAACGCGTTGGTGAGCTCGGTTTGTTGAAGTGGTCGCAAAAAGCGGTTCGTTTGGGTGGAAAACCGTGTAGAAGGGGGTAAAGTCGGGGTTTGTGCTCTGTTTTCGTAGCGTAGGGCGATCCCGAGTGGCTTGGCTATTTTGAAAATGTCGTAGTATGTTTGTGTGGAGGTTTGGGTGGCTTGTGTGCGAAAAACGGCTTGAAAAGCCGTCATTTTCGTGTGTTTTGGTATAGGGGCCGATTTTGGTCGAAATTTTTCGGTTCCGAAACTTGCCCGAATTCTCTGTATTGTGTTTTCATGGCTAGTATGGTACACACTTGGCTTTGTCTTGTAGGAAATGTATGGTTTGGAGGCGTTTTTGGAGTGTTTTTGTAGTTTTAGGCTAGGTTTCCTAAAATCACTTTTCCTCGCTTTTCGTGCCCCGTTTTTGGAATGTATGGTAATGTGTATTGTCTGTGTTGACTAGGGGGTTGTTTTGTGGGAAGTTGGGGCTTTTTGGTTGAGTTATGGTCAAGAAAAGGCCGTTTTTGTAGTTTTGTAAGTATTTCGTAAAAGCTATTCAGTCGAGGCGTTCGGGACATTGTTTTCGCATGGGATTTTTTTGTGCATGTTTATTTTGATTTATGGGTTGGGTTTGTCTCGAAAAATATGGGTTTCCGGCTTTCTGTAGCGTTTTTCCATTTTCTGCTATTTTTGGGTTAAAAAGGCCTGCTCTCTGCTTGTTTTGGCCAATTCTCTGCTGCTTTTGCGCGTGCTTGCTCTTGACTTGACTGTGTAGGACGTATATATCGTATACGTCCCATGGGTTTTGATTTCCTGTGCTTCTGCTCCGTTTTGGCCTTATCTGTTGAAAAGGGGCCTGTGGCTTGCTTTCTGCTGCTTTGTTTCGGTCTTTCTTGAGTGATTTGCTGTTGCTGTTGCCTGAGCGTGCCTTTGAATCTTGTGCAGGTGATCCCAGGCCTTCAGCACCTACTTCCAGTGACATGGATCGGGTTTTGGCCGGCGTTGACTTTACTGGATTACGAGGACGAGCATACTCTGCCGGGTATACTGCGCCATGGAGGTTTCCGATGGTCCGTCTCAGTCGGACTTGCTGCGAGCTTTTCCTCAGACGCCTGGAGCTTCTATGGCGCCAGGAGTGAGCTTGGCGCTGCGAGTCTCACGCTTTTTCGCTAGTGGCTTGGGGCGCGGTCGTTCTGGTGGTCTGGCCGAGCCGATTAGTGGTGCGGGTCGTGACGTTGCTGCTGAGTCTCCTGCAAAACAGTGTTAGTCGTAAAAGCATATATATACGTCTCGATTGAGACTGACTCGCTAATGACCAAATTAAATGCAAAATGAAGAGTTTTGAAAAATGTTGGTTTAGAAAACATTTTAGACTCGTAAAAAGACGTTTTTAACATAGTAGAAAATGTGAGCTAAAACGACGTTTTGAGACGAAAATTGTGAATGTGAAAGTCATTTTTTGTGTTATTTTTAATTTTTGTGTGATTATTGTGTTTTGTAAAAAAGTGAAAAATGCGAAATACGGGAATTGATCACGCAAATCGAGACGACGCGACGGGACCGTAAAAACAGGTCCAAGGTCGGTAGAAGAGATGAAAGGGGTAATAGGTTAAGGGTTTTAGGGTATAGGTGTGTAAGAAGTGTAAGAAAATCGAATAATTTTGTCAGAAAGAAAAAGAAAATCGCCTGTAAACAGGCGATTTTATTTTTAATCGCCTGTTTACAGGCGATTAAGTTTTTGTTTTGTGGGTTTTGTGTAATTTATTTTAATCGCTTGTTCACTAGCGTTTAAGTTTTTGTGTTGTATTTCGTTGTGCGAATCTCGGCTATAAAAGGAGGGCTAGGTTAGTTCATTTCATTCATCCTCTCGTCTTCTATTCTCGATTTTCCAAAAATATTCAGAATATTTACGGAACATTCGTCGAGTTATGGAGACTTTTGAAGGAAACTTGCGCCGTTGGTGTGCCTCCTTGTCGGGTGTCGAGAAGAAGCTCTTGAAAGATTGCGGAGTTGGCGTATTTCGTGGGCTAAGGCAGGTTCGAATGGAGTATGAGTTCCTGGATGCTTGTCTTGAGTATTGGGACCCAAGTCTTCATGTGTTCCGCTTTCCTTGCGGAGAGGTTTGCCCTTTAGTTGAGGAATTTGGGGCCATTGGCGGGTGGACGCGTATTGGCCTGCCTGTATGTGTCAGGCAGGAACTTGGCTATAAGAGGCAGGTTCAGAATTACCTCCAGATGACCCGTGACGAGGTGGAAGAGCTATTTGTCGGGAGTCGTGTCAACCTCTATCGTCTGTGTCAATGGTTTAGGAATAATGCGAACGGGCATATCTCTGCTGTGGCCAGGAGGAGGGCTTTGGCTTTTTGCCTGGTGCACTGCTATATGTTTCCGGACTCTGTGTCCGAGGGGTCGTTGGGAGATCCGCGTTTAATTGCCGTCGTGGAGCAGATGGAAATAGGTTGCAATCCTTCTGCTTTAATTCTGGCTGAGACGATCCTTGGATTGGACGACCGGGCATGTAACATGGAGCATGCGTACCGAGGGTGTCCATTGATCCTCCAGGTGTGGCTGATGGAGCGTCTAAGTGTGTTGAACGATCTTGGCTTCGATGGTGAATATGTCGCAGGGGGCATTACCAATCGTTACATGCGATGGTCGGGTCCAGACGAACGTCCTAATGACTATTTCCCTGAGTTTGTGAGGTCATGTGCCATCCGTTGGTCGGTGTCATGGTGGGGAGTGGTTAGCGTGACGGCGAGCGCAGTAGGCGATGGTCCCTCTGGAGTTCTGTTGTGTGGGTTCGAGATGGGAGTTTTCATCCGTCCCCTACGGGTGAGGCGGCAGATAGGGTATGCGCAGTTCATTCCTGGCCAGGACACGAAGATACAGGACATGGTTGTGTTAAATAACCAGTTGACTGACGAGTGGGTCAGTGGTTGGATCATGCGCCCTAAGTGGCTTGTGGCTGGTACTCCTGGGACGATCCGGGTGTCGAGGGCCTACTCTAAATGGACTGTTGCGGGAACTGCTCAGGAAAGGGCTCGTCTCCGTGCCATAGAGCTCAACGAGCCTCCACCGACGTCTGCTTACGACCCGATCCGCTTTGGACGCAATAGTAGTAGGGGTGATGCTTCTAGCTCGGTACCTCTCTCGGCGGCTGAATGCGTGTTTGGTCGTCGCCGTATTCCAGGGCCAGGTACTCCGGATCGTCACGGTAACGTTGGGGGTCGTCGTAGGGGTTGAGGGTTGGTGCTCCCCCTATTCAGCTGGAAGGGTCTCGAGTCTGCTTCGGAGAATAATCTGGTTTTAGTTTATGTGTGTTTTGTTAGTATTATGTTCATATTATGTTGTATTATGTAATATATTACCTATCCTAAACCCGATGTACATGCCGGGACTCGTATTGTAATATATAGTGTTTGTTAGTGTATTTCTAAGGTCGTAATTATGCTCCTATGTTCGAAAAATCCAAAATGTAACCGTTCTTTTTAAGATTAATAAAAATCAGGTTTTTATTTACGATTCTGCCTCATTTTGCTTGTTATTTTGTGTGAAATTCCTTGGCTCTAATCTCTTTTCAAAGTTTAGAATGCAAGCATGGTTTTTAGGAAATTCTTGTATTGACTATTCCCTCGACTTTTTTAAGCTTTGGGTTTGTCGTTTTGTGTTGAATGTTGCTCCTTTTACCCCTTGGGTTATGGAACTTTTTTGTGATGACTGTATCCTTGACCTTTTTTAAGTTTTGGACGTGTCATTTTTGTGTTGAATATCGCCTTAGGGTAACCCATTAGGTTATGAGACGGTTTTTGTGTTGACTATGTCCTCGGCCTTTTTAAGCTTTAGACGCGTCATTTTTGTGTTGAATATCGGTTGCGCTCTTCACAAAGCTGCCTACGTATCCACGAAAAGTGAAATCAAACCGGCGTAGTTCGAGAATGTACGTTTAAGGGCATACCGGCCCATGAATTGTGATTGCTTTTTTGTGGTGAATGTGCACGTTTAGGGGCATGCCGGCCCATGAATTGTGTTTGGTGGATGCATGTTTAGGGGCATGCCGGCCCATGAATTGTTTTTGCTTTTTTTTTTTTTTTTTTTGTGGGGAATGTGCACGTTTAAGGGCATGCCGGCCCATGAATTGTTTTTGCTTTTTTGTGGGGAATGTGCACGTTTAAGGGCATGCCGGCCCATGAATTGTGTTTTTTTTTTTTTTTTTTTTTTTTTTTTTTTTTTTTTTTATAAAATTGTATTTTATAGATACATTGCAAGGGGTTTTTAGGGATAGTATTTCTTGAGCTGATCGAGGTTTGTGGCGCGGTTGAACTCTTGGCCGTCGAGGTCGGTTAGTTTGACTGCTCCGCCCGTGTAGATCTCCTTGACGAGGTAAGGCCCTGCCCAGTTAGGTTTGAACTTTCCTCGTGGGTCAACTGGTAGTGGTGCTCGAACTGACTTTAGTACGAGATCCCCTACTTTAATGTTTCGTGGCTTGACTCGTTTGTTGAATGCTCGTTGTAGCCGGGCTTGGTACATTCGTACGGTGCTCAGGGAATGAAGTCGGCGCTCGTCCAAGAGCATGAGTTGTTCGTAGCGCTCACGGGCCCATTCTGCTTCTGGGATGCTACTTTCCATTAATATGCGTAGCTATTGTATTTCTATTTCCACTGGTTGAACGGCTTCCATGCCGTAGGTGAGGAAATAGGGGGTCATGCCTGTAGGGGTTCGGATGGTAGTACGGTATCCCCAGAGTGCATATGGTATTTTGTTATGCCAATCTTTGCAACTGTCGATCATCTTTTCGAGTATGGTGACGACTGTCTTGTTTGCTGCTTCAACGGCTCCATTGGTTTGGGGTCGATAGGGTGAGGATTTGTGATGTTGGATGTTGTATTTTGTGAGTATGGCTTCTGTCTCGCGTTGAAAGTGCGAGCCTTGATCGCTGATGAACTCATGGGGTATGCCATATCGGCATATGATGTTCGTCTGGATGAACTTGGCGACTTCTTTGGAGCCGAGGGTTCGAAATGATGCTGCTTCTACCCATTTTGTAAAGTAGTCGATCGCCACTAGCACGAAGCAGTGACCTCCTGCTCCGATGGGGTGGACTTTTCCTATCACGTCGATGCCCCAGGTTGAAAAGGGCCAGGGTGAGGTTAGGCTGTATAGTGGTGAAGGTGGTACATGCTGGACGTTGCTGAAAATTTGGCAGTTGTGGCAGTGCTTGACGTATTGGATACAATCTGCCTCCATGGTCGTCCAATACCATCCTAGCCGTAGAATCTGTTTGCAGAGCGCCCGAGCGTTCATGTGGGGTCCGCATTCGCCATCATGGACTTGTGTGATGATTTCCTGCCCCTTCTTGTAGTCGACACATATGAGCAGCGTCCCTTGTGGTGTTTTCTTGAGCAATTGTCCCATTTCTTGCACAAATTGGGAGGCTAGGAGTCTGATGGCTCTTTGTCCACGTTTATCGGTGTCGGGTGGGTAAGTGTTGTCTGTTTTGTAGTTGATTATGGCTTGGTACCAAGGCTCTGTTTGCTCGGCTTCGTCTAGGTCAAGGGTGTGGATGTAGGCCGGTTCGTCACGTCTTTCAACGATGATGGGTAGTAATTTCATGTCTGGTGGCATGTTCAGGAGGGATGAGAGTTTTGACAGTGCGTCGGCGAACTGGTTTTCTTCCCTTGGGAGGTGATAGAACTTCAATCTGATCGAAGTTGGCTAGGAGTTTTTGTACTTTTGCTTGGTATTTGGTGAGGGTTTCGCTCATGATCTTCCATGCCCCTGTTACTTGATTTATGATGAGGAATGAATCTCCATGTACCCGTAGGTTCTTTATCTTGAGGGTGATGGCTGCCTGCAGACCATAAATGCAGGCTTCGTACTCCGCGGCGTTGTTTGTAACGCTGAAGTCAAGCTTGATCGAGAGTGGAGTGTGGTCGCCATTTGGGGATATTAGGAGTATTCCGACTCCATAGCCGCGGTAATTCGATGCTCCGTCGAAGTATAATTGCCAGTACTCCCTTTCTATGGTGATGATCCCATCGTCCGGAAATGACATTGTATCGATCATGGGTTGTTCGATGATAGCATTTTCTGCGAGGAAGTCTGAAACCGCTCTTCCTTTGATTACTTTCAGAGGGAGGTACTTGAGTTCGTACTCGGCGAGAAGCAGAGTCCACCTGGCCATACGTCCATTAAGGACTGGTTTTTCAAATAGGTACTTGAGGGGATCCATTAGGGAATAGATTCTTGTTGTGCTAGTGAGTAGGTAGTGTCTGAGCTTCTTGGTTGCCTGCATCGGGTGAGAGGCGACTTTCTCGGCCAGGGCTCATACCGAGTTTCGTAATCGTGGAACTTTTTGCTAATGTAGTAGATGGCCCGTTCTTCGTTGTTGACTTCTTGGGCAAGCATGGCTCCCATGGCGTTTGGCGTAGTCGTTAAGTATAGCGACAGTGGCAAGTCCTTTAGCGGGGGTACCAGAACGGGTGGGTTTGTGAGCAGGCTTTTGACTTTGTCGAATGCTTGTTGGCAGTCATCGTCCCATTTCGTGTGCTCTTCCTTCTTCAACTTTTTGAAGATTGGCTCGCAGATCATGGTGAGCTTGCTGATGAACCGGGAGATATATTGGACTTGTCCCAAGAAACTCCTTATTTCGTCGATGTTGCTCGGTGTCTTCATGCCCATTATTGCTTTGATCTTGGTCGGGTCTATTTCGATCCCGCGTTGGCTTACTATGTGACCCAGCAACTTGCCTGATGTGACCCCAAAGGTGCATTTCTGTGGGTTTAATCGCATCTTATACTGCCTGATTCGGGTGAAGAATTTTCGAAGGTTTGTGATGTGGTCATTCCTTTCTTTTGATTTTACGATCATGTCGTCGACGTATACCTCAACCTCCTTATGCATCATGTCGTGGAGTAAGGTGGTGGCAGTGCGTTGGTAGGTAGCGCCGGCATTTATGAGCCCAAATGGCATGGCGTAGCGATATGTTCCCAGGGGTTCTGAAAGTGGTTTTTGGCATGTCGTCTCACGCCATTTTGATTTGGTTGTATCTGCATATCCATCCATGAATGACGATGAAGGCGTGGTCCATTGTGTTGTCGATTAGGATGTCCATGTGAGGTAGCGGAAATCATCTTTTGGGCGAGCTTTGTTCGAGTCCGGAAGTCGGCACATACTCGTATTTTGCCGCTTTTTCTTCATAATCGGTACCATATTGGAGACCCGGTCGAGTACTCGATGACTTGGATGAACCCGACTTGCAATGCCGATCTCTTCTTTGACCATGAGAGACCATTCTGGTTTGATGCGTCGGAGCTTCTGCTTGACTGGTTTGCTACCTTGCTTGATTGGGATGCGGTGTTCAGCTATCTCGCGGTCTATGCCAGGCATGTCCTTATATGACCAGGCAAAGACGTCCTTAAACTCTGCGAGGAGCTTGGTATATGTGGCCCTTTCTTCTGTGCTTAGGGAAGCCCCCAGCTGCAGTTCTTGAGGCTCTTCGGGCGTGCCTATGTTGATGGCTGTTGTGTCTTCAATAATGGGGTCCTGTTCGGGTTTTGAGACAATACTTGCAATGATGCAATGTTATTTAGTTTAAATTTATCGCAATCATTAGAAAAGGTAGGATTTAAATGAGGCAAAGAGTAACAAAAAACTTTCATGTTATTAATGTTATCAAAAGCGGTTACATTTGAAGATAGCTCAGACGAGGGAGCTTTGGACAACCTTAATGACTCTAGTTCTTATTGAGACTTACTACATTAGGAAAATGATCGAGTAGCCTAGCCGTTTTTTAGAAAAATTGGCGTCATGATGACGCAGGACCCTAGATTCTAGGCGTAGGAGCTTTAATTGGGACTCCCCAGGTCATTGGTAGATTGGGTGGCATTTTCTTCGAGCTTCAGCTGATGGAGAGCGACTCGAAAGTC
The DNA here is from genome assembly GCA_023091065.1 of Dianthus caryophyllus. Taxonomy (NCBI): domain Eukaryota; kingdom Viridiplantae; phylum Streptophyta; class Magnoliopsida; order Caryophyllales; family Caryophyllaceae; genus Dianthus; species Dianthus caryophyllus. Next base: position 4,720,291 of record CM041530.1, read on the forward strand.
CGAGGTCTTTATGGTAATGACTTCGCTGTAATGGGGAAGCTTCACCTTCTGGTGCAGAGTTGATGTGATGGCCCCGGTAGCGTGAATCCAGGTCCTTCCTAATAACATGTTATACGCCGGAGGGATGTTCATGAGCTGGAATTCGGTTCGTGTTTCAACAGAGCCTGTCATGACGAGTAATGATATGATTCCTTCTATGCTGCGGGATGTGCCGTCGTACGCTCTTATACTGTTGGAGCAAGGGGTGACATCACTTTCCTTTAGTCCTAGCTTGAGGGCAGTCGTTAGGGGCAGGATGTTGATCGCGGAGCCGTTGTCGATGAGGGTGACGGGTAGCACCATATTACGACATTCTACGGTTATGTAAAGTGCTGGGTTGTGTGGGTCTTGAAAGGGTGGCAGGTCCGCGTGGGAGAAAGTGATGGCACCGGGCAGCCAATCCTGGATGACACGGTCAATGAGTTGTGTTGGGAGGATGTCCTTAGTGCCACGCCATGTTGTGTTAAAGGAAAGGCTGTTGGTTATGGGTAGGTTAGTCATATCCTTGACTATGCTCTTGTCTCTGCCTTTGCTTGTGCGTTTGGGGGGGAATCCCGGCGGTATTTGTAGGTTTAAGGGAGACTGATGCGGACGTTGATGAGGGATTTGGGTGAAAATTTCTTTCCTGTCCTCGTGCCTTGGTTTTGTCCTTGTCCTAGCCCGGTGAATGTGATCAATGTTGCTACCGTCGTTGTTGATGCTGTCGAAAAGGACGTTGACCTCGTGATCGCTTGCGGGAGCCAGGAGGGGGTGATTGAGGATGGGGTGAGCTCCTACGAAAATGGGGCGAGTAAGGGAGGTGTCGTGCTGGCTTGATGATTTAGGAGCTATGTTTGGTTTATCGATCGTTTCATTGTCGATCATGTCTTGGATTACGTTCTTCAAGCGGAAACAGTTCTCCGTGTCATGCCCCTTTCCTGGTGGAATTCGCGATGCAGTCTTCGTGCCATGATAACGGCTTCTTATCCTCAGGTGGTACAGTGGTGGGTTTGGGAAGATGGAGAATGTTCCTCTTCACGAGCTTCTCTAATGCTTTCGAGTAGGACATAAAGAGGGGGTCGAACCTTCGTCGCTGCTGCAACGGAAATGGTCCAACTGATGATGACCTGGGTGAGGCAGGAATGGGCTGTGTTAGGAATACTGGTCGTGCCGCTAGTGCCTTTATAGCGTCAAACGGTTCAGTCATTGTTGCAGTGGGAGAAGCATTTGCCTGGCGGCCATGATCTGAAGTTTTGGCTAGCTTGTATTTGTGAATTTCATCCTCCAGGGATCGGATTCTTTTGATGTGTCGAGCGGATTCTTCGGCGAATAGTCTTGCGTTTTTCTCGGTTTCGATCTTTTGCATGGCGGCCGGATGTTCGAACAAGGCGGTGAGATTGGCTACCTTGTGGTCGAGCAACCTTACGTGTTCGGTGATCGTCATTAGTGGAGGAGGCGGTGGAAAGGCAGTTTCATCATTCGCGAGGTTGAAACGGAAGTTCATCTTGTGCTTGCGAGCCGGGTGTTCGGGGTTTTTCAATGAGTGGACCTGACAAAATTTTCAAACCTTTAGTGATTCTAAAATAGAAGGAAAAGACTCAAATGAAAAATCACATTCACGACCAAAGGAAAACACAAAAGTGTAAAAAGGTGGGTGACCTGACTTGACTCGTGTTTTTAGCTTTTAAAAGGACACGGGAAGCTTTTTGAGATAGAGGCGTGTTAACACGTCCTTATTCTCGAGATAAGAAGAATTTGTATGATCATAATCTGATTGACCCAGTTTGGCGGTATGTTGCCGGGGGTCTATCATTGGATTATGATAAAAAAGGATCAAACCGAAATAGCAATAGGCTAGTCGATCTGAGGATGTTAAAGTTGGGTAAAAAGCGATCAATTGTTCGCTTTTTACGTGTGACTCAGGGATTTAAATCAAAAATGACGATTAGTCATTTGATTCAAAGAGTAAATCAACGGGTTCGCATCTGAACGAGCCCGCGTTTTTTGTTTTTGAGAGAAATAGATTAAATCGGGATGACTAAAGAGTCACTCGATTTAGAGCTAATTCTAAAGTTCTAAAAGTTAATTTCGTTTAAAATCTCCGAAATGAATTGACATATTCGGGTTTTTGCTTTGTGAAAGACCTTTAGCAATAAATGCATTATGACGATACGTCAGTCGTATAATTCATTTACGTTTTGAAAAAGACCTGGGATATAGTGATTATCCTGGGTCGGTTTAAAATGCAGTGGCATTTTATTTATTAAACTCAAATGACTATAGGTCAAAGAGCCTAACGGCGTGTTTTAAAAAGTATGACCCTTTTTGAAAAAAGTTTGAAAAAGCAATTTCAAAGATGGACGTATTTTAAAAGTATAATGCCTAGGAAAAGTTTTTACATGCAGGAAGTTTTGAAAGACTACTATAGTGAGGGTACTATAGCTTCACACTTGTACATATAAACACAGGTTTTTGGTTTATAGGGTAAGGTTCCCTCCGGCCATTCTCGTGACGTTTAGGTAGGGGCACCCGCAAGACTACACACGTCTTAGGTGTGAATTCAAGACGGGCCCTAGAGCGTTCGAGTTTGGTAGTTACGATCGTTTGTACGGATGCCGTACTTGTAATCGTGGAGGGTGAGAGAGCGGTGTCGGAGTTACCTCGCTTATGAAGCGAGGATTCTTTGGGGCCGTTCCTCAAAGGGTGTGGTTTGAATCAGGAGGATTCGACTCAACGTATTTTGCCCAAATATCGAAAGCGTAAATGTTTTCAAAGTTTCAAGCTTCACTTCTTTATGTTTTTAAAATAAAAGAAAAACAAGTTTTTCAAAAATAATAAAAATCATGCTCGTCCCCAGCGGAGTCGCCAGCTGAAGGTACCGGGAAAGAAACCTATCGACGCCCTGCGCGCGCCCGCCCTCGCCCCGTGCGGGGGCGCCGGGGCGGAATGCGCCTCGCAGGAAAAAGTGCGAAGTTTGCTAAAAATGGGGGAGATCATTGCATGAATTTGAGACCAAAAAAGAAAAGTATGAAAGTCTTTTTTGAAATGTATTTTCGGAGTCGCCACCAAATATTAAAGGAATTTGGAACCTATTCAACGCGTCTTGAAATACAAGACACGAGTGTCTCAGATTTCAAGGTGCGTCGATACCTATTAATCTGAGGTTTGAAACCAGAGAAGGGGTTCGGAGTGAGGTTACTTTTCGAAAGTTTTGACAAAATAAGTTTTGAAAACAGTAATCAAAAAGCCTACGTAAGAGTAGTCTCTACTAATTTGAAAACATTTGCTTAATTTCGATATTTGGGCTAAAATGACGCTACGTACAAGTGCGAATAAATATGACTCGATTAAAATGCATAAATAATGTAAATTGTCAAAATGACATATTGCTATAGGAAATGTACGTTAAATAATAATTTATTGACTAAATTATTACCATAGACGTTATTTTCCGACCTCGTATTAGAATTTGTAAAAAAACCCTCAGTTTTGACATGCTAAAAAGACTCTATGAAACGGTACAATTTAGTGTTGGATCCGTGATTCTAGTCGTTTATTTAACACATGAATGAGGACTTGCATAATTATAAAAGTGACGTCGGTTTGCTTTAGTGATAATGAGTCGTTTATTTATGCGATATTGGCGGGGTTTAGACGGATTATGAATCCGAATTGCTACAACCGTATTACGAATACGGCTTCGCTAGTGCCAATATCGGGTTTGGGGTTAATGTAACCCCATTGTCCGAAGTCTCAAGCGCCCAAAACGTAGGTAAAATGTTTACCTTCGAAAATGTAAAGGCGGTATTTTTGAGTGGATTTTGTGAATAGTGTATGTGTGTTAAAAACCGATGTTTTGAAATGAATGAAGTGGGTTGGTATTTATAGAGGTTGGTTTGGTTTTAGGATGAACAAAATATAAATCGCTTTGTATGCAGCGTTTTATATTTTGTTTGGGTTGATTTTTGTAAGAAAATCAAAAAGCGGTTGTGTGGGAGAAGTTTATAATCGCTTCGTTAGCAGTGATTAGAAACTTAATCGCTGTCAACAGCGATTTTAAATTTGTTTTGTGAAATTTGTTTTATGCGGCTTTCGGTTTTTGGACGTTTGATTAGGTAATGATTATGTTTTGTTGTTTACTTAAGGGTTAAGTATTTGTTCAGTTTTGGTCCGAATTTCGGTTTTCGTGTTTCGGTTTTTGTCGTGTTTTTCAATTTTGGCTCAAAATAAAATAATATTAGGTTATATTATTTTATGGTTTTGTAGAGTCTAGTTTTTGTGAAAAAGCGACACGGGACGCACTTTGGCCCGTTTTACGTGTTGTGTTAGTGTGCGTTTTGGGTCGGTTTTATAAGTTTGGGCCGTTTTGTAGCTAGTTGGGCTGTTTTTGTGGCTTGGCTTAATAAGACGTTCCTATATTGTACTCGTGTTACGCTCATAATGACTAAAGGTGACATTCATTTTTATAATCATGCAAATCCAAATTAATACGCTAAAAATGACTAATACGTTTTAGACACTTTTGTACCGTTTCGACTCTTTTAAAAGCATGCACGAAAGTCCTTTTCATCATCGGGTTTGTTTTTGGGGGGGTACGGATACGGGTATCTACAAGCCTCCTCACGAGACGTTCATAAAAACCTAGCCCTTTTTATGAGAAACAGAAAAACACGTAACCTCCTCACGAGATGTTCATAAAAACCTAACCTTTTATGAGAAAAACACGTAGCCTCCTCACGAGACGTTAAATCACAAAAACGCGTAGCCTCCTCACGAGACGTTCATAAAAACCTAGCCCTTTTTATGAGAAACACAAAAACGCGTAGCCTCCTCACGAGACGTTAAATCACAAAAACGCGTAGCCTCCTCACGAGACGTTAAATCACAAAAACGCGTAGCCTCCTCACGAGACGTTCATAAAAACCTAGCCCTTTTTATGAGAAACACAAAAAAGCGTCACCTCTTTTACGAGTCATTTTCAAAAATAAAACCACTCTTATAAACCAAATCCAAAAACGCGTAACCTCTTCTACGAGACGTCCAGCAAGCAAAGCAGAAGCAAGAAGCACAAGCAGAGCGCAAGCCAGAAGCGCAAGCAAAGCAGAAGCAGGGAGCACAAGCAGAGCGCAAGCCAGAAGCGCAAGCAAGAGCACAAGCAGAGCGCAAGCCAGAAGCGCAAGCAGAGCGCAAGCCAGAAGCGCAAGCAAAGCAGAAGCAGGGAGGACAAGCAGAGCGCAAGCCAGAAGCGCAAGCAAGAGCACAAGCAGAGCGCAAGCCAGAAGCGCAAGCAGAGCGCAAGCCAGAAGCGCAAGCAAAGCAGAAGCAAGAAGCACAAGCAGAAACACGAGCAAAGCGCCAGCTGGGAGTACTCAGGCCACATGCAGGCTGACACGCCCTTAAACATGTAGGACCGTCATGTCCTTGAAAACATGTCGTCCCTCCCCGCATTTCCCGACGCTAAGTCCTCGTCTCTCCCATAAGACACATGCTTAGCGCCGCCAGGTAGTATCGAGACTATAATGGTCCGGATACTATCTTTAAGTTTGACTAACGCTTTGTCCAAGCTCAGTCAAACTGGGGGCTCTGTAGATACCCGTATCCGTACCCCCCCAAAAAACAAACCCGATGATGAAAAGGACTTCATGCATGCTTTTAAAAAGAGTCGAAACGGTACAAAAGTGTCTAAAACGTATTTAGTCATTTTTAGTGTATTAATTTGGACTTGCATAGTCATAAAAATGAATGTCAATTTTAGTCATTATGAGCACAACACGAGCACAATATAGGAACGTCTTACTAAGCCAAGCCACAAAAACAGCCCAACTAGCTACAAAACGGCCCAAACTTACAAAAACGACCCAAAACACAGCACGCAAGACGGGCCAAAGTGCGTCCCGTGTCACATTTTCACAAAATTAGACTCTACAATACCGTAAAATAATATAACCCAATATTATTTTATTTCGAGCCAAAACCGAAAAACACGACAAAAACCGAAACACGAAAACCAAAATTTGGGCCAAAACTAATTGACCCAAACTAGCCTTAACCCACACGTAATACACCTCACAAAACACCATCATTACCCCAAAATACGTCATTAAGCCAAAGGCGGCTTAAGCAGCACACCAAAACAAAAATAAAATCGCCTGTAGACAGGCGATTAAAAACTAAATCGCCTGTTTACAGGCGATTATGTTTTCCTCTCCCAACCCTGGTTCTTTTATTCCATTTGGCGGCTGCATTGAAACTTAATCGCTGGCTCACTGGCGATTAAGTTTTCTCCATGCACAAAAACGAGCCATTTTCCTATAAATACCAACCCCCTTCCTTCATTTCTAACATCGGTTTTTCAACACACATACACTATTCACAAAATCCACTCAAAAATACCGTCTTTGCATTTTCGAAAGTTAAACATTTTACCTACGTTTGGGACGTTTGAGACTCGGACAATAGGGGTTACATTAACCCCAACCCGATATTGGCACTAGCGAAGCCGTATTCGTAATACGGTTGTAGCAATTCGGATTCATAATCCGTCTAAACCCCGCCAATATCGCATAAATAACGACTCATTATCACTAAAGCAAACCGACGTCACTTTTATAATTATGCAAGTCCTCATTCATGTGTTAAATAAACGACTAGAATCACGGATCCAACACTAAATTGTACCGTTTCATAGAGTCTTTTTAGCATGTCAAAACTGAGGGTTTTTCCTTACAAATTCTAATACGAGGTCGGAAAATAACGTCTATAGTAATAATTTGGTCAATAAATTATTATTTAACGTACATTTCCTATAGCAATATGTCAATTTTTTGACATCTTACATTATTTATGCCTTTTAATCGAGTCATATTTATTCGCACTTGTACGTAGCGTCATTTTAGCCCAAATATCGAAATTAAGCAAATATTTTCAAATTAGTAGAGACTACTCTTATGTAGGCTTTTTGATTACTGTTTTCAAAATACATTTTGTCAAAACTTTCGAAAAGTAACCTCACTTCGAACCCCTTCTCTGGTTTCAAACCTCAGATTGATAGATATCGACGCATCTTGAAATCTGAGACACTCGTGTCTTGTATTTCAAGACGCGTTGAATAGGTTCCAAATTCCTTTAATATTTGGTGGCGACTCCGAAAAACACATTTCAAAAAGGATTTTTCTACTTTTCTTTTTTGATCGCAAATTCATGCAATGATCTCCCCATTTTTCATTTTTCACCCTTTCAAAACTTCGCACTCTTTTCTCGGAGGCATTCCGCCTCGACGCCTCAAGACTGGGCGAGGCCAAGGCCACAGTATGCCGATAGGTTTCATTTTCCCGGTACCTTCAATTCCCGACTCTTTTCTGTCACCACCCCTTATCCTAGCTATACCTATGCTATCCCCGACTCCCTAGACCTTTCTTTTATCGTTTAAACCCTTATCTTTCGCTCTAGCTTTTAGTAAACCCTTTTCACTCGAACCGAGACTAGAATCACTCAAAGTAACCAACATTGCGACCATTTCCATGTGGATACGATCCCGACTTACCCTAGCTACACTAGTGTTGAGTTTGGTTTATTTTTGGTTAGGTGAGCCGACTAAGCCTATCAGCTCTGCCCAGATCTGAAGCGTTAGGACAAGGTAGGTACCGATCCACTTGGATCAAAGCTTTTTCTTATTTTCTATGGACTAACAAAGGGGACTACACTTTAGCACCCCCCCCCCCCCCCGGCTTTTGGCAACCGAGCCCGCTTGCCGCCAAGTGGTCTTATTACTTCGGGTACTCACCATATCCGATGACACGCCAAAGTCGAATAAGCAACCGACCCTTTTAAAATAAACCAATGGACAATTGAACTTTATTTTAATTGTATGCATTTTGCACCTTCTCCTTATGCATTAAAACACTTTAACAATGAATTCAACCTTTAACTGAATCGTTTTCGTTAACAAGTTAAGCATACTAAAATGAGGGCTTAAACAATCTTTTTTCCATTTGCATTTGCACTCTTTTACAAACCTTTTTCGCACTTGTACGTAGTGATAACATTAGCTCAAATATCATTAAACATGGATTGTTCAAGGCTAGTAGAGGCTATTTTCTAAATAGGCTTTTCTAAAAGGTTTTCATAAATCATTACTTGAATTATTCTTTAGTTAAGTACCCTCACCCCGAATCCATTCTGGTTTCACAACCTTAGATCTAGGGGTGTCGGCATGCTCCAAAATTTAGGACGTGTTTTATAGCTTAAGACATGTTAGCAGGTTCCTAATTTCCGCGATAATTATGTGGCGACACCAAAACAGTTTTAAAGGTTTTCTAATTTAATCTTTTTAACTTTAAGCGCCCTTATGCAAGACGCCGAGTTGGGTCCCCTCGATCCCGGGTTCCACAGTTTGGCGACTCCGCTGGGGAAATTTTATTTTTAAAACTAAAAACTAGCGTTTTCCTTTTAAAAATAAAGAGGTGAAACTCGAAAGCCTAAGAACAATCCATTTTACATATTTGAGCTATGCACATTCGTTTGTAGAGTCGATTCCTTTTGGAATCTAGGCACCCTTGCACCCTCGAGAAGTAGTTCCAATACGCAGGCTTGTCCACTCGATAAAGCACGTACAAGACTAAGTTTCCTCTCGCCCCTCCACGGCTTGCCGTAAACGACTATCTCGACCGCCCCAGTGCTCCCTTTAGAAAACCGCACGCCACGGCGTTAGGAAATAAAGGGGTTAAGTATCTGCCAAAGCGTACTCGAGACAGTTGGAGGTGTACCCGACTTGACCTATTACCCTTTGAGTCATATGTACAAGTACGAGGCTATGCACACCATGGTCTTTTTCAAATGAGCATTTGCATCCATATCTTCGAAAATTTGCTAAACTTTTCAAAGATATAAACGAATCTAACAACTAACAAGCTAACGCTTTAAACAAAACTATCGGGACTTTTGAAATAAACATTTTTCAAAACCTTCTTTTACAAACAAGCAAAAAAACCCGAGCAAGGAGTAAAACCCGAGCTCGTGGATTTCGCTCCCTAGGTCACACGGCCTAGCTCACGTTTTAACATTCTCGACTCGACTTGTTGACCGCTCTCGAGTCGAATAAGTACGCCAAGAAGCTCCAAGCTATGGAGGAAAGAGTCTATGTCTCGAGCACTTACTCCATACACAAGAAGAACAAAAACGTGCCCGCAAGCATCAAGGACGAGCTTCTTAACAAGCTCGCCCTTAGCGACCTCCCTATCTTCCAAGGACATGAAAGCCCGATCATTCACATCCGAGCTTTCAAGTCTCAAATGGCCATTAAGGGGGTCGACTCTAAACATTGGCTTACTCTCTTCCCGCATCTCTAGCAGCAGTGCCGAAGACATGGTTCTATTCACTGGACCCGCAGCGGGTCCCTACTTTCGAGGAGCTCACGGTCGAGTTCGATCGACAATACCGAGATAATGAGGATACTCAAGTCTCGATCCGCACTCTTGAGGTCCTTGCTAAAAAAGACAACGAAGGTTTCATCGACTACCTCACTCGGTGGAAAAAGCTGAGCGCACAAATTCCGAATCGCCCACTCGAGGACGAACTTGTGCCCAAATTCATAGACAACCTGCGACTAGTGTATCAATTTTACATGAGGTACAGCAATATCGAAAATTTCAAGGAACTCACCAAGGTCGGTACTCAAATCGAGGACGATCTTAGAACCGACACAATGGCCAAGTACACCGGCCATGCCTACCAAGGCAGCCCATCCAAGTTTTCTCGCGCAGTCAAGAGCGAGGAAAACCGTACGGTGGGCAGTCTTGACGCCTTTGCAACAACCCTCTCGACGCCCTCCAAGGCCAAGAGAAGCTTCGACCCTCTCTACATGTCTTACTCCAAGGCATTCCAAAGGTTGGTCGAAGAGAACTACCTACAACCAATCAGGCCTACTAGCGAGCCGCCCGAGGACAAGAAACCCAAATCTTGGAACCCCAATGCCTTCTGTGCATACCGCCGAGGCAAGGGGCACGACACCGAGAACTCCTTTCGGCTCAAGAACGCTATCCAAGATCTTATCGATCAAGGAAAGCTCAACAAGCCATCACAACCCTCCAAGCCGTCCAACAAGGACAACCCGCTTGGTAACCACGCAATCTTCGTGGGGTCTGTTCCCATAATAGATTGCTCTTACTTGATCACACCGACTAATGACCAAATCAATGGGGTTTGGTTCAGCGATGATGAAGACGATGAGTGGCCACCCGCCAACAAAGTGGTAGCCCAACTCTCAAGCACTCCTTCTACCCCACCAAAAACGAACAAGAACAAGAAGAACAAGAAGGGGAAGAAGAAGAAGGGCAAAGAGCCCGAGAAGAAGGACCAAGACGAGGTTTCACACCTCACACGTTCTGGTCGTCCTTATCAAAACATCTTCACCGACGAGCATGCTCAAAAAGCAACCGCGGCCGAGAAAGGCAAGGCCGTAATTCAAGAGGAAGCTCCCTCCACTAGCACACCCTCCACATCTGCAGTAGTTTCACCACCAAGCACGAGCGAGGTGCTTCAAAAGCAACTCGCTCGCACAAAAGCCGATGTCTCCATTTGGGCTCTTCTACGAGACTCAGCGGAACATAGGAATGCGTTCATCCACGCTTTACAAATAGCACGTGCAGATTCTGATATCTCCCCAAATCAAATGGTCAGCCATGTTACAAGGGATTGGCTACCTGGGGCTATCACCTTCTCGAACAATGATCTGCCTGCGTTCGGATCAAACCACATCCTTACTCTTTACATTAGTGTAGAGTGCATGAATAAAACTCTACCCGTGTCCCTTGTCGACAACGGGTCTGCGATTAATGTTCTACCATTAGCCACCGCACATCGCCTAGGTCTATCCGATAAAGACTTCACCCCAAGTACGGACGGAGTCAAAGTTTTTGATGGGACCAGACGTCATGTGAAAGGAACCATTTCTCTTCACATACGCAGCGGCCCAATAGAGAGGAAGATCGAGTTCCAAGTCATTGACATGACCCCTTCCTACAACATACTCTTGGGACGATCGTGGATTCACCCCACCAAGGCCGTGACTTCCACTCTCCACCAAAAGGTTAAGATCCCTCTTAACGATGAGGTCATAACCTTGAATGCCTCAAACTTCCGAGCTCTCTTTGACACACCAAAGGAGCCCAACGCCGCAGAAATCATCGCTGAGCCTACACAAGACTTATGCGGCTTTGACTTTGAGATTGGCTCCATTACACGTGCACCAATCAAGACTCGCAAGTCCTTCGAAACAAAGGATAACAATAGCCTCTGGTCCACCTTGAGTCTAGGCTGTAAACCCAAAGACGACGACCATGAGGAGATGGTCAGAGAAATCCAAAGGCGAAGGTCAACTCATAAGGTCACCCTACGACCTTACACCCTTGACCTAAGCGCATACTTCACCTCCGGAGGAAAGGTCGATGCAAGCACCTCCCTTCGGGACATCATCCATTCATCCAAAGCTTGCTTCTCTAGTGAGACCGAACCTGACACATCAAAGGGCTCACCGAGCACCAAAAAATGAGGAGTTTGTCTCCACGATCATGCGCAACCGCCGCTTTGATCCCAACCTACTTATAGTCGATGCCACCGACAAAACCCTCAACGGATGGTATAAAACGCTGAAATGGACAGACGCGCAAGGCCATCACTTTCAGCTTATCACCAGCGAAGGACCGCTCTTCGACCATGTCACCAACCTCATGGACAAGGACGAAAGCGACGCAAGCTCGAGCGACTCAAGCAACAACGAGGACGACGAAAAAGAAGAAATTCTCTTAGGGTCTAATGCTCTTAGTGTCGGGTCATCTGTCGACCCATCTAGCTTAGAATCTAGTTTTAGCTTAGATTTTCTTTTTACGGAGGCTAGCTCCGAACAATTTTCTGCTTTGTCAAATAATTCTTCTAAAATCAATGAAATGAACGAATTTGCTTACGTCTTGTCTCAAGCTAAAACAAACAACAACAAACAACAAATAATCAACAAACAGCAAACAACAAACAAATTGCAAAACACAAGTGACACTAACTCATGCGATGAAAATGAACAAACAAATGAATCATTAAACAAATACATTGCAAACATTGTGTTTCCAAAAGCATAAGATCCGGTCATCGAGGAAACCATAACCATAAACGTAGGAACCCCCGAAGAGCCAAGGGAATTACAATTAGTCGCCTCACTGAACGAGGATGAACACGCTCAATTCACACAACTTCTAACCGAATTCAAGGATGTATTCGCGTGGTCGTACAAGGATATGCCCGGAATTAAACGAAGCATTGCCGAACATCGCATCCCCATGAAACCCGGTTGTAAACCTATCAAACAAAAGCTAAGGCGGCTACGTCCCGAATGATCCCTTATGGTGAAGGAAGAAATCGAGAAACAACTACAAGCTGGTTTCATCCAAGTCATCGAGTATCCAGAATGGGTCTCAAACATGGTCCCAGTCTTAAAAGAACGGCAAAATTCGAGTGTGCGTCGACTTCCGTGACTTAAACAAAGCAAGTCCTAAGGATAACTTCCCGCTACCCCACGTGGATGTCCTAGTCGACAATACCGCCGATCATGCTCTCTTGTCCTTCATGGATGGCTATGCAAGCTATAACCAAATCAAAATGGCTTGCGAGGATATGGCAAAGATGGCCTTCATTACACCGTGGGGCACATACTGCCACACGGTCATGCCTTTTGGCCTTATCAACGCCAGTGCAACATACCAACGCACCGCTACAACCCTTTTGCACGACATGATGCATAAAGAAGTCGAGGTCTATGTCGACGACATGATAGTGATGTCAAAGGAGAGAAGTGGTCATATCACTAACCTCCGCAAATTCTTCACACGCCTACGGCAATACAAAATGCGTTTGAATCCCCAAAAATTCACGTTTGGAGTGAAATCGTCCCCTTGTCCCCTCGATGTTTTTAAATATCTCGTTCTCGAAAAACGTGTTCCGAAATAAATCGGGTATGAAAGACGGTAAATGTTAAAGTTCACGGGTTTTGATGATTTTCTGAAAAATATTCATTTTACAATTTTAAGACTAAAATATTTTATTTATTACCTTAGAAAATATTTAAAGGTGAAGGAAAGTCGATAAACTTTTCAAAACGAAAGTTTTAGCTAAAAGCGGTTTTAAATGATCGTAAGATGTAATTAAAGTTTAAATAGTATAGAAATTGAGTTATAATATTTAATTATATTTATTTTAGATATGAAGTTTAAAAAATGAGTTTTTGAAATATTTATAAGTGTAAAAATAGAATGGTTTAATATAATTTTATTAAAATAATTAAGGATAGGCGAAAGATTTATAAAATCGAATAGTTAATGAAATTAATCGATTTGAAATTTGATAATGGTTTATAAAACTGAATAATTGAAACATATTGTTTTTCAGAAATATTTAGTGAGAAAGAATCTCGAGAAAGATAAGAAAAGTTAATGGATAAATATTGAGAAAGTTGATAATTGAATTAATAAAGATTAAACTTTATTTTTTTATTTAAGTAAACATAATGATGAAAAATCATTATGTTGGAATGACATAAAGTTGAGTCTTCCTCAACACACTTTATCTTGGTTTGTGTGCTTGGATTCGTTGATTTGAATTTCAAAGACGGGAAAAGTATAAGGGTCCATTTTTATTCGAAAACGAAAAATGTTCGAAATTGAATTTTATGGATAAAAGGTTTTACTTTTATTTTTATGAATAGTTAACATGACTTAACCTTTTTGAAATTTGAAAGACGATATTAGTCTTGTGGTTGATTTTCATAAAAATTTGAAATGTGTTTCTTTTTTAATTCTAAGGATAATATATTTTATTTTATATTTCAAAAATTTTAAATTTGGACTTAAGAAATATAGTACTCCGTATTATTTGACGAAAAAAATTTAGACGCATTTTCATTATAAGGAAAAGGATGAATTTAATTTAAGGAATTAAGTTCTTTTATAATATTGTGTTAAAAATAACACGGGGTGTTACACATGGTGTAGACTATGATGAAACTTACTCGCCGGTAGCAATGCTTAAATCCATTAGGATTCTTCTAGCTATTGTGGCATTTCATGATTATGAATTTTAGCAAATGGATGTTAAAACAGCTTTCCTAAATGGGAACTTGAAAGAGGATATGTATATGACACAACCCGAAGGTTTTAAATCCAAAGATGCTAGAAAGGTATGCAAGCTTCAAAAGTCCATTTATGGACTAAAACAAGCTTCTCGGAATTGGAATCTTCGTTTTGATGGGGCAGTGAAAGAATTTGGCTTCATTAAAAATGAAGAAGAACCTTGTGTGTACAAGAAGGAAAAAGGAAGTGCAGTAGTGTTCCTAGTCCTTTATGTTGATGATATTCTCCTGATTGGGGATTGGGAACAATGTTCCAATGTTGCAATCTTTGAAAGATTGGCATGGAAAATGTTTCTCCATGAAAGACTTAGGTGACGCCGCTTATATCTTGGGAATAAGGATCTATAGAGATAGATCTAAGAGGCTTATTGGACTAAGTCAGGGCAATTATATTGACAAGGTCCTGAAAAGGTTCAATATGGAGAATTCTAAGAGAGGCTTTATACCTATGTCACATGGCATAAATCTAAGCAAGACTCAGTGTCCCTCGACACATGATGCGATAGAGCGCATGAACAAGATACCATATGCTTCGGCCATAGGTTCTATCATGTATGCCATGTTATGTACTCGTCCCGATGTGGCTTACGCCTTGAGCGTGACGAGTAGATACCAGTCAAATCCGGGTGAGAATCCCTGGATTGCAGTCAAGAGCATTCTTAAGTACTTGAGAAGGACTAAAGATTTATTCTTGATATACGGAGGAGATGAGCAGCTCGTTGTAAATGGTTACACGGATGCTAGCTTTCAGACTGATAGGGACGACTTTAGATCACAGTCTGGTTTTGTCTTTTGTCTGAATGGGGGTGCTTTTGTTTGGAGGAGTTCTAAACAAAGCACTGTGGCTGACTCTACCACGGAGGCTGAGTACATTGCTGCTTCAAAAGCATCAAAGGAAGCCGTTTGGATTAAGAAGTTTATTGATGAACTGGGAGTTGTTCCTAGTAGTTCAAGCCCTATAGACCTTTATTGCGATAATAATGGTGCTATAGCGCAAGCGAAAGAACCAAGTGTGGATACCCAAATCCGTACCTCCCGCCAAAAACCCAGTGATGTAACAATGGACTTTTATTGCATGCTTTTATGTTGACTTAAATGGTTCTAACTGTGACGAATTCAAGTTAAATGTTTTAAAATGCAAATGAGGTTTCTTTATGGGTCATCACTCTTAGTGTCCTTAGGTCTAGAGTCTAGCTTGTCTCGAGTTTAGGTCCTAATCGGCATGCGCACACCCCTTCTAAACACATAGTCTAATTGATCCTCTTACATTAACAAGGTTCGATTCGATTCCTAAATTTAGGCCCAGTCACTAAAAACCATCTTTTAGGATTGGCAAACACCTAGGATAGTCTCACGGATTACCCTATTTCACAAAATGCTACAAAATACACCCCTTTTACATTTTCAGGGCTCAGGCCCAAAACCGAGCCCAAACCTATCCTTGGCCCGCTTCCCTAGGCCCTAGGATTCACCCACATAAACCCTAGAAGATCATATTTGGTCTACTTGGAGAACAAGCAAAGAGATAGCAATGGATATTTCAAAGATATTGCAAATCGGATTAAGGAAATACGAGATTTAAAGGTTTTGCCCGCCCAGCAAGCCGCAAGGGGCCTTGCGGCTCACTGTCTGAATCGCATGGGGCCATGCGATTTGCCCTCCTAGTCGCATTGGTCCCTGCGATTTGTGTAGGCGGTTTTATCCGCTAGGGTTTCCTAAATCCCCTCGGCCATTCTATTATAAATACAACCCTTTCCTCGACCATTCAACATAGGTTTTCCACACATGAAAAACACCCTTCTTCTTACCTTTCTTCCTAGGTTTTAGTACACACAACTTTTTCAGACAATTTTTCATTCAATTCACAGCACAATCTCACATCTCAAATCTCTCAAAAGCCTCACGCATAAACATTCTTAGAATTCTTCATTTGCCTAGTGTTGAATTCTTCCTTTTGAAGCGAAGCGCTGCCGGTTTCCTGACTTGAGACAGGTAGGTCTTAATCCTAACATGGATTAAGGTTTTTCTTCTTTGACTAGCAAGGACCTACATTAGGCTCACCCCGACTTTGGTACGCGAGTCTGCTTTTCATAAGGCGGCCATGCACCTCAAATACACACCCTATTCGTAACACCTTTCCAAAATCGCATAAACAACTGACCTCTTTAAAATAAATCAATGGACAATTGAACTTTATTTTATTGCATGCATTTAGCAAATCCTCATCTTGCATCTAAATCACTTAAAATGAATTAAATCGTTAAACCCATTTTCGTTAATAAGTTAAGCGTGCTTAACTGAGGGTTTTAAACAATCTCTTTTGCATTCTTTTTACATCTATATCGCACTTGTACGTAGCGGATTACTTAAGCTCATGTATCATTCTTTACATTGTTCTCAAGTCTAGTAGAGGCTATCTTTTGATAGGCTTTTCCAAAAGATCTTTCATAAAAACATTATTTTGAACTATGCTTTAGAAAAGTACCCTCACCCGAATCTGAATCTGGTTTCACAATAGCCTTAGACGGATGGGTGTCGACGTGCCTTGAACTCTAAGACGTGTCTTTGAGCATGAGGACACGGAGGCGGGTTCTAAATTTCCCTCATAATTTAGTGGCGGCTCCAAAACAGTTTTTAAAGGTTTTTCTTACTTAATCTTTTTAACTTTACGCCCTTAGCAAGACGTCGAGTGGTTCCATGTTAATCCCGGTACCTACAGTTGGCGACTCCGCTGGGGACAGGTTTTATTTTTAAAATTAAAACTAGCTTTTTCCTTTTAAAAATAAAAATGAGACTTGAACGACTTGCGAACAATCAACATACATGAGCTATGCATATCCGTTAAAGTCGAATCTAGTCGGATTCACACACGAACACCCCAAGAGGTGGTTCCAAACGCAGGCATCGTCCATTCGACGAGGCACGTACTGGACTAACCTTCCTCTCACCCCTCCACGACTTCTTTGTAGCAAAGCGATTTGACCGCCTGTGGCTTCCTTCGTATCCTACATGCTATACTGTGTGGGCGAAGGGCTAAAAGCACCTGGCCAAAGCGTACTCAAATCAGTTGGAGGCGTACAAGACTTGACCAAACGACCAAGAGTCATACGTACGAGTGTGAGGCTATACAATATAGTCTTTTTCAAAATTCATTTGCATTACATATCTTCGAAAACTCACTCAAAATTTTCAAGGTAAAAATGAACCTCACAACTAACATCTAACATCTTTACAAACAAAACTCTCGCGAATTTTTGAAATGAACTTTTTCAAAACTTCCTTTTTGCAAAGCTAGCAAAACTCGAGTCAAGGTCCCAAACTTGAACTCGTGGATTTCACTCTTTGGATCATGCAACCCAAATCTCTTTTAACATCTTCGACTAGATTAAACCCGAGTCGATTCCTTTTTTACGCATCCATCATTAGCCCATGACAACAAACCATCATTCGGGCTAAGCGGATGCAAAACAAAGCCTTTTAACATCGAGACAAGCTGTGCGTACGCGGTCTTGTCTCAAAAACACTCCTAGCTCAAACATTTTCGAAAACTTCCTTCGTTTTCAAAACTTAAAAGAGTCTTTTTAAAACGAAATGAGCTAAAAAAAAACAAACAATGAACGACAAAACAAAAATTAAACAAATCAATCAAGCAACACAACATAAAAATCCGTGCGATAAAAATGAACTAACGAATGAACAATCGTTAATTAAATACGTTGCAAACATCGTGAGCAACCCAACATAAAACCCACTTTCCCTAAGCCTTTGAAAACATAAACGGATTAAATAACCCACGGTTATCCTAACCCATTTATCGCATGCTTTTTCACAAAGCATAACCCAAGAATGAGAGCGCATTCTTGATGATTCTTTCAAAGCAAACCCGACTTTCCCTAAGCCTTTGAAAACATAAACGGATTAAATAACCCACGGTTATCCTAACCCATTTATCGCATGCTTTTTCACAAAGCATAACCCAAGAATGAGAGCGCATTCGTGATGATTCTTTCAAAGCAAACCCCACTTTCCCTAAGCCTTTGAAAACATAAATGGATTAAATAACCCGCGGTTATCCTGACCCATTTATCGCGTGCTTTTTCACGAAGCACAACCCAAGAATTAGAACACATTCTTGGTGAGTTTTTCAAAGCAAACTCATGGCCCTTGGCCTTTTCGAACCTTTCTAAACAAGATCTTTTCAAACGACTCATTGTCAAACCGGCCTAGTAAGTAGCATCCCTCGCCAAACCCAAGAATGGCCAAGCCCAATTTCGTGGATTCTAACATCGGATCAAAATGGCTCAAACCACCTCGATCCATTTCTCCCTTGACAAAATCCATGTGGACGAGCAAGCTCGTCCTCATCGCATTTTGACACTTTCGACTCAAATAGCTTAACGCTATTTCGAGCATCCACCAATAGGATCTTAGCGACACACCGTTTAGCGTAAGCCTGTAGCATTCTATCACCAAACATCGTCGAGCATGAAACATTTCAAAACATTTCTAGCTCAAAATCGACCGCATGACTTGCGGTCATCACAACCCTTTTATCACAAAACTCTTTTCAAACCCGAGAATGTCAGCCCATTCTCGAGGAATTTCACAAAAACAAATCGAACGGCTCAAGGCCTTTTCCTTTTTATACCTCTTTCAATATAAGCATTTTGGAAAGTTTTCACTAAGCCCAAAACCTTCTAGGATCAGGCATTCCTTTTTTCGCAAAAGCACAAAACCCGGAATGTGCAAACTCAATCCCGAGGACTTTTGATGTTGGACCAAGTGGCTCTAGCCGCTTCGGTTTAACTCTTCCTTAAGTAAATGCATGAAACGGGCACTACCGTTTCCATCGCATTTTCAAAACACCCTCGATTCGGGTAGCTCATCACTACCACGAATCGCTCTTGCACAGAGTCGAAATGTGGCAACGCATTTCAACTCGAAACACCCTCTCACTTTGATCAAAACAAAACCGTTTCAAAGACAAGACGAATCAAAGTATGCGTTAATCGAGTCTCGACACCAAGGGTATCGACGTGCACCCGCGACACGTACATCACAAAGCAACCGACAAGGCGTCCACTCAAGTACCATCGACGATCTGGCGGATCTCCTCAAGCAATTCGAGTCTTTTAAATACGGGTCGAGTTTTTAAGTATCGAGTCAATCTCCGTCAGTCTAGGATAATCGAGTCTTCGACGTACGACATTTTAACAAATCGATAAGGGAATAAGTTTGCCTACAACCCAGTTTCCTTTTACCCATTTTACTCACATTTCTTATACAAAACCATTTTGCACCGACATACATTGCATCCTAGGAGTAGCTATCTGAAGGAGGTCTAGGCCGGGTACAAAGGTCCAAGTCAGTATCAAGTACAAGACAAAAACCAAGAGGTCTTTCGGCGACTAGACACCTACGGTTCGGTAGTCAGCTTGTGGTCTACTACTCCGCTGCTTTTGGAGGAGGATCCATTAATTTGGAGCTCCACAGTGGTCATGAATTTGATCGCGACCAAGAGTATGAGTATTCCTGGATCGCCCTCAACGTACTCGTTCGCGTGCCTAATAAGCAAACGAACTTGTCAGAGGATTCCGGCGTGATAGACACATGATCACATGCAAACCTTCCCACCACAGGGTCTAGCAAAGTCGAAGCTCGAGCCCAAGCCACAAAGGGCCCGACGAATTCCCAAGGGGAATACCATCAAAAGAGAAGACAAGGGGGAAAGAGCAAAGTCAAAAGAAAACAAGTCTCAAAGTTTCCAAGAAATCAAAAGAGAAAACAAATCTCAAAGTTTCCATGAAATAAAAAACGAAACAAGTCTCAAAGTCTTTAAGAAAGGGACAAAACAACAAAAAGAAAGCCCGAAAGTCAAGTGGCTAAGTGAACAAAGGTCTACTCAAAAATGGACCCAGTCTAATACCTCTTCAAGGAACCCGCGCCAAAAGGACATATGGCACGATGGACATTGCTCTGAGCCGAATTTGACACCAAGGGACCACGTTATCGACGAGGAGCCCATTATCGACACTACATCATTTCCCGACGACGGAATTTACAACATCAATGAAGAAGCGACATACTTCGATGGTTCATCCAATTATCGAGGTTGGTGTAACAACCCGGTTTTTCGTGACTTAATTAAACGAAGGCGGAAAATTAATTAAGTCTAATACATGCCGGATGTTAATTAAATTACATTAAAATGGCATAGGATACAAATATATTACAATCTCTCAAGGAAAACAAACGAACATCCTAATCGTCCCGATAATCCTGAATGTCAAGAATTGCCTGCAACAGAGACAAAAACACAAAATAGGAGGATCTCCCGCTCAGAGGCGGGAAGTGACTGTTCTGACCAACAACCTCTAAACCAAAGTGTTGGTTTTATTTAACCTATGATTAAAAGTAACTTGGCAGCACTACACGCGTATAACTCCAGCAACACCTTATTTCAATTAAATTGGACAATTAGCATATAATATCAGTTCTCACATATAGATATTTAAATCTCATACAACATGATAAACAAAACTTAAAACATTTCAATTTATAGAATACGATATACAACTTAAATATCATTTCAATTTATATAACATCGTAATATATATAAAACTTAAATCATAGCAATCAAGATATATGCATAAGTCGTAATCAATTCAATAAACACATAGTCGTGAACAATCATGCAATATCTCACGTAGCACGAGGGATAGTCGACCCTTTTCAAATCACAATATCAATAAAACTCACGAGTCTTGACTATAGAGCGGCTCGTGTACTCTCATAGTAAATTACCCATATAATTTTCCTATCAAAGTGCACTAGTTACTCAAGCTCGTAGATCAGATCAAACACTAAGTAGCAAATATTATAACTACCTAATATCCAACGCAATATGGATAATCTAAGATGAAACACGACCATAAGCCAACAAACTAGCAAGGATGGAAACATGCAGACCTAATAAGCGTCCGCGCATTAGCGTGCCGGTCACATCAACGGACTTTAAATGCTAACGATATCAAGCAGGTAATAAGGAGGATCAGTCCCTTGTCTTTTGCATGCACACACTACCCTATTGGTACGACTATTACACTACGACAGATCCCCCGGATGGGAATGGCTATTTTCCGTTACCTCATATGGGCCCGTGAACGAATCGATACCCAGGGCGAAAATCACGTTAAATAACGACTGTGAGAGTCATTAAATGCACCACTAGCACCTAATAAGCGTGATAGTGTCCCCATATGCGGCTACCTTACCAATCCTGACCCTATAGCGTTTAACATCGCAGACACCCGAGTACTAATCATACAACGTTATAATCGAAGGGTTTAATCTCATGTCAGGCCGTGCCTTTGAACTCAAATCCTAGGTTGTCGAGGGAATATCGAGTATGAGGAATAACTCGCTCATTATCGGATTCAACCCAAACAACCGCAGAGAATCTAAGGGTTCCCAAGTTAGAGCGGACGGTCAAAGTGAAGTCAATAATAGGTCAATTCACAAGGGTGGCGCGACAATTATTCTAAACATGTGACGAGAATATTAACGCTACGTATTCAACTCTTAATTCATTATTTCTTTTATTATTCATAGCCCAGGTGGCAATTCTTACTAATTATAACATCGTCGAACTTGTATAATGAAAATTTAATTCTAACAATTCTTCAGGTAAACGGAAGCACATAGAAAACTTAAATATTTATTTAAAGTCTGTTCGTGAATTTTAAATATTTTTACTATTCATTATTTTACTATTCATCATTTTCTTTTAAATATTAATTCTCGTTACTTAGTTTACTTTAAAATTCTTTATCTCGAACAACTTAAATAGGTTTAAGTAACTAATTTGTTTTATTCAAGTGTAAGTAATTTATTTGGTTTAGTGAAATGATTTAGTTTCGTTTAAATTTCAACTTAAGTATTTTTACAATTGGTGATATAAATAATTGACTTTCCTTATAAGTCACATTTATTTCTTCCTTTTATTTAAATTGTAAAGTGTTTAGCGATTTAGTAGTTATAACATTTATTTTAACTTGTAACAATATCTTGTTGATACTTAGCAAAATTTAGTATGTTTAATAAAATATAATAAAACGACCTTTAGGAAATATTCGTTAGGTGATCTAATTTCTTAATACGATATTATTTATCTAACTTTCATTTAGTCGTATTAAGGGATTTAATAATTCGATCGTGAGATTTTTAATATTTATATTTTAGTAACTTTCACTTAAGTTTAATTTATTTAATTATTTATAACTTTTTATAATTTCATAAACTTAATAGTTTAAATTGTTTTTTATAACATGGCTTATATTGATTTATTGAGTTGTCGACTTTAAGAGAATTCTTAACTTTTAAAGATATTGTTTAAATTTGTGAGCTTTGCTTTAAGTTAATATTTTCATATAAAATCTTATACTTACGAAGTTATTCATATGATTCGATAATCTTTTTGACCCTTACTTTTTTTTATACTTAGTAAATTCTTGGCACTTTATTTTTGTCCTAATTTATATTTGTGACGTTAGTTCTTAAATTCCTTTTTACTCGACTTCGCCTAACTTCATTTTATTTTCAAAAATCATGTTAGTGATACTAATTTTTAACTTTATTCAAAATTAGCTTTACTTAGGTTTATTTTATATTTCAAGTTCTTTATTTCCTTTTTGATATTTTAACCAAATACTTATTTGGTATATTTTAAGTTTATTATAAACTTTAAAGTTTTAATAAAGTAATCGTTATATTAAATTTGATATATGACTTTTTATGTAACTGTTTATCTTAGAAAATTTTATACGGGTAACTTAATTTATATTTTTGCTTTTAAATTGATTTAATATCGATTTAAACTTAATACTCTTTTAATTTAACTCTTCATTTTTAGTTGTGTTTTATTTAAACCTTTTTAGTGCCGATAAATATTTTATTTCCATAAATATTTTATATTAGTTTAATTTATTTACTTTGGTTATTTTAGTAATATTTTTAGTCTTATTTTATAATTGTGATACTTATACTTTATATGTATTTTAATTTACACATAACAAATAATTTTAACATGATAATATTACAATTAAATTCAACATTAATTCAACAACACGTTTTTCACTCAAAACATATTATCACAAAATCAGATAAATATCATATTTCACAATTCAATTCAACATTATATCGTAACTAAAATTAACACACAATTTCATACTATAACTAATCATACAAAGTTATCAAATTAAACTGAAACGGGAATCATACGTGTCTAATGCATAACTAGCTCACTTTTAATAACAGGTTAATTAAAGTAAAACCAAAACGTTAATGTTAGAGATTTTGAGGAAGAAATCGAGTCACCTAAATTTGGTTCACGAACAGAGGCCTCCAAATAAAATCCTAACCCATTTCCTCGTGTACCCAAAATCAGAAACGTTGGAGCCAAATAAGAGGGGCAGTAGCTCCAATTCATAGTGGCGGTATCGAAAACAACAAAAATAAAAGATGAAGAGAGTGAGACTCCATACACTGGTGTCGATTCCCATGAATTAAAACCGAGCTTAATTAATGTTAAAATGAAAGAGGGTTGAAACGAGGCTCACCATAGGAGGCGAGACAGGGCAGCAGCAAAACACGAAAGGGTGGTCTTCACAGTCAAAATGAGAGAGCGAAGTCGATTATAAGTCGACAGAATCACGTGGTGAGACTAACAAGAGCGACAGATAAAGCTTGAAACTCCAACAAAAATCAAGGTGAGGTGCAGCTCGACATTGCTCCGGCGAGGTGGTCGTCGACACGGTGGTCGGAGCTCCGGCAAGAATAAGAAGGAGAGGTGAGAAAAAGAGCAGGGAAGAGGTAGAGAAAACGAATTAAAATGGGCAAAATCAAAAGTGATAATTTAATGAATAAAAACGATTTAATCGACGACACTTACCGACGATTGCATACGACGGCAAGCATAGCAAGGCCACTGCAAGGTGGAACGGTGGTGGCCGAGATGGTGCAGCCATGTTGGTCGAAAAAGAAGAAGGCAGAAGGAGGCGCAGAGAGCAGAGCACTACGCGCGGCGGCGGGCGGTGAGAGACGTGACAGAGAGAGAGAAGGATCACGAGGGGATAGCGGTGGTGGGCGACGTGGTGGTTGACGCAGCAGCTCCGAGCTAACAAGCAGAAGAGGGTCGCATGCAGATGTCGAAAACAGGGGAAAACAGGGGCCGAGGAAGGACCACGGTGGTGGCTGAGCTCGAACTCGACCTTGCCCCTTAATGGCGGTCCTTGTGGTGAGGTAGGTGATGGTGACGTCGACGGTGGTGGCCGGCGTTAATGGTGGTGATGTGGCTGTTGAAGTTGTTGTCGGTTTTGTTGATGTTGTTGTTTGTCGTTGTGTTTGCCATTGTTGTTGTCTGCTCTTTTGTTTTTGTTTTTTTTTTTTTTTTTATTATTTAAAGAGAAAGAGTGAGAAAGAAGACAAGGAAAGAAGGAAGAAGAAGCTAGATCCGTGAAAAATATATGAGGGAGTTATAATGAAGTGTGTTGGGTAAGATACAAACAAATATCTGAAAATGGAAGGTATAAGTAAGGGAGGTGAGAATGAAAAGAGGAAATGTCGACATAAAGTAGGGAGTATTTGGGTCTGTTTAATTTGTTTGCTCCGTTTCATTTACTCTTATTTATAAAACTTAAATAATTTATAAAATATATTATGTCTTAAATTATTTGTTTTAAATTTTAATTCCATTATTCATATTATAAAATTTATAGTTTGAAAATATAAAAGTATAAAAGTTGTCAGTTGCAAAATTTTATTACGGTCTCCAGTAAAATTTAAGCTGGCCTGTTTATTTGAAAGATTATTTCAATAAAAATTATTTTTATTCAAGTAATCATAACTTTTAAAGTAAAACGTAAATTTATTAAGTTTAATAAAAACAATTGAATCAAGGTTTTAGTTTGACAAGTATTTTAAGAATAAAAATATAATACAGAATAATATAAAAATCGAGAAAGTTTAATTAGAAATATCTAGAGAAAGTTTATTTAATCGAAATTTTTCAGCCGCGTTTTTAAAGTAATTGAATAAAAGTTAAATTATATAAATTTTAAATTCAAGAATTTTGTTAAAATAATTAATTAGTATTAATAAAAACACGGGGTGTTACAATCCTACCCCCTTAAGAAAAGTTTCGTCCCCGAAACTTGAATAGGATGGATAACTGCTCGAGATTAAAAAGCAGTTGGAGAAAACATTGAGCTTTTTGGAATTGGAAGATTAATATTGCTCTTGATTGGGTTTGAATTTTGTTTTCCAAAAAGGAAAGATTGATGAATTTAATAATTTTAAAATATAAATAATTCTTTTTCAAATTAATATCTAAATGTCGCTGCATTGTCATTTTCAAAATCAACGAGAAAGAGATTTTCAAAAAGGTAGGGCCTAGAAGTTTTGTACGGAATTAAGTAAAATAAAAATAATAAAAGTTTTGAGAATAAAAATAATTTATTTAAATCTAGAAATAAATATTAATCTTAAAATAAAATAGGTTGAAATAAGAAGTTTTATGATTTAATTAGGATTTTAATATAATCGTATTATTGTCCTACCCCCTTAAGAAGTTTTAAACGTATACACATAATATTATTATTGTTACTTTTAATGATCACATACATAAAATATATAGCCTTGGGAGCAACGGCATTTAGGGAAAATAGGTAAAGGTTGTAGTGGTCATAAGAAAAATATGAGCTTTAATGAAATTTTAGGAAATATAGGTTATCGTTGAATGATTAAATGGAATTTTAGAGAATTATGGATAACCTTGTTGACATAGTTCATTTTCTTAAAACTGTAATTATGATTTTATTAGGTGAAATGGAAATGCATGTTATAAATCATATTTTGAGAAAGATTGAAAATTTATAACAAGGGGTTAAAATAAATGATAAATGATATATATATATTTTTGAAGAGAGGTAATTGTAATGGATATGACAAGTTTAAAAAGGTATTTAGAATTTAAAGAAAAGGAGCTCGAAACAAATATGTTTTTTTAATTATCTAAAATTAAGAAATAAGGAATTTATGATGTTAAAAATTTAAAATGAGATAGTAAGACTAAGAATTTGAAAAGTAATCAAGTTTAAAATATTTAAAATTAAATGATGAGCAGTTTAGAACAATTGAGTTTACAAGTACAATGTTGTTTAATAAAAGATTAAAAGTTCTCAAAAATGAAGGAAAAAGATAAAAATTCATCGTATGAGATTAATAAGTATTCTGTAGAAATTATAATTTAAGAGTCCAACATTTTAGAACGAGAAAGTAACTTGAATATAAGTTTTAGAGTTTGAATAAAAAGTTAACGAAATTGCAAAGGTAAGATAAAGTCATTTTTCGAGATTAAATAGAACGAATTAAATTAACTTTACGAAATCAATTAGTAGATATTATAGATTTCAAGATTGAAAAGTTTAGAAAATAATAATAATTGTACGAAGTCAAAAATTACGAATTGAAGTTCGAAGGTTTTTGACTATAAAGATTAAGGAGTTTAAGAAATTCAAAAGCGCAGACGATAAAATTTTACGAGATTTAAGAGAAGAGATGAAAATTAATTGAAAAGCCGATTGTTAAGAATTATTGATTTAGGAAGTTAGAAGTTTTTAAAAGGAGTCAATAAGTTTGGAAAATTGAAAAATAATCGAATCCACAAGTCTTTAAAAAGAGCAAGGGGTTAACGATTAAAGAAGAAAACTAAAATTCATTTTTTTAAATGAATAAATATTAGGAATTTTAAGATTAGGAGATTTATAATTCGAGGTTAGTTGAAAAGATAACGCTAACCAAAGATTGATCGTTAATATAGTTGTAGACGTCTTCAATTCAACAAAATTTTTCAAATCTTGAATGTCTTCTCACGTTGTAAAGTTTTGGTTGTGTCCATTTGTTGCGCTTGACTTCTTGTCGTCTAGTCATCGATTTATACATCTCGATTTTTGTAACGTTAGTTGAAGGGCTATGTTAGTCAAAAAGATTAGTCATAGAGCACTTAGCAGGCAAACAAGCACAGAGAAAATAAAAAGAAAAACTAACGAGGTTGAATGACGGTCGAGAATCTTAAATTTAGGTCAGTCGGTCAATCCTTAATATTTCTACCCATTCTCACATTTAAGCGTTCTAAGATTATTATTTTAGCGATCTAGGATTTCTAATTCATTATTTGATCCTATAAGTCTATGCCGGACATATGTATTAATATGTATAACCGCCTGTGTCTTCTCGCTAGATGAGATAACTTTAAGTTATTCACCATGAAAGACAAATTTTTGATACCAACTGTAACAACCCGGTTTTTCGTGACTTAATTAAACGAAGGCGGAAAATTAATTAAGTCTAATACATGCCGGATGTTAATTAAATTACATTAAAATGGCATAGGATACAAATATATTACAATCTCTCAAGGAAAACAAACGAACATCCTAATCGTCCCGATAATCCTGAATGTCAAGAATTGCCTGCAACAGAGACAAAAAAACACAAAATAGGAGGATCTCCGCCGAGGCGGGAAGTGACTGATTCGACTAACAACCTCTAAACCAAAGTGTCGGTTTTATTTATCCTATGATTAAAAGTAACTTGGCAGCACTACACGCGTATAACTCCAGCAACACCTTATTTCAATTAAATTGGACAATTAGCATATAATATCAGTTCTCACATATAGATATTTAAATCTCATACAACATGATAAACAAAACTTAAAACATTTCAATTTATAGAATACGATATACAACTTAAATATCATTTCAATTTATATAACATCGTAATATATATAAAACTTAAATCATAGCAATCAAGATATATGCATAAGTCGTAATCAATTCAATAAACACATAGTCGTGAACAATCATGCAATATCTCACGAGTACGAGGGATAGTCGACCCTTTTCAAATCACAATATCAATAAAACTCACGAGTCTTGACTATAGAGCGGCTCGTGTACTCTCATAGTAAATTACCCATATAATTTTCCTATCAAAGTGCACTAGTTACTCAAGCTCGTAGATCAGATCAAACACTAAGTAGCAAATATTATAACTACCTAATATCCAACGCAAAATGGATAATCTAAGATGAAACCCCACCATAAGCCAACAAACTAGCAAGGATGGAAACATGCAGACCTAATACACGTCCGCGCCTTAGGGTGCCGGACACTCCAACGTACCTTAAATGCTAACGTTATCAAGCAGGTAATAAGGTGGATCAGTCCCTTTTCTTTTGCGTGCACACTCTACCCTATTGGTACGTCTATTACACTCTGACAGATCCGGGATGGGAATGGCTATTTTAAGATTTACCTCATATGGGCCCGTGAGCGAGTCGATACCCACGGCGAAAATCACGTTAAATTACGACTGTGAGAGCCATTAAATGCACCACTAGCTCCTAATAAGCGTGATAGTGTCCCCATATGCGGCTACCTTACCAATCCTGACCCTATAGCGTTTAACATCGCAGACACGAGTACTAATCATACAACGTTATAATCGAAGGGTTTAATCTCATGTCAGTAGTGCCTTTGTACTCAAATCCTAGGTTGTCGAGGGAATATCGAGTATGAGGAATAACTCGCTCATTATCGGATTCAACCCAAACAACCGCAGAGAATCTAAGGGTTCCCAAGTTAGAGCGGACGGTCAAAGTGAAGTCAATAATAGGTCAATTCACAAGGGTGGCGCGACAATTATTCTAAACATGTGACGAGAATATTAACGCTACGTATTCAACTCTTAATTCATTATTTCTTTTATTATTCATAGCCCAGGTGGCAATTCTTACTAATTATAACATCGTCGAACTTGTATAATGAAAATTTAATTCTAACAATTCTTCAGGTAAACGGAAGCACATAGAAAACTTAAATATTTATTTAAAGTCTGTTCGTGAATTTTAAATATTTTTACTATTCATTATTTTACTATTCATCATTTTCTTTTAAATATTAATTCTCGTTACTTAGTTTACTTTAAAATTCTTTATCTCGAACAACTTAAATAGGTTTAAGTAACTAATTTGTTTTATTCAAGTGTAAGTAATTTATTTGGTTTAGTGAAATGATTTAGTTTCGTTTAAATTTCAACTTAAGTATTTTTACAATTGGTGATATAAATAATTGACTTTCCTTATAAGTCACATTTATTTCTTCCTTTATTTATATTGTAAGGTGTTTAGCGATTTAGTAGTTATAACATTTATTTTAACTTGTAACAATATCTTGTTGATACTTAGCAAAATTTAGTATGTTTAATAAAATATAATAAAACGACCTTTAGGAAATATTCGTTAGGTGATCTAATTTCTTAATACGATTTTATTTATGTAACTTTCACGTAGTCGTATTAAGGGATTTAATAATTCGATCGTGAGATTTTTAATATTTATATTTTAGTAACTTTCACTTAAGTTTAATTTATTTAATTATTTATAACTTTTTATAATTTCATAAACTTAATAGTTTAAATTGTTTTTATAACATGGCTTATATTGATTTATTGAGTTGTCGACTTTAAGAGAATTCTTAACTTTTAAAGATATTGTTTAAATTTGTGAGCTTTGCTTTAAGTTAATATTTTCATATAAAATCTTATACTTACGAAGTTATTCATATGATTCGATAATCTTTTTGACCCTTACTTTTTTTTATACTTAGTAAATTCTTGGCACTTTATTTTTGTCCTAATTTATATTTGTGACGTTAGTTCTTAAATTCCTTTTTACTCGACTTCGCCTAACTTCATTTTATTTTCAAAAATCATGTTAGTGATACTAATTTTTAACTTTATTCAAAATTAGCTTTACTTAGGTTTATTTTATATTTCAAGTTCTTTATTTCCTTTTTGATATTTTAACCAAATACTTATTTGGTATATTTTAAGTTTATTATAAACTTTAAAGTTTTAATAAAGTAATCGTTATATTAAATTTGATATATGACTTTTTATGTAACTGTTTATCTTAGAAAATTTTATACGGGTAACTTAATTTATATTTTTGCTTTTAAATTGATTTAATATCGATTTAAACTTAATACTCTTTTAATTTAACTCTTCATTTTTAGTTGTGTTTTATTTAAACCTTTTTAGTGCCGATAAATATTTTATTTCCATAAATATTTTATATTAGTTTAATTTATTTACTTTGGTTATTTTAGTAATATTTTTAGTCTTATTTTATAATTGTGATACTTATACTTTATATGTATTTTAATTTACACATAACAAATAATTTTAACATGATAATATTACAATTAAATTCAACATTAATTCAACAACACGTTTTTCACTCAAAACATATTATCACAAAATCAGATAAATATCATATTTCACAATTCAATTCAACATTATATCGTAACTAAAATTAACACACAATTTCATACTATAACTAATCATACAAAGTTATCAAATTAAACTGAAACGGGAATCATACGTGTCTAATGCATAACTAGCTCACTTTTAATAACAGGTTAATTAAAGTAAAACCAAAACGTTAATGTTAGAGATTTTGAGGAAGAAATCGAGTCACCTAAATTTGGTTCACGAACAGAGGCCTCCAAATAAAATCCTAACCCATTTCCTCGTGTACCCAAAATCAGAAACGTTGGAGCCAAATAAGAGGGGCAGTAGCTCCAATTCATAGTGGCGGTATCGAAAACAACAAAAATAAAAGATGAAGAGAGTGAGACTCCATACACTGGTGTCGATTCCCATGAATTAAAACCGAGCTTAATTAATGTTAAAATGAAAGAGGGTTGAAACGAGGCTCACCATAGGAGGCGAGACAGGGCAGCAGTGAAACACGAAAGGGTGGTCTTCACACAAAATGAGAGAGCGAAGTCGATTATAAGTCGGCGAGAATCACGTGGTGAGAGACTAACAAGAGCGACAGATAAAGCTTGAAACTCCAACAAAAATCAAGGTGAGGTCGCAAATGACATTGCTCGGCGAGGTGGTCGTCGACACTATGGTCTGAACTCTGCAAGAATAAGAAGGAGAGGTGAGAAAAAGAGCAGGGAAGAGGTAGAGAAAACGAATTAAAATGGGCAAAATCAAAAGTGATAATTTAATGAATAAAAACGATTTAATCGACGACACTTACCGACGATTGCATACGACGGCAAGCATAGCTAGCAAGGCCACTTGCAAGGTGGAACTGGTGGTCCGAGATGGTGGCCGCCATGTTGGTCTAAAAAGAAGGGCGCAAAGGAGGCGGCAGAGAAGAGCAGAGCACGGCTGGGCGCGGCGGTCCAAATGAGGACGCGGACAGAGAGAGGAAAGGATGCAGGGGATGACGGTGGTGGCTGACGTGGTGGTTGACGGCGCCCATGGCGAGCGAACAAAGAAGAGGTCGCAGAGATGTCGAAACAGGGAAAACAGGGTCGAGGAAGGACCACGGTGGTGGCTGAGCTCGAACTCGACCTTGCCCCTTAATGGCGGTCCTTGTGGTGAGGTAGGTGATGGTGACGTCGACGGTGGTGGCCGGCGTTAATGGTGGTGATGTGGCTGTTGAAGTTGTTGTCGGTTTTGTTGATGTTGTTGTTTGTCGTTGTGTTTGCCATTGTTGTTGTCTGCTCTTTTGTTTTTGTTTTTTTTTTTTTTTTTTATTATTTAAAGAGAAAGAGTGAGGAAGAAGACAAGGAAAGAAGGAAGAAGAAGCTAGATCAGTGAAAAATATATGAGGGAGTTATAATGAAGTGTGTTGGGTAAGATACAAACAAATATCTGAAAATGGAAGGTATAAGTAAGGGAGGTGAGAATGAAAAGAGGAAATGTCGACATAAAGTAGGGAGTATTTGGGTCTGTTTAATTTGTTTGCTCCGTTTCATTTACTCTTATTTATAAAACTTAAATAATTTATAAAATATATTATGTCTTAAATTATTTGTTTTAAATTTTAATTCCATTATTCATATTATAAAATTTATAGTTTGAAAATATAAAAGTATAAAAGTTGTCAGTTGCAAATTTTATTACGGTCCCGTAAAATTTAAACGGTCTGTTTATTTGAAAGATTATTTCAATAAAAATTATTTTTATTCAAGTAATCATAACTTTTAAAGTAAAACGTAAATTTATTAAGTTTAATAAAAACAATTGAATCAAGGTTTTAGTTTGACAAGTATTTTAAGAATAAAAATATAATACAGAATAATATAAAAATCGAGAAAGTTTAATTAGAAATATCTAGAGAAAGTTTATTTAATCGAAATTTTTCAGCCGCGTTTTTAAAGTAATTGAATAAAAGTTAAATTATATAAATTTTAAATTCAAGAATTTTGTTAAAATAATTAATTAGTATTAATAAAAACACGGGGTGTTACAGTTGGGGAATAAAAACCCCTCTCCATCAAATTGGACTTTGATGTGACAAACAAGCGGCCAAGATCAACTAAGGAGAACCTACCTTTAAGATGCAATGTATCAAGGTCAACTACATAAACACCCTCAATGGACCGGCGGGTCCTTAAACACGCACCTTTTTACAACAAAACAGCCTTTGGACCGGCGGGTCCTTAAACACGCACCTTTCCACATAAAACACCTTTTCACAAAAACAAACACATTTCACAAACACATTCACTTTTGGAACTACGCTGGGTTTGATTCCGTACCCACGGATACGTAGGCCGCTCACCCGAGCTCAATCAACCCTTCTACAAATTTATGTCTAAAGCTTCCAAAGTCGAGGACATCCTCATAAAAATCCACATAAATCCACAAAAACCAAAGGCAGACTGTTTCTTTATCGAGGCGTTAAAACGACTACGTCGAGACAAAGTTGTGCTAGACCTAGGAGTAGTACTCTTCTTTTTCGTCTAACCTTGTTCGTTTTGCAGGAACAACAACATGCCGCTGAAGCAACCATGAGTCACAAAGCCGGGGGCTTTACCGATGCACGTGTCACAGTCATTTACATCCCTATCATTGTCGAGTTTCGAGTCACGTATACGATTCACCTTCGTCTTTGAAACACTTCAAACACTCTTTTTCTTTCAAAGCTTTTCAAGTTCTTAAAACTTCTAAAGCATCCACACATGCACGAGGAAACCCATCCTTCAAACATCTCACCCACATCTACAAAGAGCGCCTTTCTAAAATTAACTCAACACCCAAGTTACCACACTTTAGGAAGCACTCGAATTAATGCTTTTTAAACAAAAATACGCCTTTAAGCATTTTTCAAAATCTTCTTTTGAAAGAACAGCATTTTTAAGAAATCTTCTTTTGCAAAAATAGCTTTTTCAAAATCTTCTCTTGCCAAACGACATTTTCAAAATCTTCTTTTGCAAAAGGCATTTCCGAAAAACGCGAGAACATTTTCAAAAAAACTTTCTTTTCTCGAGTACTAACTATGCAGGTACAAGCGAGAGATGGAGAAGACGTCAATCACGACATAAGCAGGCATTCTCGATGCTCAGAATGCAGTCAAGCCCATGGAGTACGCCCGGCGACACTGGATACGCACTACCCCAAGATGTCCAATCACACAAGACACGCTCTATCCAATGACATTGGATACAGCCTATCCAACAACATTGGATACACCATGCTCTACGAATTTGGATCCAACCCGTTCAAGACACAACCTATCCAAAGACGTTGGTACCCCTCACCTGACGGTACAAAGATACAATGTACCCAAGCCAAACAACAAATGAACAACCGTCGTTCACCCTTTACATCAACAACCATACCCGGTGGAAATGACCCATCCCGAAGCACCAAACCTCAAGACTGGGGGCTTATCTACGATATCCCCAATATCGACAGATAACACATTCACCTCCTTAGACTAGGAAGCCACACAAGCGTTATGGTCGACTCATGCACCATGAGTGCGATATACATCTACAACGAAGACTGGGGGCTGACACTCCATTTTAGGATCATACTCCTATACAAAGTACAACAAAATAGATATCCTTCACGGACGTCCCAAAACTCCACAAGACTAAGGCGTATACCCTACTTCGATCGTACGTCCTACCTCGATGGTATGCCCTACCTCGAAGGTATCCCTAAAACACAACAAGCCGAAGCAAAGACCCTACCTCGATAGGAGACAACCTCAAGACAATAACACCCCAAAAGCAAAAACGAGTCAAATTCACAATTCGACTTAGCTCAAACACCCCCCGGGCCGGCATGCCCTTAAACGTGCAGATACCGAACTACGCTGGTCTGATTCCACACACCGTGGATACATAGGCAGCTTTGCAAAAGGCACGACCAACACCCCACACCAAAACATCATTTCATTCAAGGACAGAAGTGACATTTCCAGTTTGACTTAATTTTTACACCAAAACTTAACCAAACTAAGGGGGCAAAATTAAAAGCATAGTCGCAATCCTGACTTTACTTGTACACCAAAGCAATGTCCTAATTACAAACAAGACTTTGATTTAGCTCTACACTAAAGCTTCGTCAAAAGAAAGCCAAAAGTCAACACCACTTTGCCTTAATCCCAAACCAAACACCCATACACCCCTCAAGCTCCCGTCAACGAAAAATAGGGTAATTTTTCGCGAAATGACGCCTAACGAAGAACAAATAGAGCATCTACGGTTTAGTGACACCTCCAGAACCGCTACGAACACAAGCATGCGCACTAAAAGCATAATACTTTCACGTGTGCACAAAGCATCAGACACCCAAACATAAGTCCAAAGATCAGACACCCGAACACAGATACAAACATTCAAACACCCAAACATGAGATCAAGCACCAAACACCCCAAGTCCGAGAGACGAGTATCAAGTGAACCCAAAGGAATCGTAATGATACCATGTTTCATGGCCGAAGCAAGCGAAGTCTAAAGATCTTTAGAAGAGCAAATCGCAGATTCGAATTTTTCCGGATTTGAAACCGCGACATGTGCGAATGAGTTCAAGCTTGAAGTCGCTAGTTGATAGGAGATTCCCCGGAAAGAATCACTTGTCGACAAGGCAATTTCAAAGGCATGTTTTATTCCACGTTTTCTCTCCACCTTGGGCTCAATTTATTTTCAAGCCTAAGTATTTTTTTCGGAACCGCAAGCTTTTCGGTTAAGGCGTCACCTAAAGTCCGCCACACTCTTCAACGAGTTTAAGCATAAGCACAACCTTTGCGTTTGCACATAAGCACGAGCATTTTTCCTCGGACGATAATTCCTGGCGGACATTGGCACTCTTTACGAACGGCTACACCAAAGAAAAGCGCTTAGCACTAAGCACAAGCATCCGCGCTTTACGAGACCGAGCATCCGCACTTTTTACGAGACCAAGCAACAAAGAATAAAGACGCAAAGGCAATCAGCAGTGTGCATGCCCTTATAGTATGCAAGGACCGGCCATGTCCCAAAACATGTTTGTCCCTCCCTGATAAGCCTTGCTCGAGTCCTCGCCTCACCCATGGACACATACTGCTACACGATAACATCGAGATCAGAATTCGGCCCGGATGTTATCGTGTAGTTTGACTTTCGCTTTAGTCCTAAGCTCGGTCAAACTGGGGGCTCTGTGGATACCCAAATCCGTACCTCCCGCCAAAAACCCAGTGATGTAACAATGGACTTTTATTACATGCTTTTATGTTGACTTAAATGGTTCTAACTGTGACGAATTCAAGTTAAATGTTTTAAAATGCAAATGAGGTTTCTTTATGGGTCATCACTCTTAGTGTCCTTAGGTCTAGAGTCTAGCTTGTCTCGAGTTTAGGTCCTAATCGGCATGCGCACACCCTTCTAAACACATAGTCTAGTTGATCCTCTTACATTAACAAGGTTCGATTCGATTCCTAAATTTAGGCCCAGTCACTAAAACCGTCTTTTAGGATTGGCAAACACCTAGGATAGTCTCACGGATTACCCTATTTCACAAAATGCTACAAAATACACCCCTTTTACATTTTCAGGGCTCGGGCCCAAAACCGAGCCCAAACCCATCCTTGGCCCGCTTCCCTAGGCCCTAGGATTCACCCACATAAACCCTAGAAGATCATATTTGGTCTACTAGGAGAACAAGCAGAGAGATAGCAAAGGATATTTCGAAGATATTGCAAATCGGATTAAGGAAATACGAGATTTAGAGGTTTTGCCCGCCCAGCAAGCCGCAAGGGGCCTTGCGGCTCACTGCCTGAATCGCATGGGGCCATGCGATTTGCCCTCCTAGTCGCATTGGTCCCTACGATTTGTGCAGGCGGATTTATCCTCTAGGGTTTCCTAAATCCCCTCGGCCATTCTACTATAAATACAGCCCTTTCCTCAACCATTCAACATAGGTTTTCCACACATGAAAAACACCCTTCTTCTTACCTTTCTTCCTAGGTTTTAGTACACACAACTTTTTCAGAGAATTTTTCATTCAATTCACAGCACAATCTCACATCTCAAATCTCTCAAAAGCCTCACGCATAAACATCCTTAGAATTCTTCATTTTCCTAGTGTTGAATTCTTCCCTTTGAAGCTGGCGCTTTCTGCTTCGACTTGAGACAGTTAGGTCTTAATCCTAACATGGATTAAGGTTTTTTTTTTCTTTGACTAGCAAGGGCCTACATTAGGCTCACCCCGACTTTGGTACGCGAGTCTGCTTTTCATAAGGCGGCCATGCACCTCGAATACACACCCTATTCGTAACACCTTTCCAAAGTCGCATAAACAACTGACCTCTTTAAAATAAATCAATGGACAATTGAACTTTATTTTATTGCATGCATTTAGCAAATTCTCATCTTGCATCTAAATCACTTAAAATGAATTCACGTTAAATCGAATCAAGTTAATAAGTTAAGCGTGCTTAACTGAGGGTTTTAAACAATCTCTTTTGCATTCTTTTTACATCTATATCGCACTTGTACGTAGCGGATTACTTAGGCTCATGTATCATTCTTTACATTGTTCTCAAGTCTAGTAGAGGCTATCTTTTGATAGGCTTTTCCAAAAGATCTTTCATAAAAACATTATTTTGAACTATGCTTTAGAAAAGTACCCTCACCCGAATCCGAATCTGGTTTCACAATACCCTTAGACGGATGGGTGTCGACGTGCTTTGAACTCTAAGACGTTTCCTTGAGCATGAGGACACGGAGGCGGGTTCTAAATTTCCCTCATAATTTAGTGGCGGCTCAAAACAGTTTTTAAAGGTAGACTTGGGCTCCTTTGCATGAAAGTGTAAGGATCGGATCCCATTCACTAATCAAGTATTAGTGTAAATCAAATTACTCTAATTTGATTTCGCAAGATCTATGTAGTACAAATTCACTTTGTTTACAAGATTAGAAATTTATACCTTTCTCTTAAAGGAAATATTGGGCACAAAACTAGAACTCCTTTCTAGTTTTGTTTCTTGAGCTATAGTTTAGGATGATCCTCCAAAACCGAGTTTCCAAAAGAGGAAACCTCCTTCTTGTTGCACCCAAGAAGTACACCAAACTTACTAATGATTTTGATCTAGAAATCACTAGTAAACACTTGATAATATGTCTAATATTACCACTAATACTTACTAACTCTTAGTAATATGTGGAATAATACTAGTATTTAGTTTAGAGAGAATAGTAGAGAGATAAGGAGGAAATGCATGAATGAATCTCCTTTACTCAAGGCCTTGCATTTTAAAACAAAAACTAGCAAAACCAAAGTGTGTTTGACACACTAAGGGGGGGCCGGCCATATGGAGAAGTGAGAGAGAGATGAGTGCTTTTTCTTGTGAAGAGAAATTGCAAGCATGCTCATGATTATGTTATGCATGCAAAAGCAACTCACAACAATACAAGGCACATAAGACAAAACAAATAAAACAAGAGGAAACTTCCTCCTCTAGTTTGGACGGTCCAAACTACCCATTGTGGGTCTTATTTGTTTTTCAATATTTGTCCCACAAATAGTTATAATTTATTACTTAAATCATCCAATATGATAAAGTATAAATTAAATAATCTCCTCTCAAAATATATGTACACTTACACATATTTAAAATGTACTTTTACTAATCTCATTAGTAAAATATACACAATTAGTGAATTAACACTTAATCACTAATTCCCATCTCCTCTAATAATTTTATCGATATAAAATTCAAACGTCCGAGTTCACAACTCGATTTCTCTCTAAATTAATACACTGACTAACCGTTAGTCAATTTATCAAGTTACTAATATAATCGTATCTCATACAATATATTAGCTTAAATATTTGGAGTACGTTCCTATAGGTGTGACTTAAAGGGATCAATTGATTACCGCCGTTCTCACGACAATAACGTCAAACTCTAGTCAGCCAACCGTTATTGATTTACGTTAATCAATTGACAATAATACAGGATTATCCCCATGTATTCCTTAATTGAGATTTATTAAGTAATTGCACTATTGTGGAGGACACATACTATCTTTTTAACTTTACGCCCTTAGCAAGACGTCGAGTGGTTCCATGTTAATCCCGGTACCTACACCAAGGTCTCATCAAAAATCCAAACACATACTCAGAAGATATCATCTAATTAGAGAGATTCTGGACACTACAAGAAAATCTTTAACGGGCGACCGAAAAAGGCGACCCACAACAGTCGCTAAAACAGGCGGGCGACTGACTACAGTCGCCAAACAGCGGTAGCGAGGCTCAGTCGCCGTTTTTTGAGATCGGGCGACCGATTTCAGTCGCCACACATTGGCGACTGACAAAACAGTCGCCAACAAGAGGGCGGGCGACCGCCATCAGTCGCCAAATTCCCTTTTTTTTTTTTTAAAATTTTAGGAGGCGGGCGACCGACTTCGGTCGCCAGGTTTTGTGGTTAGCGACTGTTAGTCGGTCGGCAGCAGTCGCCCACGCTCTGTTTTTTTTATTTTCGTATTGAGTTTGGCGACCGACTTCGGTCGCCAGGTTTCGTAGTTGGCGACTGTTGGTCGGTCGCCAGCAGTCGCCGACGCTCTGTTTTTTTTTTTTTTTTTCGTATTGAGTTTGGCGACCGACTTCGGTCGCCAGGTTTTGAAGTAGGCGACGGTTAGTCAGTCGCCAGCAGTCGCCCAGTTTCTGTTTTTTTATTTTTATTTTTTAGAGTTGACGACCGATAATCGGTCGCCATCTTTGAATTTCAGTCGCCTGCTCACTGTTTTTTTTTCTCGTTTCCACGTTTTCACGTTTTGCCCGTATTAATTTCATAACCAAACTCAGTAAACCTGCAAATTCATTGGTATAACCAACCCATACAATTTCAACAGTATAAACAACCATAGAAATTCAACATTTTCAAAGAGAAATCAAGTTTCGTACATGCAGAACCAATCCCATACATTTTCAGGTAAACATGTTCAACATCACTAACTGTTTGCATAAACGGGATCAAAGATACTCTACACTTGAAACCCAACAGATGCTCCACTACTTGGGCCACCACCATGAGGGTCTCTAGTGGTCGAAATGCTGACCAATCCGGATTACATCGCCAAAGTAGGTCTGCATCCGCTGCAATTGTTCCCTCATCAACCTGAGCTCCTCGTCTTGAGCAGAAAGGCGTTCGTCTTGATTGGCGACGCGATCTTCTAATTTTCTTACAATACCCGGCGTGTACATGGAGTCGCTCACTGTCGATAATCTGCGGTTTCTCTTCTCGTAAATATACTCGGCTGCGTTGCCTACTCCATAAACCGCCCCTTTTTTAAACCCTTCGTTCACTTCCAACCAAATTTGATCGGGTCGGGTTTCAGGCTCCTCCTCCACTCGCTTCATATACGCCTCCTACCAAAAAGCAAATCAATTATGCCATTTAATTACAACAAATTAAAAAGATCATAAATCTCATTACGACCAACAATTCCTTACATATTTTTCCGAGTCTTTCTTTCTCGCGAAATGCAAGTTGCCTTCCTCGTCTTTTTTGGCGTGCGTGTCCAAAAAAATGTCAAACGCGGTCGCCGCTTGTCCTTTGTTTGCCTTTAGTCCAAAAACGGCAACAATTATTAATTTAAATATACACAATCATACTATTATTGGATTATGTAAACGATATATTAAAACTTACTTTTTGTAGTTGTTGTGCACGATCAAGGCAGCTCTGCGATCCTCTATAGTAACTTGGCTCGACACGCGCATCTGGATCTCCTCCCCTAATATTCAACGCCGCTTGTTTGGATTTCTTTAGAAATTCCGGCGTGTCTCTTAACTTCAGCAAGTCGTTGAACGCAACATCTACAAGGAAAAATGTGGCGACAACTAATTAAAACCAAACAACAAACTCCGAATATAAAATTTATAACCTCATATTTATTAAAGTTAGTTTTATTACCATTCATGAATGCGGGCTTCTTCTTTCTTTTTGACAAATTTTATACATGTTGTCCTTGAAGCGTTTTTGACAAGTTTGCTCGTACTTTGCACGGACTAAATGCTCAAGAACCGGGTTCCAAGTGCACGAATTGTACGTATAAAACCAAATATTAAACAAATTCCCGCGTAATAATATGTATACATTTTAAAAACACTAGTGGCTTTAAAAATTATATACGTACCCGAAAAATATTAAACCACTGCTCATTCAAGTCGTCTGGTACCGACGACCAACAAGTGTAACCGGAAGTATACCTACTTTTTGTACTCTCCGTACATGCCTTAGTAATTTTCTTTTGCGGAAACCTTACAATTGTTGCGTTAAAATAATAAGTACATAAGTA
Organism: Dianthus caryophyllus; assembly: GCA_023091065.1. Lineage (NCBI taxonomy): Eukaryota > Viridiplantae > Streptophyta > Magnoliopsida > Caryophyllales > Caryophyllaceae > Dianthus > Dianthus caryophyllus. The sequence goes on from CM041530.1 coordinate 4,761,202, forward strand.
TATATATATAATTGAACAACTTACCAATATGAAAAACTTACCAATATGATTTCAGGTCTAAAATTAATTTTCCGGTTGCATCTGTTGGGGCGGTGTCGTCCGCCTCCTGGTCTTCGTTTTGTTGCGTCTGTTGTTGCGTCTCTTGACTATCCGACGACTCATTCTCGTCATTGGACCTCAATGACGATCTGGAGGAACTACCTTTTCTGCTTCTCCCTGATGACGACATAATTCAAACTAGAAAAAAACATCATGAGTATATTATTAAATAAGACAAGTTAGTAACACACTACAAATTAAAACAGTTTAAAATTACATATAAACGGTCTAAAATGTTGTCGAACATACATACTGTTTAAAAAAAAAAAAAAAAGCACTATAATCTAATCATCAAAGATATTGTCATCCTCGTCTTCGTCTTCATCATCATTATTGTCGTGCTCTTCACCATCTTCATTATCACTATCGTACTCGTCTTCATCGTCATCACTCTCATCAGTAGAAACTATTTCGTCGTCTTCTTCTTCACGTTCCTCTAAATCGTCGTCGTCCTCATTCACCTCTAAGAGTTCGTCGAGATTAGGCCCCTCAACTCCTTCATCGTCGTTTAGTTCAATCTCATTGACATTGTAAACAACGTCATCAACTTCACACAAAGTCGTACCATTTGATACCACCTCTTCTTGAAAAAAGGTTGTATCTACTTCTGAACGTGCTTTAGTCTTAACAACCGCCCACCAATTTTTTTGATTTTTATCATTAGCAACGATAGGATAAGAAGCATAATACACTTGATGTGCTTGATGAGCTAGGACGAATGGATCATACTTTGGGTATCGTCGATTATGGTTCACTTCAACGAGCTTGTACTGTTTGTGGACTCTCATACCGGCATTAGAAGTATCCATCCATTGACACTTAAACAAAACAGTTCGATAAACACGTTCACTTCCATAATAGCACAACTCAATGATATCTTCCAATATACCATAATAGTCGCTCTCATCAGTGGAAGAAATCGTGACGCCGTAATTGCATCTAGCCTTATTTTGCCCATATTCAAATGTATGAAAGTTGAAACCATTTACGGTGTATCGTTTCCACGTCTTCACTTTCTTACCAGGACCTAAGGCTAAAGCTCGTACCAACGGATCTTGAACGTTGTTTTCGAGAACGTACTTGCGGAACCACAATGGGAACTGTTCATCGTATTTACTCCATACATCATTCAAGCTAGTTTGAGGGTATTTTGTAAGTATAAATGCTTCGAACATCCTGAATAATAATAATTAATTAATTGCTTATTTTACCTTTCAAAATGTGTCATATAATTAAAAAGTTCTAAAGAAAAATGTTACTTACTCATTATATTCTCTCAAATTCTCACAGTTTGTTAAAGACGCATTATAGATGAGCACGATCATACTCTTTGTCTTCCAAATACCTATTATTTCCGACCGTTGTAACAGACCGAGGCTCCGGATATTGAAAAATTTCAGGAATAGTAGCATCAATATCATCCACTTTTTGAAGATTCAAATTTTTGGCTTTGGTATCTATACGTGCTTCAAAGTATAAGGAGCAAAAGTTTGCGATCTCCTCGGTTAAATATGCGTTGCATATAGAACCTTCCACCCGAGCTTTATTACCAATTTTTCTTTTCAAATGATTTAGGAACCTAAACAAAATTAAGAAGTTATATGTTTTTGAAAGTGATAAAATTATATAAAATAATTAAACTTTATTTTTTCACAGTTTAAATTTAGTTACCTCTCAAATGGATACATCCACCTATATTGTACGGGGCCGCCAACTTTAGCTTCAAACGGCAAGTGTATTGGAAGATGCTCCCTCACTTTGTTTATATCTATCCCTTCCACAATCCTTACACTTGTCTAGTAAGGCATCATTCTTCCAAAATAACATGCATCCTTTTTCACATGCATGAATTTTTTTATGAGGGAGTTGAAGGCCTTTGAGAACCTTCATTGTATTGTAATACGATCGAGTCATAACATTTTCTTCGGGTGCAGAATCCTCCAACAAGGAAGCAATAGCATCAGCAGCTTGAAATGGCATATTGAACTCAGATTTCATCGTTACAACTCTAGAGGCGGCTTGTAACAAAGAGATTCTGCTTCTCTCGAACAACGGTTTTTCAGAAGCATTTAACATGTCAAAAAATGCTTTAGCTTGAGGGTTTGGAACTTCTTCATGATTATGTATTGTTTCAGTATTATTAAAAATATTATATTCCAGTGCATCAACGACCATATCTCTATAGGTATTATTATTTTGAGAATTTTGTGACTCTTCGGAATTTGGAGAGTAAGATTCGCCATGGCAAATCCATTGATAATAATTTGGAAGATAAGATGTTCTTCAACGGAGTATTCATCAACGTATTTTAGATTTTTACATTTGGTACAAGGACACCTAATATTGTTTTCTCCAAGCTGATATTCTTCTTGTTGTTTAGCAAATTCAATAAATTCTGTGACTCCTTTAACATATTTTTCAATAGGTCGTTTTCTCTTATCAAATCTTTCCTCATACATCCATTCACGCTCCAATCTCTTCATTATTATAAGCTAACGAATATAAGAAAAATAATTCAATATCCAAAAGTTCAAACAAGTAATTTAACCAACTTAATATTTGAGAACTAATTTCATCTCAAATAATTGACTTAACAAAAAAAACCCCAAACTCACAATCCCTAAATTTGATTGAAATCAATCCCACATTAATAGAAAATAATAACACTAATCCTAATCAATAAATATTCTAACATAAAAATAATAATCTAACATTATCTAATTAATCTTAAATAACATTTAAACATTCTCAAATGTTAAACTATCATTCAATCATTCTCTAATAACCAAACATCAACAAACATTCAAACATAACTCAAACAATACTAAAAACCCCCAATTTTAAGCTTAAAAAAAACCCCAATTTCACAAACCCTAATTTCAATTGAAATCAATCATTATCTAATCTTAAACAAATTCAACACCTATTATACTTCACAAACAATAACCAAACATCAACAAACATAACAATACTAAGATAATTACAAAATCTAAACAATATAACCAAAATTAACATAATATAATTATAACAAACAACCAAAAAAAATTAACATACATTGAAGTTATTAGGCAAGGATTAGAAGTTCCACAGCAAGAATGAACCAGATTAAACCCGAAAATCGAAAAAAAAACCCGAAAATCCAAAGCAGGATTGTTCTCCCGTCGTTTTCCCTTTTTTTTTTTTTTTTGAGTATGAGTAAAGTGTGAAATGAAGAAGGAAGAGGAGAGTTGCTGCGAATATAATCGTGTTTTCGGGGCGACTGATTTGGCGACCGACATCGGTCGCCCGCTTATAATTTGGCGACCGATTTGGCGACCGATGTCGGTCGCCCGCCTTTTTTTTTTAGTCGCCTCCTAGTCGCCTATCGTCGACTAATTTCAGTCGCCCGCTCAATATTACGGTCGCCATTTGGCGACTACTTTATTCAGTCGACAATTATCGGTAGCCCGTAGTAGATATTCTTGTAGTGTGGAGAGAGGTGATGTCAAGATATGCAGAGTCCCAACGGAAGCGAATGTTGCTGATCCTCTAACAAAGCCCCTCCCGCAGCCTAAGTATGAGAATCATAGAGCTGCGATAGGCTTTAGACGCATGAGCGAGTGGTGTTAGCCCTATTTAAGAGATCTTTGTTTTAGTGGGAGGATTTTAATATGCTGAATGCTTGTAACTAATTTTGTCTTGATTAATAAAAGTGCATTTTATTCAAATCATTTGAATTGTCTTAGTCCTGAAATAACAAAGACATCGATTAATAGGATTGCTAAGTGCGTGACTTAGTAGTGGAACCCTATTTGGAGGATGTGGTTATTTTTGTCTTTAGTCATAGTATTATGTTGGGACAAATCGAATACTCGAAAATGACTAGTTTGTGAGCTGGTTGATGACTACGTTCCACGAGTCATCGGTAGCGATGTACCAAGCCAGGCACATGGGTGTGTATACGTGGATACGCACTAGACCGACCCGCAGAAAGAGCCTTACTAAGGATTCGCTTAGTGTCAGTATGGTTCCTTGCGAGTTGTTACTTGTTTACCGTCTTTAGACTTGAGTCTATGACTATTTTGCACATGTGAGGTGTATACTTTGATACTATTCCTCGTCCACCGTAAAAGGGGATCACGGATGGTCATTGCATGGACCATGTGATAGGATGTGGTTAGAAAAGATGGGATTTGCTCCTTTCTCGTTGAGAATGTTTATTGTTTCTTGGCCACTCGAAGAGTGTGACTTGTGAAATGCGTGGCCGCGCTCAGATGGGATGATCGGTCATCCATCTTCTCTTTTGAAAAGTCAACTCAGAGATTCGAGAAAATGATTGGGATCTATGAGGATGTCACTTATCCTACCTCATTCTCAATTGGAACAATAGAAGCAAAGAGATTTGGTGATATTCTCATGAGGACATGTACAAGTGGGAGACTAAACGAGTTATGTCCACCATCCTATAAGAATTAAACCCGCTTAAGTCTATGTGGTCGATAAGTCTTTCTAGAGACCAATGTCGATCTGATACATAAATAGGTTATGTGTCTAGTAGCTCTTAAGTGGGCCCAATGGGTCACACACAACATGTACGGGATAATTATATTATGACTACAATTCATTAATTAATTACCGGGCCTAATAATAAGTTGGCCCAGCTACTGCCTAAAACAGTTTATGGAAACTGCCTTGGATTAGGTTTATGGAAACCTAGACCTCTTCAATCTCACTATATATATGGGGTACCTGTGAAGGGTTTAATTATCAGTTGTATACAACAAGCAATTCCATATATTAAGAGAAGAGTTTATTTGTGAGAGAGTTTGGTTGCCCCTTTGGTACGAGCATATCGGTAGCAGTTCTGTACTTGTGTGGATACTATTGGAGGCATCACACTTGGTGTAACACCCCGTGTTAATTTAATACAATAATTAGCCATCGAATTCTCATTTCAAGTCTTAAATCTCATCTTAGTCTTTTAACCTTCAAAAATTGCATTTTAGCAAAAACTTTCGCTTTGAAAATTTTATCGACTTTCCTTAACTTTTAAAAATTTTCTTGAATAGTAAATAAAATATTTTAGTCTCAGAATTTCAAAGTAGAGATATTTCGAAAAATCGTGAAAAGCGCACCCCTTAACTTTTACCGTCTTTCTTACCCGATTTATTTCGTAACACGATTTTCGAGAATGAAACATTTTAAAAGATCGAGGGGACCATTTCTTAACCAAATAGTAATGTGGACTTTTTTGGCCAAGGGTGATGTAACACCCCGTGTTATTTTAACACAATATTATAAAAGAATTTAATTCCTTAAATTAAATTCATCCTTTTTCCTTATAATAAAAATACGTCTGAATTTTTTTCGCCAAATAATACTAAATTTCTTAAGTCCAAATTTAAAAGTTTTTAAAAATAAAATATGTTGTATTATCTTTAGAATTAAAAAAGAAACACAATTCAAAATTTTATAAAAATCAACACAAAACTAATATCGCCTTTCAAATTTCAAAAAGGTTAAGTTATGTTTACTATTCATAAAAATAAAAGTAAAACCTTTTATTCATAAAATTCAATTTGGAATATTTTTGATTTTCAAAATAAAAATGGACCCTTATACTTTTCTCGGCTTTGAAATTCAAGTCAACGACAAAAGTTTCCGATCAAAAAAAAAAGTGATGACTAAGTAATCTTATCATCTTCCATTATTTTTAAAAGTAACTTAATATCTAAAATTTTTATTTGATTTTAAATTTGATTTTTAATCATTTTGTTTTCTTATTAAAACATTTTTTTAATATCAAATCACTATTTCATTTCTATTTAACTAACTCTTTTGTAAATTATCGAAATTTGAAGAAACCCCTAATGTAAATCAATTAACTAAATATAAATCTTTAAATCTAAAACATTCAACGAAAAAAATATAGATTTCGATTAGGAAAATTATATTCGAAATTTCAAGATTTAAAACTCGATTTTGTTTTTAGTGCCCTTTCGAAAATTTGTTTTATTTTTATTTTTGATTTTATTTCAAAACACTATTTTAAGATCATATCTTTTATTTCGAAACTTTTCGCGAGCGCGCAAATCGAAATTTTGAAAAATGAAAATCGAGCCCGAAAAATAAACTTGAACCATTTGACTTGGACCCAAAAGTCCAAGTCTATCCTGTTCTATTTTTTCTTACACAAGTCTTTTTTTTTTACTTACACATTTAATTAGTCATCATCACTTTCAATTTTGTATTAAAAATTTAAAAGTAAGTACACAATAATAAGAATACATACAAAATACATTACTAATACTATACTACTACCATTTCTTTTTCACAAAACACTTACAAATATTTCATAAAATCATTTTCAAATTCATATCTAAAATAAAATGAAATTAAGTCGTACAATTCAAAATTTCTATAGTAATTATAAATCTTACGATCATTTAAAATCACTTTTAACTAAAACTTTCGTTTTGAAAATTTTATCGACGTTCCTTAACTTTTAAATATTTTCTTGAATAGTAAATTTTAAAATATTTTAGTCTTAAAATTTTAAAGTAGAGATATTTCGAAAAATCGTCAAACGCGCACACATTAACTTTTACCGTCTTTCTTACCCGATTTATTTCGTAATACGTTTTTCGAAAATAAAATATTTTAAAACATCGAGGGGACAAATTCTTAGCCAAATAGTGTCTTGGCCATTTAAGTCAAAAGTGATGATTAGTTTTGATTTTCTTTTAAATTAAACTTTATTTAATTAAACTTAACACCTAAACTTATTAACTTAACTTATAAGTTTTTGTAGAGCAAAAATCATTACTCCCTCCTTCATTTTGGACGTACCATCACCCCCATTTTCTCTCTTTATTTCTCTTTCATTTTTCTTCCAAAAACCATTAAAATCAAACCTACAATATTCTCTTAATAGTTCCTTAGTATTCTAGTTATATTAGTAGGTTTTGGAGCTAACTTTCCTTGGATTATTTGGGTGGAAAACTTGGGTATCATGGGTGAAGACTTTCCGATCTAAAATTTATTTTAGATCCCCGACGATTAACATCTAATTTAAGGTGCCCCGCACAAACTAAATTTTGCGTTATTTAATTAGGCTTATATTTATGTGTGAATAATAAATATGTTTTTATAATATGTATGTTTGTTTATGTGCACTTGTATGTTTAAGTGAAGTATAAGTAATGATAATAAATAAATAATGTTTAAAATAGATATGTTGTAGTAATATGAAAATATGTTTAGTTTAATTAGTTTTGAGCATTTTAAATTATTGTACATATTTTTTTTTATGCTTATATGAGTCTTTGTTATGTTATAATCATATAAAAAAAATGTTAAATATTAACAATGAGTTTAAAGTGAAGAAAAATCGAAAATAAAATTTATGTACATGTATGCATGCTCACGGCTATTCCCTTTATTTTTGATAAATTTTTACTTTTTTTAAATAACATGTTCTGTTAAGTTGTGTTAAAATGGTTATTATCATGTTAGAAATATTTGATTAAAAAAAGAAATGTTTAAGTGTTAAAAGTGCAATTTGTGTTCTTGACTTTATTTTGGTGTTCATGTGTGTTCTTGAGTTCTTCATGTGTTCTTGATAAGTTAGTATATTTTGAATCATAATGTTTTTATGTTTGTTTTTATTTATTGTTTTAATTCACTAATAAGTTATTATATTATTAACTATATAAATTAAACTAACTAAATATTTAAGAAACAAAAGTTAGAAATTTAAAGTGTGTGAAAACACTATTCATAAATATAATAAAATTTTATTGAAAGTTTCATTTTAGTTTAAATCGTTTTAGTATAATTAGAATAATTAGAATATAAAAATATTAAGCTAAAAACCGATAAAAATCGAAAAAACGAAATTTCACTACCCACCATAATTGGCCACGACATTTTGGCCTATTTTAGGGTTAAAATTATTTTTATCACTTTTTAGTTTATTATTAAAATAATTTAATTATTACTCCCTCAATCTTTTTCATTTAGCCCCATGGGCCCACTTTTCTCCTCACAAAAAGTGGGTCAATAGGGCCAAATGGAAAGATGGGAAGGAGTAGTTAATAAGTTAAACTTTAGAATTTAAAAGAAATAAATGAATTATGATATGTATAACAACCACACGGCATTTTTAGTTAAAATGGACTTAATTTGATCAAAATGAAAATATCACTAAGTCACAAAAATTAAATAGTTAGTATAATTGAATTTTTGTAAAAATCGATTTCGTTATAAAGTAAATATAATAAACCGATTAAAATGTGTCACCAATATAAAAATGAATGAAATTGTGTGCTACTGCCTTTGCATAATATTGGACTGTTGGACTTGGACGATACGGACTTAATGAACAAACCACGACACTATTATTAAAAATAAAAATCGCTAAATTTAGTAAATAGATGACTAAATTTAACTAAGTGTCATTTTAAAATAAATATCGTTTATCACTTTTTACTAAACGAACCTAACGACTTTGAAACTAGAAATTTACTTAACGATTAAGTTTATGATTTTAGACTTAGAAAATATCTAAATATTTTATTAACTTAGTGACTAAGCTCAATCATGAATAGTGACCAATGAATAGTAGTCATGATGAATAGTAAACCGGGACAAAACTTGTTAAACAAGTAACGTCCCAAAAGTTTAAAAACTTGTTTTAAGGAGAATTTGAGGTAACTTGTTGAACAAGTTATCTTTTCAAATCCCGAGACGTGAATAGTGAAAAATTCACGAAACTTGTTAAACAAGTTACGTCTCAAAATTCAAAGATATTTCAAGTTTCAAAATTTGAAATATTGTAAATAATTGAAAATTTACTTAAGTATAGAAAATTGAAAATGAATAATTTAAATAACTAAAGTGTTTTGAAAAACACTTAAATAAAATTGGGCATACTAATAAACGTCTCAATATAGAAATTTAAAAACGTTAATAATTAACAACACTTCAAATAATAAACGAATATGTTATGTGACCATATGAAACCAAATAAAATACTTAAACGTTTGACGATATGACTAGGAGAGTCTAGTACCATGTGATATTAAATATCAAATAAAATAATAAATCTAAAGTAAGTTAAAGAACAGGTCAAAAGCTTGGGCCTCTGTTATGAAAACGTCAATCGTGAGTGAAGTAGGGTAAGATAGTCTTGAATACGGATACCACTATCTCGGTCACTGAACGATGGTCATACCGAATAGTGTGGTTTTCAAGCCGGCAGGTTTATTGCTTAGCATCCTGCCCATGCCTTTGCGCCTTAAGTCGCACTGCCTAAGCCGTACAAGATAATGAATATGCCAACTCTTTTTGGGTCAGTCTCTAGAAAATAGTCGTTTTATTCAGAGTTAAGGTGCTCTATGAATAGCATAGCCTACTCTTAACGTGAATACTCATATATGCATATTAGACTTGGGTTTAATTCACCTTATTTCGCTAGAGGAATCAGGGCCACCGCGACCTTATGGATTTGGGTTTTGTATCGGCCTTATGGATTTGGGTCTTATATGACTTTATGGATTTGGGTCATATATCAGCTTTATGAATTTGGGCTGGATACGCGGTTCTGTCTCCTTGCCGCGTTTCGTTCTTAGTAGGCGCGACGCTTGCATTCGTTCTTGCTCTGCATAAAGATCACTTGACGGGATTGTATCTGAAGTTCGAATCATTTCGAACACTAAAAGATAAGATGCAAGTACTATAGTATTCGGCGTGGTTTACGAGTCGAGTAAGTCGCTGCACTATGGTAGTGAGATGTAAACGACTAGAGTACAAAGGCCTACTCAGTGGTCAGGCTCGTAAGCAGTATGTGTTGTCTGAATTATGTGAAAGTGAGTCGGAACATCTTTAAAAATTAAAGACCACAAATTTCTGAAATGATCGAGTCTGTATGATATGATTGATATAGTTTTGTCTTATAATTTGCGATCTGATATCGCATCATAATTTTGCTGAATGACTATTATATTATTGATGTGAATTTACTTGTTAATTGCATTATAATTGTATACCATGATTTATATGATTTATCGCATTAAATCGCATGCTTATTAATATTTAAATTACAACTTGAGAAATGTTATTATTTGCTAATTGCATTATTCATATACGTTATAAGATGTACTATTTATTATGCACATTTGATATGAGCCTAATGATGGCCAATGAGCAATCAAGGTTATGTGCGGGATCGAAAATGCTAATACGGGTTCACTTTAGGTACCCCGAGATCATTACCAAGGAGCATGGGGAGATTGCATATTTTATTTCAGTTTTCGAGAGATTGGAATTTAATGACCATGTTTATCTATAACTCTGATTATGTATTTTGACTGGTAATATGATAACATCCGGTTTTTGTTATATATATATAAAGTACTTAATTAATTTTCCGCCTTGTTTAATTAAGTCACGAAAAGCCGGGTTGTTACAGGTGATCATTTTGTTTTAATTTCATTTTAATTAAACTTTATTTAATTAAATACATTATTTAACACCCAAACTTTTTTAACTTATCCTTACAAATTTTAAAAGCAAAAATCACCTCATTTCCTCCTCCAAATTGCCGAGCCACTTCACCCCATTTCTCTCTTTATTTTTCTTCCATTTTCTTTCCAAAAACCTTCTAAATAAAAGCTATAATATTATTCTAATAATCTTTAAGTATTCTTAGTAATTAGTAGGTGTATTCAAGCTTATTACTACGGGTTTTTGAAGGTGAAGACGGGTACTTGGGTGAAGAACTTAACTTGGAGAATATTTTCGATCCGGATAATCAATAATTTCGCCGATTAAGGTGACTAGCTATTCTTTTATATTAGTCTCCACTACAATTAATTTGATTGTTATTATATTTTTATAAGTATGATTTTGTGTTGAAAATATGTTAAACACCATTTATGTGTACTTGGTTGTTTATGTGAAGTATAATAAATGATAATAACTAAATAGTATTGTAAATAGAATTATAGTAGTATTATAAAATCATGCTAGTATCATTTATTTTATGCACTTTAAATTGTTGTTATATATTTATATATATTTTTATGAGCTTTAGATGCATGAAACTTATAAATAAAAATATGTTAAATTTATAACAATGAGTATAAAGTGAAGAAAATTGGAGAATAAAAATATATTAAGTATACTCCTAAGCCACGGCTATTTTATTAATTTTTGGTCATTTTTTTATTTTTAATTTTTGTAAATAATATGTTATGTTAAGTTATGTTAAAATGGTTGTTTATCATGTTAGTAAAATTTGATTAGGAAAAGAAATGTTTAATTATTAAAAATGCAAATTGTTTTCTTGACTTTAATTTGTGTTCTTGATGTTCTTGATAAGTTCATGTGTTCTTGATAATGTTAGCTTATTTTTATTTATAATGTTTTTATGTTTGTTGTTATTTATTATTTTATATCATTAGTTAGTAGTTATATTAGTAAGTATATAAATTAAACAAACTAAATCATTAAGAAACTAAAGTTAGAAATTTATAGTGTTGTAAAACACTATTCATAAATATAATAAATTTTTTAAATAAACTTTCATTTTAGTTTAAATCGATTAAAGTATAATTAGAATATTTAGAATATAAAAACTTTAAGCTAAAAACCGATAAAAATCAAAAATTGAAAATTTGACCTTTACCCTTAAACCCCACGACATTTAGGGTCATTTTAGGGTTAAAATTATTTTTATCACTTTTTAGTTTATCTCTAAAATAATTTAATTAAATAGTTATCGATTTAGTTTTAAAAGTTTTAAAAGAAATTAATGAATTATAAAATATATATACTCCACACGACATTTTCAATAAAAATGGGTCTAATTTGATCAAAATGAAATTATCACTAAGTCACTAAAGTTAAATAGTTATTAGAATTGAATTTTTGTGTAAATTGATTTCATTATAAAAGAAATATAATAAACCGATTAAAATGTGTAACCAATATAAAAATGAATGAAATCGCGTGTTACTACCTTTGAAAAATATTGGACTGTTAAATTTTGGACTAAATGGACTAAATGAAAAATACACGACACCATCACTACACTGAAAACCGTCATAGTTTAATTAGATGACTAAATTAAAACCGAATATCACTTTTAAATAAAAATCGTATATCACTTTTTATAAATCAAATTTAACGTCTTTGAAATTCAAAATTCGACTTAGTTGTTAAGTCTTAAGATGAATAGTGACTGGGATGAACAGTGACTGAGATGAGTAGTGACCGATGAATAGTGACTGACATGAATAGTGACCAATGAATAGTAACCGACATGAATAGTGACCGACATGAATAGTAATCGACATGAATAGTAACCGTCATGAATAGTACCGATGAATAGTATACCGAAACGAAACTTGTTAAACAAATAACGTCCCAAAAGTTTAAAACCTTCTTATAAGAAGAATTAGAGGTAACTCGTTGAACAAGTTATCTTTTAAAATCCCGAGACGTGAATAGTGAAAATTCACGAAACTTGTTAAAAAAGTTACGTCTCAAAATTCAAAGATATTTCAAATTTCAAAATTTAAAATATTGTATATAATTGAAAATTTACCTAAGTATAGAAAATTGAAAATGAATAATTTAAATAACTAAAGTGTTTCGAAAAACACTTAAATGAAATTGGACATACTAATAAACGTATAAACTTAGAAGCTTAAAAAACGTTAATCCAACCACACTTCAAATAATAAACGAATATGTTATGTGATCATTTGAAACCGAATATACAATTAAACGTTTGACGATACGATTAGGAGAGTCTAGTAACATGTGATATAAAATATCAAATAAATAATAAATCATAAGTAAGTTAAAGAACAGGTCAAAAGCTTGAGCCTCTGTTATGAAAACGTCAAATCGTGAGTGAAGTGGGGTTAAGATAGTCTTGTTACGGATACCACTATCTCGGCCTTATTGCATCTAGTCATCCCGAATAGTGTGGTTTTCAAGCCGGCGGCCTTATTGCTTTGTCATCATGCCCATGCCTTTGCGCCTTAAATCGCACTGCCTAAGCCGTACAAGATAATGAATACGCCAACTCTTTTGGGTCAGGCATTAGGAAATAGTCGCTTTATTCAGAGTTAAGGTGCTCTATGAATAACATAGTCCATTCTTAAAGTGAATATTAGAATATGCATATTAGACTAGGGTTGATCCCCATATTTCGCTAATGTTACCAGGGCCACCGCGACCTTATGGATTTGGGTCTTTGTGGAACCCGGGGCGCGGGGACCCAACTCGGCGTCTTGCATAAGGGCGCTTAAAGTTAAAAAAGATTAAGTTAGAAAAACCTTTTAAAACTGTTTTGGAGTCGCTACCTAATTATCGCGGTAACTAGGAACCTACTAACATGTCCTAAGCTGTAGAACACGTCCTAGATTTTGGAGCACGCCGACACCCCTAGATCTAGGTGTATGAAACCAGGTGGATTCGGGGTGAGGGTACTTATCTAATGATTAATTCAATTAATGTTTTATGAAAATCTTTTAGAAAAGCCTATGTAAAAATAGCCTTTACTAGCCCTTGAACAATCCATGTTTAAAGATGTTTGATCTAATGTCATCGCTACGTACAAGTGCGAAAATGTTTGTAAAAAAGTGCAAATGAATACGCAAAAAGATTGTTTAAAACCCTCAGTTTAGCATGCTTAACTTGTTAATGAAAACGGTCCAGTTTAATGTCGAATTCATTCTTTAAGTTGTTTTAATGCATAAAGAAGAAGGTGCAAGATGCATACAATTAAAATAAACATTCAATTGTCCATTGGTTTATTTTAAAAGGTCGGTTGTTAATGCGACTTTGGCGGTGTCATCGGATATGGTGTGTACCTGAAGTAATACGACCACTTGACTGCTAGCGGGCTCGGTGCTAAAGCCGGGGAGGGCGCTAGAGTGTAGTTCCTTTTGTTAGTCCATAGAAAATAAGAAAAGTTTTGATCCAAGTGGATCGGTACCTATCTTGTCCCGGCGCTTCAGATCCGGCAGAGCTTCGCTTCTCGAATTAAAAAAGAGGAATTCAACACGTGATGGTGTGTTGAACCCAAGGGTTTGAGTGCTTTAGGCTTTTGTGAGATTGCTGGTGAATTATGATTATGAATTGTGTGTTATGAGGTCGGATATAAGGGGTATATATACTAAAACCTCGGAGAAAATAGGAAAATCCGGAATAATACCAGGTTGTCAAACCGCATAAGCCTATGCGGTTTGGCCAGTAAATTAAACCTCACAAGGCTATGCGGTTTGCCCACAAACCACATAAGGCAATGCGGTTTGCCCACAAACCGCATAAGGCAATGCGGTTTGGGGGTCTGGCTTTAGGTTGTATTTCTTAAATCCGGTTTGATAATATTTCGGAAAGATACAGTATAATTCTCAACTTGCACATCAAGAATACTGCTAAGGGGGCTTCCCAAGATATTTTGTGAGGGCTTAGAACCTGGAGGTGCGGGCCTAAGACGGGTTTGGGCTCGATTCTGGGCCCGAGACCCGAAAATGTGAAAAGGGTGCATTTTATTGAATATTTTGAAATGAGATGACCCGTAAGGCTGTATTTCGTAAATGAGGATGCTAAATAGTGGATTTAGCCACCGGGCCTAAATTTAGGAATTTAGGGATGCTGAATTGGGCCTTATTAATGGAAAAGGGCCAATTGTAATGCGATGCGATGCTCATGCCAGATGAAGCGAGACGCGAACTCAACTATGATCTAAATGGACACAATGAACATTTACTTAAGCGTGATGTGAAGCGACTCAACTCATTTTAACATTTTAAACGACTTTAAATATGAATTCGACATAATTAGAACCGTCTAAATTAACGCTGAAACATGCGTGATAAAAAGTCTGTTACATCACTGGGTTTGCTTTGGGAGGGTACGTATATGGGTATCCACAGAGGCTCTAGTTTGACTGAGCTCGGACTAGAGCGCTAGTCAAACTATACGACAATGTCTGGACCATCACAGTCTCGATATCGTCAGCGAAACGAAGTATGTGCCCATGGGTGAGGCGAGGACTCCGGACCAGGCCATCCGGGGCGGGACGTGCATGTTTAAGGACATGGCGGTCCGTGCATACTGTAAGGGCCTGCCGGCCTGCGGAGTGCCGTTGCTATGCTTGTTGCTGTTGC
Source organism: Dianthus caryophyllus (assembly GCA_023091065.1). Taxonomy (NCBI): domain Eukaryota; kingdom Viridiplantae; phylum Streptophyta; class Magnoliopsida; order Caryophyllales; family Caryophyllaceae; genus Dianthus; species Dianthus caryophyllus. The sequence continues at coordinate 4,776,468 of CM041530.1, forward strand.
GTAGTGCCGAGCTTGTGCTGTGCTTATGCTGTTGTATTTTTCTTATTGTTGATGCCGTGCTTAATGCTTGTGCTGAGTCTCGCGATGGAGCGTAGGTGCTTAGTGTAGTATCCGCTGGAGGAGTGCTAATCTACCGGGGAAGGATGTATATGTATGGTCTCGCCGAGGAGCGCATGTGTAGTTGTAGTTGCTTGTGCTTAGTGCGGATGTTAGCGTAGAGTGCTCATGTAAGTGTGTTTGTAGGAAAATGTTTGTGTCTGAACCCGCTGGGGAATGCATGTGTAATTGCTATTGTACATGATTGTCTTCCGCTGGGGAATTTGATGCTTAAAAGGGACTCGCGAGGAGTGCGCGTGCTTTTGTAACTGCTTGTTTGGGAGTGCTAATGCTTGAAGGACTCCGTTGAGGAATACAGGGTGTAAATTGTAACGTGTAAAGATTTGCTGGGAGAGTGTTTAATGCTTATATTCATTTGGGATGCGAGTGTAAGTGTATGAGATTCGTGGGGAGGAGGTAGTACTCCGCGAGGGTGCATTAAGAGCGTAAAGACTCGTGAAGAGTGTTCGTGCTTCTGCTTCTGTACCGTGTATTAAATGCTTAATACACGCGTATGGCGGGCTGTAGGTGACGCCTTAACCCAGGTATGGGGCATACTTGGAAGTGTATTCGGGCCAAAATGAATTAGGAATCCAAAAGTAGGTCCAAAACGAGAAAAAAATGGAGAAAAGCCAAAGGGGCAAACCGCAAAGCCTTATGCGGTTTGTCAGGTAAACCGCATAAGCCTATGCGGTTTGTACCTGTGGTAGAAACCTGTATAAATAGCACGAAACCAGCCGTGAACATGCCATAACATACAATTTCGGTTTCTTACTCCTAAAAACACCAAAATTCGATTTCTCAACCGATTTTGATCGTTTCTCTTGCGTTGTCTTGCTATGTAACACGGTAATGCTCCATTTTAACTTGTTTTTATGCTTTTTCATGTTGTAATTAGCTAGTTTTAGTTAGAAATGTTGAAAAGACGGGTTTTGGATGAGAACCCGCTTATGTGCTTGAAATTTGCCGTTTGAATGCTTGAATTGGATGTTATTATGTTGTACTATGCTATGCTAGCATGTATGTGTGAAATGCTTGTGATTTGGAACGATTTCGAGCAAAAAACGTCCAAATTAGGGTTCCGACCCAAATTAGAGCCCGGTTTTTCCGACCCGAATTTTCAATTAAACTTCGTTGTAGGATGCTCATAACTAGTATAGCATGTATATAACTTCAATTTTGTGAAAATGTTGGGCTAAGGCTTTCAATTTGACGATTTTAGCTAGTTGAAAAAGGAGCGTTCATCGCAAATTGGGGGTTTTTGATCGGGAAGTCAAAAACGCAATTGCTTGTTATGGGGTGAAATTGAAGGTTAATATAGCATATAGAAACCATCAAGTTTGAATTTTGATGCTTGGAGAGCGGTTTTTGGCAAAATTGTGAATTAGGCCTAGAATGCTCTGTAGGGCGTTCTTGGGTGTTGTGTTGCGTTGCGGCGTATGTGCTTTGTGTTTGTACATTATAGTTGTATATATTTGCCGTGTCTTTGCAGGTGAGAGTTCTTCGCGCGTTACGAGATCGTCATCATCTCGTAAGAGCACGGGTTCTAGGGACACATGACCCCCAGTACGCGTCGTCTGAGGCGTACGGTTAGTGAGCGAGAGGCTGACCCTCGTGACTTGCGTACTCGGCGCGGCACACTGCGAGGTAGAAGTCGTGCAAGGCATGATCCTGCCGTGGAGGAGCATGTGGATGAGCAGGTGGCCGAGCTCGAGGCCGAGCTAGGTGCTGAGTAGGAGCCTGCGTCTGAGGCTGAGGCCGTTGCTAGGCCGAGTAGCTCTAGGCCATGCGGGTCACGAGTGGACAGGTCATTTGCCAAGGGCTGGGACGGCCATAATCTTCTGCTAGCTCCGGAGATGCACATCTCTTACCGAGCGAAGCTTAGCTTGGAGAAGGGTCCGATGAGGACCTTCTCGTGCGTTTCGTCAGTCATGTGTGTCTTTGAAGACAAGCTTTCCCTGGGAGCGAGGGCTTGGGTCCTAGGTTGTGCGTTTGGTCCGTTGGTCGAGCACTAGCGGGAGATCGCGAGGTCGAGATTGACCGCGAACTTGATGCTGATTCGCGCCTTTCTTGACCGTTATTGGGATACCACGACGACCTTTCACATGCCGGGTTTTGAGGCCGGTATTACTTTTTCAGGGTACGCGGTCATGACGGGCCTGCCGTTTGGTGACCGAGATATGAGTTTTGATTTTGTGCCGTCCATCGTGGACGAGGTGGTGACTTCCGCGATTGGCGAGGGCCTCGAGGTAGAGTACAAGGGTGAACCCCCTACATTATTAAGACGAGCTACATCTTTGAGTACTTTAAGGGGAAGACGCATCAGGGTCCCTCGGAGTGGAGCGACGAGCAGAATGCTCGTATATCGCTGTAGTGGTTTGTGAGCGCCGTGTACCTTGGTGACATGGGCGAGCGGGCGGCGACGTCAGTCCTTATGCATCTCCTAGACTAGGGTGCAGTGGGGACGCTTGACTTGGTTTCGTCGTCCTTGGGCTTGTGCGTTCGTTTCTGCATGGACGTGGTGCGACCGAGGGTCATGGAGCGCGGGTCGAGACTGTTTTTAGTCTCGCCGGGATTTGTGATGGAGGTACGTTATTTTGCTTTGCTTTGTTTGTGTTAATTTGCTTGATTTTTGTTGTCACTAGCCGAAAATTAAGCAGAAAAAACGCAAAAAACCCGTTTCAAATAAAAAATCCAACCGTTGTTTCCATGGCCGTTATTTATAATAAAAAACAACGCAAAAAAATATACGAAACCGTTATTTATACTAAAAATAAGATTTTCTAAAAATTTCAGAGTTTACATTAAAAAAAACGGTTTTTTTAAAAAAACCGTTGTTTTTAATAATTAAAAAAAACGGTTTTTTTTAAAAAAAACCGTTGTTTTTAATAATTAAAAAAAACGGTTTTTTTAAAAAAACCGTTGTTTTTAATAATTAAAAAAACAGTTTTTTAAAAAAACCGTTATTTTTAATTATTAAAAAAACGGTTTTTTAAAAAAACCGTTATTTTTAATTATTAAAAAAAACGGTTTTTTTAAAAAACCGTTTTAAAAAATTCAATTTTTTTTTAAAAAAAAAAATAAAATTACGAAATTGCTATAATTACATATAAATTATCAAAATACAAACAATTTATATAAATTATCAAAATACAATTAATATAAATTATCAAAATACAATTAATATAAATTATCAAAATACAATTATATAAATTATCAAAACACAATTATACAATTTATGCCCAAACATTAACATATTCTATTTATGCCCAAACATTAACATAGATCTTAAACAAAAGTGCACGCACCTGTTTAAATATTAGAATATTGTATGTTTGAGCGTCTTTGATTTAAACAAAAGTGCACGCACCTGGGTTTCCATGCTCTCAAATCTGAAAAACAACAAGAACAACAAGAACAAGAACAACAACAACAACATACAACAACAACAACAACAAAAACGTAACAACAACAACAACAAACAAAACACGACCGTAACAACGGCATTCAAACGCATGCACACACACACATACACATACACATACATACATTCATACCTACATACAAACAACATACGTACATACAACATACTCTCATATACACATACATATCAAACAAAAAAACGAAATTAGGGCATAAAAAGAATGAAGAATACATAAAACGAATGAAAAACGAACCTTTTAAAATTAAAATAAAGAATACGAATGAAAAAAAATGAAGTAGAAGAGAGTAATATAATATTGAAGTAGAAGAGAGTAATATACGAATGAAAAAAATGAAGTAGAAGAGAGTAATATAATATTGAAGTAGAAGAGAGTAATATAATATTGAAGTAGAAGAGAGTAATATAATATTGAAGTAGAAGAGAGTAATATACGAATGAAAAAAATGAAGTAAAAGAGAGTAATATAATATTGAAACTAATATAAATGAAGCAGGAAAAAAAATATAGTACGACAAAAATAAAAAACGTTTGATCTTCCTAGCAGCGCCAAATTTGAAAAAAATATAAAACATAAAAAAAAACGGTTTTTTTAAAAAACCGTTTTTATTATTTTAAAAAACGGTTTTTAACATAAAAACCGTTTTTTATAATTAAAAACCATTTTTTAAAAAATTAAGTAAAAAAAACGGTTTTTAACATAAAAACCGTTTTTTATAATAAACAAAAAAAAAACGGTTTTTATGAAATAACCGTTTTTTTTAATGATAATTATATATAACGCTTTTTTAATTACGTAACCGTTATTTAAAGTCTAACTAAAAACAACACATTTTAATAAAAACCGTTATTAATATCCCTCCCGTTGTTTTTAATGATTTTTTCGTTGTTTTTAGTGATGAGTTTGATTTGGCGCCTATAATTTTTACAACGGAAATTTTAATTGCGTTGTTTATAATATTATAAACAACGGAAAGGCTAATTTGTGTTGTTTTTGCTCAGATTTGTAGTAGTGTGTCTTTGTAATGCGTTTTCGTGTTTGCATTCGTGGATTTTCAGTCACTTACCTTTTCTATTGCCTGCACATGCTGGGAAGATTGAACGGAGGTACCCGGCGGTGCGTACCTGGGGCACTTGCAACCGTGCGGCCTTTGATTGGTCGTACGACCAAGTCCGGAAGCTCCTGAACGCCATGGCGTTTGGACAGGTTTGTGTCTGAACCATTTTAAATAATGTGTATTTAATATAATTGGATGTATGCTTGGTTATGAGAATATTGTCTTTTGTAGTTCGTGCCATGCCCGTGGGAGCGGTACGCGGGCGTTCCTGATGGGATTCGGGCTCGGTTTGCCGAGCGCGACATCCAGCGCTTTTACTTGGCGACGCCATACGGGTCGGTCTGGTACCTTGGGGAGCGTTTGGTTTACCAAACAGGGTGGCCGACTCTCGTGGTGCCTAGGGACCCGCCGCGGGTACTGTTTCAGCAAGGCGTTTGATAGGCTCAGTCGCGTCACCTAATCAAAAATAATGCCGGACAAAACACTAGGGTAGCTAAGGCAAGTCGGGATCGAATCCACAGGGAGATGGTTGCAATGTTGGTTACTATGGAGTGGTACTAGTCTCGGTTCGAGTATTGGTTTGGTTGGCTAAAGTTAGAGCGAAAAGAAGGGTTTAACTTATATGGAGAAAGTCTAGGAAGTCGGGTTAGACAATGGGTAAGCTAGGTCAAAGATGATGATCGGGATGAGTAAGGAATCGCACATGCCAAGGGTAAAGCTCGTCCTCTCGGTCTTAAGCTTCCTCTAGGTCTCGAATGCGAGCTCTCGCAACTTACAATCGAAGGTCCTAATGTTTAGTCTCGCGCCTCTCCTAGAACTAGGCTTTCGTTCTTAAGTTCAAGGGTGCTAGATACTTGCTAAAACTTGGCCAAAGAATCAACAAGCACAATCAAGCAAAGACTAAACAAAGCAAGCACAAAACCTAACTCATAATGATCATCAAACACAACCAAAACCAACACCCATGCTTCACCCTTCCTCCTAGAGTAAAGAACTACTCACACATGATAAAAATGATAATCAAAACAAGGGGAAAGGATGAAATCATGATCAAGAACAATATGAAATGAAATTGCAATCAAAAGGGAGAAGAGATACAATACCAAATCAGAAAAACTCAAAGAGCAAATGGATGAATTCAACAACGAAAAGCAAATAGATGATCAAACTAGTGTAATCCAAGTCGGGAATTGAAAGTACAATTTATTCAAAGTATTGAAACCTAGGTTTTTGATAGAACAAAGTTTAAGATGTCCTAAAAGTGCTGTAAAAATTGTGTGTCGAAATAATGAGCGAAACCCCTTCAAATAAGTCAAACAATTCAAGCACATGAGGAGTCGAGGGCCGTCCCAGGGGGTCGGGATGGGCGTCCCTGTCGGGACAGTCGTCCCAAGGGGTAGGGACGGGCGTCCCTATGCTTCCAGCTTTTTGCTTTTTATTTGTTCTTGCTCCAATATTTTTGTATGTCGTCCCTAGGGCTTGGGACAAGGCATGGTGTGGATACCCATATCCGTACCCTCCCACTCAAAACCCTGTGATGTAACACGAACTTTTATTAAGCATGTTTTAACGTTGACTTTAACGGTTCTAATAATGTCGAATTCATTTTGAGTCGTTTTAAATGTTAAAATGATTTAGGTCGCTTCACATCACACTTAAATAAACGTTCATTTTGTCCATTTGGAGTCTAGCTTGGTCCACGTCCTGCTTCATTTGGCATGAGCTTCGCATTTGCACCCCAATTAGACCTTTTACATTAACAAGGTCTGATTCAGTATTCCTAAATTCCTAAATTTAGGCCCGGTGGCTAAATCTTCCCTTTAGCCCCCTCCTACACAAAATGCAACCTCACGTCTTACCTTATTCCACAAGACACTATAAAACGCACCTCTTTCATTTTTCCGGGTCTCGGGCCCAAAACCGAGCCCAAACCCAGCCTTTGGCCCTCACTCCAGAGCCCTCAACATCATAAAATATCCCAGAAATATCTCAGCTGTTTTCTTGGCATACAAGTCCGAGATTATACTGTATCTTTCAAAGATATTGTGCAACCGAAACTTGGAAAGCAGGCCTAGAACCCGACCCTCAAACCGCATAGCCTTATGCGGTTTGGTAGGTGAACCGCATAAGCCTATGCAGTTTGCCCTGGCAACCGCATAAGCTTATGCGGTTTCCAAGCCTGGTTTTACCCCCGTATTTCCTAATTTCTCCGAGGTTTTTAGTATATATACACCCCTATACCCGACCTCTCAAAGACAATTTTAGAACATCTTTTTCACAGCATACACACAAAAACTCTCACAAAGCCTCAAGCACTCAAATCCTTGAGTTCAGCACACCATCCCGTGTTGAATTCATCTTTCTTTTTAGTTCAAGAAGCTTAAGCTCACGATCCAAGCGTCGGGACAAGGTAGGTACCGACCCACTTGGATCAAAGTTTTTCCTTATTTTCTATGGACTAACAAAGGGGACTACCCTCTAGCGCCCCCCCCCCCCCCCCCAGGCTTTGGCACCCAGCGCGCTTGCCTTCCAAGTGTTCTATTTACTTCGGGTACACTCCATATCCGATGACACGCCAAAGTCGCATAAGCAACCGACCTCTTAAAATAAAACAATGGACAATTAAACTTTATTTTAATTGCATGCATCTTGCACCTTTTTATTTTGCATTAAAATCAACTTAAACAATGAATTCGACCTTTAACTGAACCGTTTTCGTTAACAAGTTAAACATGCTAAGCGAGTGTTTTAATCAATCTTTTGCATCTGCATCTGCATTCTTTTTACAATCTTTTTCGCACTTGTACGTAGCGATAACATTATCTCAAATATCATCTTACTTGGATTGTTCTAGGTCAGTAGAGGCTATTTTTACATAGGCTTTTCTAAAAGGTTTTCATAAATCATTACTTGAATTACTCTTTTTCTAAAGTACCCTCATTAGAATCCAACTGGTTTCATGACCTTAGATCTAGGGGTGTTGGCGTGCTCCGAAATCTAGGACATGTTTTTAGCTTAGAACATGGTAGCAGGTTCCTAATTTCCGCGCTAATTAGGTGGCGACTCCAAACACTTCTTAAAGGTTTTCCTAACTTAATCTTTTTTTACTTTAATCCTAATCGCCCCTATGCAAGACAGGAGTTGGGTCCCTCGTCCGATCCGGGTTCCATGAGTTTGGCGACTCATTTGGGAGATTTTATTTTTAAAACTTAAAACTAGCTTTTTCTTTTTAAAAATAAAGAGGTGAAACTTGAAAGCCTTGAACAATCCATGTTTACATATTTGAGCTATGCACATTCGTTTAGAGTCCATTCCTTTTGGAATCTAGGCACCCTTTGCACCCTTGAGAGGTGGTTCCCACACGCAGGCTTGTCCACTCGATAAAGCACGTGCAGGACTAACTTTCCTCTCTCCCCTCCACGGCTTGCCGTAAACAACTATCTCGACCGCCCCAGTGCTCCCTTTAGAAAACCTATCGCTCCGGCGTAAGGAAATAAAGGGGTTAAGTATCTGCCAAAGCGTACTCGATGTAGTTATAGGTGTACCCGACTGACCCTTTCACCCTTTGAGTCGTACGTACAAGTTCGAGGCTATGCACTCCATGGTCTTTTTCAAAACGAGCATTTGCATTCATATCTTCGAAAACTTGCTTAACGTTTCAAAGATAAATGAACCTAACATCTTGTTGGGGTTAGTGTCCTCCACAGTGAGTGCAATAACATGAATAAATCTCTAAAGGTACACAGGGTACATTTTGTATTTAATCAGTTGATTAACGTTTATCAATAACGGTTGGCTTGCTAGATAAGTTTGACGTTATTGTTATACAGATGGCGGTGATCAACTGGTCCCTAAGAGTCACACCTAAAGGATGTGTTTGAGAGATGTGATTATTTGAGAAAATAATTATATCGATGCCTTACTTAATGACTAAACGGTTAGTTAGTGTTGTTGACTAAAAGGTTAGTCAAATGTGACTAAAATGTTAGTCAAGTGTAATGATGTTACTGACTAAAATGTTAGTCAGTGTAATGTTGGTACGGCTATTTAATACTGATTAAATAATTTTAGCTAATGCGAATTAAATGTAATTCGTGAATTGAATATAAAATGTTATATTTAATTATTGTTTATAAAGCAAGCTAATTAAATATAAACCGTTATAATTAATTAGTAAATTATAAATATAAGGATATTTATAATATATTATAGTCGGTCCATACAGATGACACTAGTAATAAAATGCATTATACAATAAGCTAAAATGATCATAAGAAAAGTGTCCAGATGCATCCTAGTGTAGATACGTTTTCTTGGTCAATAAGATAGATTTTGAGAAGAATTATATTCTCCCCAAAAGTCTAAGGGTGGCCGGCCATAAGGGAGTATTAGGAGTATATTATGTTTCCTAATTCTCTCCTAATTCTACTTGAATCATTCACTTATTCTACAACACAAAACTCAAGAAAAGAAAAAGCAGTTTTCTCTCTAATTCTTCTAGCAAATTCAAGGGCATATCTCTACACATCTTGGGTGAGATAATTAGGAGATACCATCTATTTGGTATTGATCTTAGGCCAAATTACAAGGTTTCAAAGGTTAATTCTTAATCCTTTTAGTATATTATGCAATTTCAATTTATGACCTTAAATCTTATAAAAGTTTTCATTATAATCCTGTGAATTTAATGGTCCATATACGGATATAAACCTACAAGTGGTATCAGAGCCTTAGGGCACATGAAATTTTTATAAGGTTTTCATAAAAATCGATTTTGTATAAATTTTAAACAAAAATTTGAAGTGGCCGAATTGTTCTTTGTAATTTGGCCGTGTGTTTGTATAGGCCGTGAGGTTTTTGGTTATTTTCGGCTTATTTTGGTCTATTTGATTCATAATTATTAATGTTTTAAGATGTTAAAACGATTTCATATGATTTTGAATGAGTTTTGATTTAATACCGATTGAATTAAAACATAAAAGGACCAAAATTTATGTATGTTAATGAACATATCTTGATGTTAATCATTAGATCTATCAGTTTAAGTTGTTTAATTTAAAAAGTTAAATTGAATTTCTTAAATCAATGTTTAATATGGATTAAAATTGAGTTAGGATCGATCTAATTATTAGCATAAACGAATTAAAACAGTTTAATTCTTGTTTTTCCATGTTTGGCCGAAATTTTTTTTTTTTTTTTGGGTAAATTTATTTTTTTAATTTGGCCGAAATTTAAAAAAAAAAAAAAAAAAAAAAAAAAAAAAATTTAAATCGGCAATTTCAATAATTTTGGCCGAAATCTATTTCAATTTTTGGAAATTGTTAGTTTTTTGGTAATTTTTTTTAGTATATTATAAAGATAATATATTTTGTGTTATTGTGAAGCAGTTCATAATAATTATGATACCTAATATTTTAAAAAGGTTTAAGATATTTTTGAGATCTAATTTATGTTATACTGATAATATAAATTATTTCTTTTTGGATTATTGTTTTGATTATAGGATATTATGAACAATTAAGGAATTGTTGCATAATTATAATCATTTAAAAGGGTGGTTTGGATTAAAATCAATTCGTATGCATTGTTTTTAATTTTGTTTAGTTGATGCTCTATTTTGTGATTGAATGGTTTGAATGGTTTAATTTCACGCATTAATTATTGTACAAACGGTTGTAATTTTACTAGTGTGGCCTTAGAAGATTGTGTTTTCGTAATGAAGGAATCACAATTTTGGTTGTATTTTGAGATCTCGAATCTCCAATTTTGTAATATTTTTAATTTTGGCATATTTTGAATTAGAATGTAAATAGGTTTATTTTTGTAATTCAAATATGTAATTTTGAGAAGATTCAAGTTGAAGATTCAAGATGGACTCCCACTTAAAGCCCAAGATGAAGAATGAAGACAAGCTTAGGGTCCATGGATGGATTCCACCTTGTATTTGTCTTTATTTTCATAGGGATAGGCCACACTAGGTGTTTTCTTTTTGCGTTTCCTTTACCGTTTTTCATTGCATTCACGTTAGATAGTAGCATCATATTCCGCCTAAACTAAACCAAACCACCTAATATGCATGAAAATGGATCATATAGTTGCATCCTTGATCATAGACATACGGATGTCATTTGTTTAGAGCTATCACCTCAATTTAATCATTCACGATAATGCTAGATATTAGTTCACTTAAAATGAATTAAAATGAGTTGATGGGATCTTCCTCTAAAACTGAAATTGAGAATTAGTCTTTATAAGACGAACCACTATGAACCCCTTCTTCGTCGGTAGGCATAATATGACCCCTTCTACGTTGGGTAAGTAGTGGCTGTCGACTTAGTTTATCTCAACATTGTGGTTCGAGTAATATCTCGAAGGTATGGTGGACTAATAGATAGGATTTACTGAAATCTATCGACCAAGAATTCTAACAGTAGAATTAGCCAAGAGGTTGGCTTATCAATTTAAAGAAATTGAGTCTTGGGATCATTTATATAATTCTCGAGGGAGGTCGATTGTATGAGTGCACAAGTCATTGCATTAATATGTTATTGTTTTTGACTTAAATTTTAAACCATGATTTCTTATCTATTCTCTTCTTCTTCTTTCTTTTCACAGTTTCGAATACGTTATATAAAGATATAACTACTATAACAAATGGCTGTCCGTACAGACGAACCAATGCCAAGTGCCATACTGGCTCGCGAATCCTGGCTTAGGATCTTTATGGGCACCATGAATCAGTCAACTCGACTGAAAAGTGATGGGTCGAACTTTTCTGATTGGGAGGCTGCATTACGGAATGCAGCCATCGCTGACGGTAAGCTCAAGTACTTGACTGAGCCACTGCCATCTATTCCAGCTCCCGATGCAGGAACGAATGAACTCTATCTTTACAATGATTTCATGATGGAGGCGGGTGCGCTACAGAACGTACTCATCTATGCAATGGAATCCAATTTGCAAAGAAGGTTTATTACCCAAGGTGCAAACAAGATTTTCACCACCCTTACCAAGGAATTCTCGAAAGATCCGAGAATTAAGAGTTACGAGTATACTACTCGTTTCTTTGAGGCTAAGCTCCAGAAGGGCCAACCGGTTGGTCCACACCTTCTCGACATGATCGAGAACGTTGAGAAACTGGAGGAGCTTGGTTGCAAGATCGATGAGAAGATCATCATTGATCGAGTGCTCCACTCTCTTCATGATGGGTATGCCCTCTTTAGGGCAAACTATTACATGAACGACATGCAGAAAAGTCTGCATGAGCTGCATTCACTCCTCGTACAGACGGAGAGTGATCTGAAGTTGAGTGGGAGCACGAAACAAGATGTTCTCATGATTGGCAACAAGAAGGTTAAGGGTAAGGCTCCGGCTAACCTAACTGTAGGGAAGCCGAAATTCAAGAAGCCAGTGGTTGCTAAGAGTGGGCCTGGTGAGTCTAGCAGTAGACCACAAGGCAAGGCAAAAGCTAAGCAGACCATGGAGTGCCACCATTGCCATATGCCTGGGCATTGGAGGCGTAACTGTCCCGTGTATGCTGAGGACATAAAAGCAGGCCGCATCGCTCCTGTTGGTATGTCTTCTTTTATTCATATGATTGAGATTAACCATGCAAGTTTCGGAACTTGGGTACTTGATACTGGTTGTGGTTCTCATCCGTGCAATCATTTGCAGGGCTTAAGAAGCATCAGAACTCTGGCAAGAGGTGATGTAGACCTGCGAGTGGGGAATGGAGCAAGAGTTGCTGCCGTTTCAGTAGGGACATATGTAATCCAACTCCCTAGTGGATTTGAGTTATTTCTGAATAACTGTTACTATGTACCTAGTTTATCAAAAAACATTATTTCTGTATTCGTTCTTGATAAAGAAGGATTTTCATTTTTAATAAAGGATAATAGCTGTATTTTCTCTTTAAATGAAATGATTTATGGTAAAGCTGTTTCCATGAACGGAATTTATGTTTTAGATCAAACCACAGAAATCATGCATGTGAGTAACAAGAAAGCAAAGGTTGGTGACAAAGATCAAACGTATTTATGGCATTGCCGAATGGGACACATAAATGAGAAACGCGTGAAAAAGCTCATTGATAATGGGACAATAGCCCCATTTGACTATGAAACTTTTGGCACGTGCGAATCATGTCTTATAGGCAAAATGTCTCGAATTTCCTTCAAAGGTGTTGGAATGCGCGCTGCTGACCTATTAGGAATCATACATACTGATGTGTGCGGACCTATGTCAATCCACGCTAGAGACGGCTATAGGTATTTTATCACTTTCACGGACGATTTGAGTAGATATGGTCATGTCTACTTAATGAAGCATAAAAGTGAGTCCTTTGACAAGTTCAAGGAATTCCAGAATAAGGTTGAGAACCAACTGGAAAGAAAGATAAAAGCACTACGTTCAGATCGTGGTGGCGAATATCTTTCAACTGAGTTTGATCGACACCTGAAAGACCGCGGGATAGTACTACAGTTGACTCCACCCGGAACACCACAACTGAATGGTGTGTCCGAACGCAGGAATCGAACATTACTTGATATGGTTCGATCCATGATGAGTCACACGGTTGTACCTGACTCATTATGGGGTTATGCTCTTTTGTCAATTTGCTCTTATACTTAGCGAAGTCCGAGGCTAAAGGCGTATCGACAAGACTCCATACGAGTTATGGAAGGGAACGGTCCCTAACTTGTCCTTTATTCGGGTTTGGGGGTGCGAAGCTTATGTCAAGTGGAGACACGAGGATAAGCTCGGCCCGCGATCGGTCAAGACATATTTTATTGGTTATCCAAAAGGAATGTTTGGTCATTACTTCTATTCGCCTACCGAACACCGAGTTTTTGTTGCGGCTAGTGCGACGTTCTTAGAGAAAGAGTTTCTCGAAGACAAGAGAGGTAATAGAACCTTCGATCTGTCGGAGATTCCTGAACCAACAACCGAGCAACCAATAAAGGAAGCTGTTCCTTCTACGTCTGCTGCAGTTAATGTCCCTTTGGAACCCAGGAGGTCGGGGAGACTCTCCATTCCTCCAGATCGATATATCGGTATAGTCGAGGAGAATGGGAGAGACGACGTTTTACTCCTTGAGATTAACGAACCCGTAACCTATAAAGGTGCCATGACATGTTCCGACTCAAAGCTTTGGCAAGAAGCCATGCAATCCGAGATGGACTCTATGTACGACAACCATGTATGGGATCTGGTTGACTTACCTGATAAGGCTAGGCCTCTTCAGTGCAAATGGCTTTACAAGATAAAGCGATCTGTAGAAGGACAACCAGATATATACAAGGCACGACTAGTGGCAAAGGGTTTCACTCAAGTGCAAGGGTTGCACTATGATGAGATCTTTGCACCCGTAGTCATGCTTCGTTCCATTCGGATACTCTTAGCGATTGCCGCATTTCATGACTATGAAATTTGGCAAATGGATGTGAAAACCGCCTTCTTAAACGGTTATTTGGAGGAAGAGTTGTACATGGTACAACCCGAAGGTTACATTGATCCTAAAAATCCTAAGAAAGTTTGCAAGCTTGAGCGTTCCATCTATGGACTTAAGCAAGCTTCACGGAGTTGGAATCATCGCTTCGACCAAGTGATAAAGGAGAATGGATTCACTCGATCGGTCGAGGAACCATGCCTATATATCAAGTCGAGTGGGAGCAAGATTGTCTTTCTAATACTGTACGTCGATGACATACTCTTGATTGGGAATGACATACCTCTCTTAACTTCGGTAAAAGTATGGTTAAAGAACCATTTCCGGATGAAAGATCTGGGTGAGGCACAACGTATTTTGGGGCTCCGTATCTATAGAGATAGATCACGACGGATGTTATCCCTCAGTCAGGAGTCTTATATCGATAAGATTCTTGAGAGGTTCAGCATGAACAACTCCAAGAAGGGGAATCTTCCAATGATATCTGGGGTGCACTTGAGTAAAGCTCAAGCACCAAAGACATCTGAAGAGGTCGAGCGCATGAGTCGGATTCCATATGCGTTAGCTATAGGATCGATCATGTATGCCATGATATGCACACGTCCGGACATGGCATATGCATTGAGTATGACGAGCCAATACCAAGGCAATCCAGGTGAAGCACACTGGATGGCCGTAAAGAACATTCTTAAGTACCTACGGAGGACTAAAGATTGGGTATTGACTTATGGAGGAGACACTAAGCTATGCGCAATCGGTTACGCAGATGCTAGCTTCCAAACGGATCGAGATGACTCAAAGTCTCAATCAGGATTCGTTTTTACTCTAAATGGCGCTGCGGTCAGCTGGAAAAGCTCCAAACAAACTGTTATAGCAGATTCAACGACTGAGTCCGAGTACTATGCTGCTTCAGAGGCTGCGAAGGAAGCTATATGGATGCGTCAGTTCTTACAAGGACTAACTGTAGTTCCGAGTTCGGATGACCCGATCACCATCTATTGCGATAATAGTGGTGCCATCTTCCAAGCAAAGGAGCCGAAGTCCAGCAACAAGTCTCGGCACGTGCAAAGGAAGGCTCACATGATCCGGGATTACGTGGAGCAGAAGGAGATAGTGATTGACAAGATTGCTACGGATGATAACATAGCAGATCCTCTCACTAAGCCGTTGAGACAAGATAAGCATGAAGGGCACGTTAAATCCATGGGAATTAAGCGTGTTCCTGAGTTGTATTAGTTGTTTGTATGGATTTGACACCTGTATTTCCTAAAACGTCTAATAAAATCATCGTTTTGTTATATATATTGTTTTTCATGAGAGTTGTGCAGACAACGTTGAACACCTCAAAGTGAACTGAATTGCTTTATATTTTGTTTTGGTCCGTGATTGCCTACACGAGCTGATAACTCTGGCAATCATTTTGTGACGTCGATTGATGGTGGGTTCAACGAGCCATAAGTCAAGCTGATCGATCGATCACAGATGCGATTTCTTGAAATCGCGCAGACATTTTGTAGCGACTACATGGAGTCTAAATGTTTCGAGAACATTAGGTCTTGCGGGTCGTGGATAGGACATCCATAGTGTTCTAGAGTCGATTCTTTGACTATCATTTGTCTCTTGAGATTAAGGCGATTTTGGGTGACTTTGGTTTCTTTCTCACGGTCGGCCGTAACGGGGAGGCTCGTGATTTTCACTGGGTCATTTCATGCTGCGCTTACATCTGCAGGATTCGAGTTGAGGGAAATATCCAAACTTCTATCGAGTTATATTATTTATTCTCAGGGCCACTCGAGGAACTGTAACTGAAAATGCATGGCCATGCTCGAATATTGATTCGTTTATCAGTTAAGTTACTCTCTAGTCGGGGAAACCACTCATGATACTGATCACTTGTGAACTACGACCTTTGAAAGTACGGACTTTGCAAATGGGTTTACATTGAGTGGGAGAAATTTATTATGGATATGAGAATCGGTTATCGCACCTACACTTGTACGGACAAGTGGGAGACTGTTGGGGTTAGTGTCCTCCACAGTGAGTGCAATAACATGAATAAATCTCTAAAGGTACACAGGGTACATTTTGTATTTAATCAGTTGATTAACGTTTATCAATAACGGTTGGCTTGCTAGATAAGTTTGACGTTATTGTCATACAGATGGCGGTGATCAACTGGTCCCTAAGAGTCACACCTAAAGGATGTGTTTGAGAGATGTGATTATTTGAGAAAATAATTATATCGACGCCTTACTTAATGACTAAACGGTTAGTTAGTGTTGTTGACTAAAAGGTTAGTCAAATGTGACTAAAATGTTAGTCAAGTGTAATGATGTTACTGACTAAAATGTTAGTCAGTGTAATGTTGGTACGGCTATTTAATACTGATTAAATAATTTTAGCTAATGCGAATTAAATGTAATTCGTGAATTGAATATAAAATGTTATATTTAATTATTGTTTATAATGCAAGCTAATTAAATATAAACCGTTATAATTAATTAGTAAATTATAAATATAAGGATATTTATAATATATTATAGTCGGTCCATATATATAACACTAGTAATAAAATGCATTATATAATAAGCTAAAATGATCATAAGAAAAGTGTCCAGATGCATCCTAGTCTAGATACGTTTTCTTGGTCAATAAGATAGATTTTGAGAAGAATTATATTCTCCCCAAAAGTCTAAGGGTGGCCGGCCATAAGGGAGTATTAGGAGTATATTATGTTTCCTAATTCTCTCCTAATTCTACTTGAATCATTCACTTATTCTACAACACAAAACTCAAGAAAAGAAAAAGCAGTTTTCTCTCTAATTCTTCTAGCAAATTCAAGGGCATATCTTTACACATCTTGGGTGAGATAATTAGGAGATACCATCAATTTGGTATTGATCTTAGGCCAAATTACAAGGTTTCAAAGGTTAATTCTTAATCCTTTTAGTATATTATGCAATTTCAATTTATGACCTTAAATCTTATAAAAGTTTTCATTATAATCCTGTGAATTTAATGGTCTATATACGGATATAAACCTACACATCTAACAAAACTAACGCTTTTCAAACAAAACTATCGCGAATTTTGTAAACAAGCTTTTTCAAAATTTCCCTTTTCACTAACAAGCAAAAACCCGAGCAAGGATTAAAACCCGAGCTCGTGGATTTCTATCCCCTAGGTCATACGGCCTAGACTCCATTTTTAACATCCTCGGCTCGACTTGCTAACCACTCTCGAGCCGAATCCTTTCTCTTTTACACATCCGACTCGAGCTCACCTCGGCAAATTACCGATATCAGCTCGACGGGTGCAAAGCAAAACTCTTTTAACATCGAGCCGAGATGTACGCACACATCCTCGCCTCAAAAGCTTTCCTTTAGCTAAACCTTTTCCAAAATCTCCTTTTCAAACTTAAAAGAGTTTTCTTAACAATGAAATGAGCTAGAATGAACAATTAAAATGAACGTTGGTCTAGTCATGTCATTAACGTGCGAATTTAACCCACACAACCTAATCCATTCTCAACACCCTCGACTCGACTAGCTAATCGCTCTCGAGTCGAATCCTTCTCGTCCATCTAGGTTCGAGCCCTTAACGATGAACCGTTAGGTGGGCTCGACAAAACTAACATCTTTTAACATCGAGACGAGATGTGCGCACGCATCCTCGCCTCAAAAACATCCTTTAACCAAAACCTTTTCGAAAATCTCCTCTTTTCAAACGTAAAAGGTCTTTCTAAACAAAGAAATGAGCTAAAAATGAACGCTTAGAATGAACGTGAGTCTAGTGGGTCGAGTCGCGTCACTAATATACAAAGTGAAATACAGGCCGCAGCTGGATACTCGCCGTACTAAAAATCGCATCGTCATCCCCTACAAGAAACGAACCTACACCCGCAAAATGGCCGGCAATGACGAAGTTAACGCACTCCGTGACCAAGTCACAAAGCTGACCGATGACCTCGAGCGCCTTTTGAACCACCATAAGACCGAGATAAAGCGTTTGGAACAACGTATCAAGGACAAGACCGACAAACAGGCCTCTATCCACACTCTCGAGGCCCTTAACCAACAGGACAATGAAGGCTTCACTGAATACCTCTCTCGATGGAAAAAGATAAGTGCGCAAATTCCAGATCATCCGCATGAGGACGAACTTGTGCCTAAGTTCATAAACAACCTGCGACCCATGTATCAATTATACATGCGGTACAGCAACATCCAAGACTTCAAACAACTCGTCAGGGTCGGCACTCAAATCGAAGACGACTTTAGAACTAACGTCATGGCCAGATATACCGGCGATACCCACCAAAATAACTCACCAAAATCTCCTCGTGCAACCAAGAGTGAGGAAAAATGCACTGTGGATAACTTTGACGCATTTGCAACCAAAAGCTACAGGAGCTTCATGCCTTACACTAAAGCATTCCATAGCTTGGTTGAAAACAACTACCTACAACCAATCGGGCCTACCAACGAGCCACTCGAAGACAAAAAGCCAAAACTTTGGAACCCAAACGCTTACTGTGCATACCACAGAGGCAAAGGCCACGACACAGAAGACTGCTTCAAACTGAAGCACGCCATCCAAGATCTCATCGACCAAGGAAAGCTCGACAAACCGTCTCAACCGTCCAAGCCGTCCGACGACGACAACCCTTTCGCCGACCACGCAATCTTCGTGGGATCACCTCCCATTACGAGCTGCTCCAACAACATCAAACCAAGCGACAATCAAATCATTGGTGTTTCGTTCAACGATAAAGGGGACGAATGGCCTATGTCCAACCAAGCCACGATCCAGGGTGACAATAAGATTAACTCTTTTACCATGCAACCCAAACCATCCAACAAAGATTACCCTCCATACAACCACACGATCTTCACAGGACCACTTCCTCCCATAGATCACTCTGACTTTGCCATGCCCGAAAACAACTCAACCCCTAAAGCAGACATTGAGAATAAACTGACAAGTGGAGATGCACCCATAAAACGCAAGCCATCACAACCTAAAAGGAAGATGGCGGGAACGGAGACGTTGGCAAACGCAAAGAAGAAGAAATCCTCTTAGGATCTAATCCTTTAGGTGTCGGGTCGTCTGTCGACCCACCTTCTAGTTTTAGCTTAGACTCTCGAAGGCTAGGTTCAACTCTTCTCCTGATTTGTCAAACAATTCTTCTTTAATGAATAATACGAATAAATTTGCTTATGTCTCGTCTCAAGCTAAAAATAAACAATGAACAAAAAACAAAAATTAAACAAATCAATCAAACAACACAACATAAAAATCCATGCGATAAAAATCAACTAACGAATGAACAATCGTTAATTAAATACATTGCTAACATCATGAGCAACCCAAGACAAAGCCCACTTTCCCTAAGCCTCTGAAAACATAGATGGATTAAATAACCCGCGGTTATCCTAGCCCATTTATCACATGCTTTTTCACAAAGCATAACCCAAGAATGAGGACACGTTCTTGGTGAGACCTTCAAAGCAAACTCACGACCCTTGGCCTTTTCGAACCTTTCCAAACAAAATCTTTTCAAACGACTCCAATCAGCCCAATAGGTAGCATCCCTCGCCGCACCAAAGAATGGCAAAGCCCAATCTTGTGGAATGGCTCAAACCACCTCGATCCATTTCTCCTTGAACAAAATCCATGTGGACGGGCAAGCTCGTCCTCATCACATTTTGACACCTACGACTCAAATAGCTTAAACGCCATTTCGAGCATCCACCAATAGGATCTTAGCAACACACCGTTAACATAAACTTCTAGCTTTCTATTACTAAACATCGTCGAGCATGAAACGTTTTAAAACATTTCTAGCTCAAAATCGGCCGCATGACTCGCGGTCATCACAACCCTTTTATCGCAAAACTCTTTCCAAACCCGAGGATGTCAGCCCATTCTCGAGGAGTTTCACGGCTCTAGGCCTTTGCTTTTTCAATATAAGCATTTCTCGAAAGCTTTCGCTAGCCCAAAACCTTCTTGGACCAGGCGTTCCTCCTTTCGCAAAAGCACAAAACCCGGGAATGTGCAAACACAATCCCGAGGACTTTTTATGTCGGACCAAGTGACTCTAGCCGCTTCGGTCTAACTCTTCCTTAAGTAAATGCATGGAAACGGGCACTACCGTTTCCATCTGTAGGTACCGGGATCAGACCATGGAACTACTCGACGTCTTGCTAGGGCCGTAAAGTCAAAAAAGACTAAAAAGAAAAACCTTTTAAAACTGTTTTGGAGCCGCCACTAAATTATGAGGGAAATTTAGAACCCGCCTCCGTGTCCTCTTGCTCAAAGACACGTCTTAGAGTTCAAGGCACGTCGACACCTATCCGTCTAAGGTTATCGTGAAACCAGATTCGGATTCGGGTGAGGGTACTTTTCTAAAGCATAAATCAAAATAATGTTTTTACGAAAGATCTTTTGGAAAAGCCTATCAAAAGATAGCCTCTACTAGACTTGAGAACAATGCAAAGAAAGATACATGAGCCTAAGTAATACGCTACGTACAGATGCGATAAAGAATGTGAAAATAATGCAAAAGAGATTGTTTAAAACCCTCAGTTAAGCATGCTTAACCTATTAACGAAAACAGTTCAGTTTAATGATGAATTCATTTTAAGTGATTTAGATGCAATAAGAGGATTTGCTAAAATGCATGCAATAAAATAAAGTTCAATTAACCATTGATTTATTTTAGAGAGGTCAGTTGTTTATGCGACTTTGGAAAGGTGTTACGAATAGGGTGTGTATTCGAGGTGCATGGCCGCCTTATGAAAAGCACTCGCGTACTAAAGTCAAAGTGAGCCTAATGTAGGCCCTTGCTAGTCAAAGAAGTAAAGAAAACCTTAATCCATGGTTGGATTAAGTATTACCCGTCTCGAATTAGAAAGCCGTAAGCCGCTTCGGCAAAGGAGAATTCAACACTCAGAAAATGAAGAATTCTAAGGATGTTTATG
Organism: Dianthus caryophyllus; assembly: GCA_023091065.1. NCBI lineage: Eukaryota > Viridiplantae > Streptophyta > Magnoliopsida > Caryophyllales > Caryophyllaceae > Dianthus > Dianthus caryophyllus. The sequence continues at coordinate 4,797,495 of CM041530.1, forward strand.
CGTGAGGCTTGAGAGTGTTTTGGATGTGAATTGTATTCTGAAATTGTGTGTTGAATGAACGAATGAAGGGTCGTATTTATAGTGTAGAGTTCGGTAGATTTTAGGAAATCTAGGTATAAAACCGGACGTAGGAGCCGCAAGACCCCTTGCGGTTTGCACTGGGCAATCGCAAGACGTCTTGCGATAGCCCCTCCCAATCGCAATGCTCCTTGCGATTGGTAGGGCGGGCAAGATACTCTTTTTCCGTATATTTCCAAATTATCTTTTAGGATTATACGAAATATCCTTGCTTGAGCTCTAAGTTACGGCTGCTAGGGTTTGTTCTAGGGTTTGACTTGGTCAATCCTGATCCTTGGAAAGCGGGCCAGGCATGGGTTCGGGCTCGGTTCTGCGCCCGAGCCCTGAAAATGTAAAAAGGGTGTATTTTGTAGTATTTTGTGAAATAGGACATTCCGTAAGGCTATCCTAAAGGTTTGCTAATGCTAAAAGGTAGTTTTTAGCGACTGGGCCTAAATTTAGGGATTTAGGTGGATTGATGTGTTATATGTATTTGAAAAGGGATGTGCGCATGCCGATTAGGACCTGAACTCGAGACAAGCTAGACTCTAGACCTAAGGACACTAAGAGCGATGACCCATAAGGAAACCTCATTTGCATTTAAAATCATTTGACTCGAATTCATCATAATTAGAACCATTTAAGTCAAAATAAAAGCATGCAATAAAAGTCCATTGTTACATCACTGGGTTTTTGGCGGGAGGTGCGGATTTGGGTATCTACAGAGCCCCCAGTTTGACTGAGCTTAGGACTAAAGCGAAAGTCAAACTATACGACAACATCCGGACCGTTATGGTCTCGATGCTATCAGCGGCGCGGAGTATGTGTCCATGGGTGAGACTAGGACTCCGAACCGGGCTTATCCGGGGAGGGACAAACATGTTTAGGGACATGACGGTCCTTGCATACTTGTAAGGGCATGCTTGCCTGCGCTTGCTAAATACCTTTGCGTGCTATTGCTGTTGCTTGTCTCGTAAAAGAGCGTGCGTGCTTAGTCTCGTAAAAGAGCGTGCGTGCTTCATGCTTCATGCTAGTGCTTTTGCTGGTGCTCACCTCGTAAAGAGTGCTTAAGTCCGCCGGGAATTATCGTCCGAGGAAATGTTGATGCTTAGTGTATACGCAAAGGTTGTGCATAGTGTTTCAAACTCGTTTAAGAGTGTGGCAGACTTTAGGTGACGCCTCAACCGAGCGACGTAACATGAGAAAGTGTCTACAAGGGCTATAAGTGGATTATAAATCCAAATTAGACCTGAAAATAGGAAAAACACGAAAATGCCCAACGCTGGAATCGCAAGCGTCCTTGCGGTTCCTTTCCCAAATCGCAAGCGTTCTTGCGATTAGGGTTTTGGGCTTTTTCTCCTTATAAAACACGGAATTACCGTGTATTATCACTCATTTTCCATTTCCGACTCCTTCTCTCTTAAAACCGTTTCCTTGCGATTTCAAGACTGTTTTCGCTCGTTTTTCTTGCTTTGCTTCAAAATGGATCAAGGTAATACTCCATTTTACTTGTTTTTATGCATTTTGATGTTGTAGATTGTTAGATCGTTCTTGAAATGTAGAAAAGACGTTTTTGGTGAAAAACCGTCTTTTGGCTTGAAATTCGTCGTGTGATTACTAGAGAACAAAACCATTCCCTTGTATTATGTTGTTCTTGAATGTATGCTTGAAATGCACTTGGTTTGATATGTTTTCGGACCATTTTCGTATGAAATGGTCCCGACCCAAAAATCGGACCCGGATTTTCGGTCTCGGAATTGCAATTAAACTTCACCATAGGTTCCCCTTGGTTAGTATAGCACGTGTATGGTGTTAGTTTTTGAAAAATGTTAATAATCGTCCCTTAAATTGAGGTTTAAAGTCGATTAACACGGAGAAGTTAGGTCAAAATTAGGGGTTTTTGATCGGTAAGTCCAAAATGCAATTGGTTGTTATGGGGTGTAATTGAAGGTTAATTTAGGGTTTAGAAATCATCAAGTTGAAATTTTGACGTGTATAGAGCGGCTGTCGGTGAAATTGGGAATTTGGCCTGGAAGGGCCCTGTATGGGGTGTTCTTTGTTGTCACTTCTGTAGTTTGTGTCTTCGTCTTGCGTCTTATAAGTGTTCGTGTTCTTGAAATGTTGCAGGGGAGGATTGGTCTGGGCATCCTATGACGAGAGCTCAGTCTCGTCGGAGTACGGGCTCAAGGGGTGAGGAGCCTACTACTCCTGGTGGCTCGAGCCTACGTCGTACTTTTAGTGCGAGGGATCCTTCTCCTGGGACCGTCGAATTTCCGACCCGAAGGGGTCGTGGACGAGGTACAGGTGTTCGTGGTTATCGTGGGGGTGCTATAGGCGAGGAGAGAGAGGAAGAGGCCATGGAGGAGGGTGAGTCTTCACAGGCTTCAGGGTCTCGTGCTAGGGGTCGCGCTAGTCATGGTCCGCGTGTTGACCGTCCTTTTGCGAAGAATTGGGATGGTCACACCCTGTTAGCGGACCGTGAGCACCACTTGTCTCATCGAGCTCTTACTGGGCTTGAGGTGGGGTATATGAGGACGTTTTCTGGTATTTCGTCTGTCGTTTGGGCGTATAAGAACGTCCTGACTCCCGGAGCAAGGGAGAAGGTTGATAGATGTCCTTTGGGCCCGTTGGTAGAACACTGGGTCCAGATTATAGATAGCCGGACTACGGCGAACTTGAGGGTCATCCGGGCGTTCCTTGACCGGTATTGGGATACGACCACGACGTTCCATTTGCCGGGGTTCGAGGCGGGTATCACCTTGTCTTCGTATGCTATTATCACAAGTCTACCCTTTGGCGACCGTGATATGGATTTTGCTTTTGCGCCGCCTATTGATGATAAGGCGGTGCTTGATGCTGTTGGTGCGGGTTTGGAGGTGCCTTATCAGGGGAAGGCGCCTAATTCTGTTAAGACGAGCTATATCATGGAGTACTTCGAGGGGAAGACTCAGCATGGGCCTGAGTCTTGGAGTGACGAGCAGAATGCTCGTATGTGGCTTTGGTGGTTCGTTAGCTCTGCTGCCGGAGAAGAGAAGGCGGCAGTCGCTACTTCGGTGTTGATGTATCTTCTGGATTGGAGTGCGATCGGGGCATACGACTGGGTGTCCCCGGCCTTGGGCTTGTGCATCCGTTTCTGCATGGATGCTGTGAGGCCACGGAAGATGGATGTGGGGTCTAGGATTCTCATCGTGTCTCCAGGCTTGTTGTTGGAGGTTCGTTGTTCTCGTCTTCAGTTGATTTGCTCAAAATGTTGTTTACTTGTGCTAACTTGTTTTATGTTTCTTGTGCAGTGCTGGATATACAGTCACTTCCCTTTCTTTCTGCCCGAAGAGGCAGCTACGATAGAGAGAAAGTATCCTGCGGTGTGGACTTGGGTGCGTGCGGTAGTATCAGATCGGCCTGGTCGTATGACTTCGTTGGTCTTGGTGAACCCGGTTGAGAGGTGGTCAGGTACGTATTGAAAACTTTTAAATAGCATGTATTTAAATGATTTTGCTTAAAAAGGTGTTTGACGTGTTTCTTCTTTCTTGTTGCAGTTCCGTCCGCGCCCGTGGGAGCAGTATACGGAAGTTCCCGAGGGGTTGTGGTTGCGCTTCCGGGTGCGCGATGCTCAACGGTTGTACTTGGCTACTTCGTATGGGTATGTTTGGTATTTGGGTGAGCGTTTGGCGATCCAGACGAGGTATCATGACTTCGTCGTGCCACTTGATCCTCCTAAAGTTCTTTTCGAGACGCGGGTCTTGAGTCGGCAGCAGAGACAGCTGCATCTTGAGGGGGAGTCTGATAATCTTCTTCTTCATCAGCTGGATTATGCGGACTTTGCGAGGGGTAGGTTGGCTAGTGGGCCCATCGAGGTATGTCTTGTCTTTCAACCAAATTTTCCCTAGTTTTTCAACAAAATTTTCCTAACTTTGTTGTATTGTGTTTCATGTTGCAGGTGCCTGATGCTGACTTGGCGTTCCAGCCCCCAGACTTCCCTTTGACGGTGGAGCACGGGAGACCTTCCGCGTACCCGAGTATCTGCCGGCAATTACGGACGCAGGGATGGAGAGTTGGGGTGATAAGGTGAAAAAGGTATGGCTTTGTTATGGATATCCTGTGTAAGCCCCCAGTTTGGCCGAGTTAGTGGTTAACGAAGGGCAAACTTTGAGTTTTGGGCTGGGTTTTGTATTACTCCCCTTAGTTTGACTATAGTTTTAATGAAACTGGAGTCAAAATGGAGTCTTCGTTCTTGTTTTTGGTTTTGAAAGTGCAGGTTTGAGGTTTAGCCCCCGTAGTTTGTCTTAATTTAGTGTATAATTAAGGCAAAATGGAGTAAAACGCGCTTGAAAATGCAGGTTGCAAAGGATGTCCACAAGAAGTTATGGCGGGCAGCCCATCGCTGGAGGATGGCTTGGGCGGAGCAGGCAGCAGAGCTTTGTCAAAGTCGGGCAGAGGTGGCTCGTCTTCAGAGGGAGAACGAGGAGCTGCGTCGTCGTCATCCTTAGTCGCTTCATGTCTTTGTCGTTTGAACTTGTAGTCGTTGTCGTTGTATTCGTACTTTCATTTTCTTCTGGTACCTGTTTAGTTAGTGGCTAGAAAAAAAAAAAAAAAAAAAAAAAAAATTGAAAATGATTCCCGAGTGGGAGACTCTGCTTTGAAAAATGCTTTGTTGAAAATGCGTTTGAAAATGTTCATTTTAGACGTGTTAGAATTCGAAATGAGCTTTAAAACGAATTATGAAATGTGTTATGGATCGATCATTGTTTGTGACGGATCCATGTTTGATTGTTTGTAATTAGGCCCGGAATAGGGAGCCCAATTATGATGTACGTCGTAATTGTATGTATACTAGGATTTGGAAAGTCGAGAATATGGAAATTCAGGGATAACGCCGCCCCTAGAAGTCGCAACATGTGTTGCGGATGGTCAGGGTAATCGCAAGCTCTCTTGCGATTGGCTCCTCCAATCGCAAAGCTTCTTGCGGCTTGGACTGCCGGTTGTATCGTCGAATTTTCCTAATTCGAGATTTCGCTTTGCTATATAAAGAGGGGAGATACGAGGCATAATCCTCATTCAATCTCAACTCTTTTCTTTGCTTTTGTGTATTCTCTTAAATAGCTTAGTATTTTTAAGAATATTTTTTGTATTTTTGAAAGATGGACCATTTTGATGGTCTTTTGAAGCGGTGGACTTCTTCTCTTAGCGAATCGGAGAAGAGAGCGTTGTCTTTGACTGGTGCGGGTGTCTTCATAGGCTTTAGGCAGATGCGCGTCGAGATTGGCTTTCTTGACGCTTGTCTTGATTATTGGGATCCTAGGCTGCATGTTTTCAGGTTCCCGGGGGGTGAGATATGTCCATTCTTAGAGGAATTTTCGGCTATTGCGGGATGGTCTAACCGCACTACCCCAGTAGCGGTTAGGAGTGAGTTTGGCTATAATGGGAGATTGCGACAGTATCTCTCAATGACCAATGCTCATGCGGATGGGTTGTTTGAAGGAGGCGTAGTGAACATGCGACGGTTGTGCGAGCGTTACATGAACTTAAATGACGTGAGCATCTCTGCTCGTTCTAGGAGGAGAGCCCTAGGGTTTTGTTTACTACATCGGTACTGCTTCGCTGGGTCTATGGAGGATGGTGTGCATGGCCATGCTAGGTATGCACGGGTCATGGAGGAGGTGGAGCTGGGTCACGATCCTTCAGCTTTGATCCTAGCTGAAACTATATTAGGCTTGGACGACCGCCATGCGAATCGTCTAAGCTCGTATCGTGGATGTGCCAGGATCCTGCAGATATGGTTGATGGAGCGTCTTCGTATTTTGGCTCCACCGGGAGGTGATGTGTATGTTCCTGCCGGGTTGACTACCCGTACTCTCTATTGGGCTATGCCTCGGGAGCGGTCGGTAAACTACTTCCAAGGGTTTGTTCGGGAGAGGACGATAAGGTGGGTCGTGTCGTGGTGGTCCATTCGACATATCACGGCACCATCGGTTGCAGATGCGACTAATGGGATAATGTTATGTGGATTTGAGCGAGGCGTGTGGGTCCACCCACATCGTCTAAGGAGGCAGGTCGGCCTGGCTCAGGTTATTCCAGCGCAGGATACTCGGATATGCGAGTCGGTTGTTCTGAACAATCGAATGATTGACGTTTGGGTGCAAGGGTGGTCCAGCCGAGTGATTTGGGCTAGACCGGCTGGTTCTGAGACTACTCGTGTCTCGGATTTCTACCGGAGGTGGTGTATTTCTTTGGATCCTCGGTGTAACACCCCGTGTTAATTTAATTCAATAATTAACTAACAATTTCTAATTTCAAATCCTAAATCAAATCCTAACCTTTTAACCTTCCAAAATCTCTATTTTTGCACAACTTTTGTTTTGTAAAATTTCTCGACTTTCTTAAAACTTTTGAAAACTTTTGAATAATAAAATAAATATTTTAGTCTTAGAATTCAAAAGTAGAAATATTTCGAAAAATCGTCGAACGCGCAAGCTTAAACTTTTATCGCTTTTGACACCCGACTATTTTTTTTAAACTGATAATTTTTGTAAAAACTTTTTAACATCAAAATATCATTAGGAACCTTCCATTTGAGTCAAGATTGACAACTTGACTTTGGGGATGTCATAATTCAATTTAATTAAACTTTATTTACTAATTAAACAAAACAAAACCTAATACACTTAACCTAAAAACATACTAACTTGTTCCCTTATTTTCACAAGTGCAAAAACATCATTTACTCCCTCCATTTCAGCCGTGGCTTCTTCCCCCTTTTCTCCCTTTGATTTTCTTTCATTTTTACTCTAAAACATCCTAAATAAAACCCTAAATATTACTCTAATACTTACTAGTATTATTTAGCTAATTAGTGGGTATTCAAGCTTACTATCTCGGAGCAGAACTCTATTAAGTGGTTTCTTCATCAGCAGCAGGTAGGGCTATTTGGCCTCCTTGAGACGAAGGTTAAAACTTCGTCTCTAAACAAAGTTTGTAATAGTTTCTGTGGAGATTGGAGTATCACTACTAACAATATGGTTCATAATAGTGGAAGGGTGTGGGTTATTTGGAAGCCTACTATGTTTCAAGTGCAAGTGTGTGAGTATCATATACAGTTTATTCATCTTTTGGTGAGGGATCTTGCTGCGGGACAGTCTTTTAATCTTACGTTTGTCTACGCTTCCAATGCTCTTGGTGAGAGGAAGGAGCTTTGGAGTAGATTGTGTGCCATAAAAGCTTCTGTCGCAGGCCCATGGGTGATATGTGGTGATTTTAATGCAGTCCTGGTTCCTGCTGAGAGGCTAGGAGGTAATACGTCTGAAGAGGAGATGCGTGATTTTGGTGATTGCGTTGCTTACTGTGAGTTGAATGATTGTGTTGCTAGTGGAGCGTATTTTACCTGGAATAATAAGCAGGATGTTGCAACGAGAATTTACAGTAGGTTGGATAGAGTTTTGGTGAATCAGTCGTGGTCTAATGATATGGCTATGTATGCTCACTTCTATAATGAGGGTTTATTTGATCATACACCTTGTATTATTCAACCCATTGGGGTTATTGATGCAGGGAGACGGAGTTTTAAATATTTCAACATGTGGAGTGCTGCTCCTAATTTTGGGGACTGTGTCAAAGCCGCCTGGAGCGTTAATATTCAGGGGGTTCCCATGTATCAGCTAGTAAGGAAATTGAAGTTGTTGAAGGGACCATTGAAGGAGCTGAATAAGCATGATTTTGATGATGTGGTGAATACAGCGGCCAAGGCTAAAATGAATTTAGAATATCTGCAGGATCAGCTGAGGAGGGATCCCTTGAATTCAGTTTTGATCAATCAAGAGAGGGCTGCTTTGGAGAGTGTTAGAGTCCTTGAGAAGGCTACTTACGAGTTCTATGTGCAGAAATCAAAGGCTGCATGGGCTGAGTTTGGTGATGACAATACCAAATATTTTCATTCTGTGCTCAAGTGTAAACACGGTCAGAGTAAAGTGATGCAGATAGAGGACCTTGCAGGGGGTCTGTGTTCCACACCTGATAGTATTCAGGAGGCTTTTCTTCAGCTTTATACCCAATTGCTTGGTTCTCAGGTTGATACCGTAGAGGTGAATATGGATGTTGTCAGGAGAGCGCAAGTGTGTTCAGAGGCTCATGCTGGGTTCTTGCTCTCCCCTGTTACTACCCAGGAGATAAAGGAGGCGATGTTTTCTATCCCTAAACATAAGGCCTCTGGTCCAGATGGCTATTCAAGTGGATTTTTCAGAGATGCTTGGGACGTGGTGGGCGATCAAGTCTGTGCTGCTGTGGCTGATTTTTTTCGGTCTGGTCAACTTCTGAAACAGATTAATCATACACTCATCACTTTGATTCCGAAGTGTGAGAGGCCTCAAAATGTTACTCAGTTCAGGCCCATTTCATGCTGTAACGTGGTTTATAAGTGCATTACAAAGATCTTATGTAACAGATTGGCTCCGGTGTTGCAAGATATTATTTCCCCTACTCAAGGTGGTTTTATTCAAGGGCGACACATTGTGGAGAACATTCTTATTTGCCAAGATATTGTTAGGTTGTATAACAGGAAGTCAGTGTCGCCTCGGTTTTTACTTAAGGTCGACCTCAAGAAAGCTTATGATTCTGTCAGCTGGGATTTCTTATATCAGATGTTGGTGGCTCTTCGATTTCCTTCTAAATTTGTGCAGCTGATTATGGAGTGTGTCACAACTGCGAGCTACTCTTTGGTTCTCAATGGCTCCAGTTTTGGATTTTTCAAGGGGAGGAAAGGCCTCAGACAAGGGGATCCTCTTTCTCCTCTCTTGTTTACCATTGCCATGGAGTATCTTAGCAGGGTGTTGGCCTTCACTACTGATACAATGGGATTTAAGTTCCATCCTTTGTGTGCTAAGTTGAAATTGTCACATTTAATGTTTGCTGATGATCTACTCTTATTTAGTAAAGGGGATGTGGGTTCAATTATGATTCTTCTGCGTTCCTTTTCTACTTTCTCTGCTGCGTCTGGCCTGCAGATGAGCCCTGCGAAGTCTGCTGCTTATTTTAATGGTGTCTCTCATGGCATTAAAGCCGATATATTGCAAGTAGGTGGACTCACTGAAGGGAGGCTGCCCTTCAGATATCTTGGGGTGCCCATCACAGCGGGTCGATTAAAAAAGTCTGATTGTAATCAGTTGGTTGAGAAGTTGATAGACAGGATACGAGGGTTTGGGGCTAGGCACCTATCTTATGCTGGCCGATTAACCCTTGTGAATTCTGTTCTCACTACAATTTATGGTTATTGGATGTCTGTTTTTGTCTTGCCTAAAGGGGTGCTTCGTAAAATTAATAGTGTGTGCAGGAATTATCTTTGGGGAGGTTCTGTTGATCAGATGAGAGCCCCTCCAGTCAGTTGGGATAAGGTGTGTGCGCCAAAAGATGAAGGAGGACTAGGTATTAAATTCAGTATAATGTGGAATTGGGCTATTATTGGGAAGTTGGCCTGGTGGATCTATACGCAACCTGACAAGCTCTGGGTGCAATGGGTTAGTCACGTCTACTTAAATGGCAGCTCTTGGGCGTCGTACTCTGTTCACGGTGATGTCTCATGGGGTTGGAAGATGGTGTGCAAGGCTAGGGACAAGTTTGCTGGTGGTTATGATAATGGCGATTGGACCTTGGATGCGAAAGGGTACACTGTCTCCTCTGCTTATAATTTCTGCAGAGATCATTTCCCTAAGGTTCAATGGTGGCCTTTTGTGTGGAATATATGGGCTGTCCCTAAACACCGATTCCTCAGTTGGATGTTGATTAGGGAGGCCTTGCTTGTGAAAACTAAGCTCTATGTTTGGAATGTTTGTGTGGATACTATTTGTCCGATGTGTGGTTTAGGAACAGAGGACTTGGAGCACGTGTTTTGGGGCTGTTTCTACACGGCTCAATTGATGCAAAAATGGTCACAGTGGACTGAACTTCCTTCGGTTCAGCATAGAGCTGACCTGTGGAGGAACGTACAGCATAGCACGAAATGTAGGCAACGTTGCGAGATGGCTTTGGTTCAATGTCTAATCTACTTCACTTGGAGGGAGAGGAATTTGGCCTGGGCCGAGAACTACATCCATAGACCTGAGGATGTGATTCAACAAATGAAGCAAGTACTTAGAAATCGTTTTTGTATGTTTGCTAAAGATGATCTCGAATTAACCACCTACGATTGGCTAGTTAGAATTGGCTTGAAATAGCTAGAGTGGTCGTTTGTTCTTAAAATTGTAACAGTATTTGGTTATCAATATAATTGCTTACATTTTACCAAAAGCTTACTATCTCGGGTTTATTTTTGAAGGTGAAGACGAGTACTTGGGTGAAGAACTTAACCTAGATAATATAGTAGACCCGGAAAACCTCTAGCTTGCCAAACCGAGGTGACTAACTATGTCTTATATTATCTTTTTAGTAAATTAGTTTGTTTTGTTAATATAATTTTATGAGTATGATTCTTATGTTAAATATGTTAAACATCATGATTGTGTGCTTGTATGTTTATGTGTTGTATAATAAAATGATAATAAATAAGTAATAATGATAATAGTTTAGTTGTAGTAATATATTCACATGTGTAGTTAATTTATTTTTGAGCATTTTTAATTTATGTTCATATGATTTTTATGTTTAGATATGTCTTGTTTTAGTAGTAATCATATATAAAAATTATGTGAAATATTAAAAACGAGTTTAAAGTGATTAAAATCGAAAATAAAAATATATATGTTCATATGCTTTCACTCGGCATTTACCCTTTTTTTTAACATATTTTCACTTTTAATTTTTGTAAATTATATGTAGAGTTAAGTTAGTATAAAATGAATGTTCCTATAAAAAAAAAAACTAAATTAGGAAAACAAATTATAAATTATCAAAATCGAAAATGGTGTTCTTGAGTTGTTCTTGAGTTCTTCATGTGTGTTCTTCATTTATTTTTTTTATTTTTTTTTTTTTTTTTTTTTTTTTTTTTTTTTTGATGACGAGGGGGTTGAGTCCCCCCCGGGCACATGCATTCCCGCACCACCACATGTACCATGTAAGCCACCCCCAACGGGGGCTGCGGTGGCCAAGTGGGGAAATTGGTTCCAGGTGGGATTTGAGCCTGGGACCTCACACAATTTGTTGCACCTTCCAGGTTAACCCAAATTCCACCTGGACAACCACCACTTGGTTGTGTTCTTCATTTTAGATTATTTTGATTTTGATTTAGTTTATGTTTGTTATTAATTTTTGTTTATGTTTAGTTATTGTTTTATATATCACTTAGTATTATACTATAAATCAACTAAAACATTATAAATCATTTAGATTAAAAAGTTAGAAAATTAAAGTGTTGAAAAACACTATTCATAAATATAAATGAAATTGTTAGTAAATTTCATTTTAGTTTAAATCGTTTTAGTATAATTAGAATAATTAAAATATAAAGACTTTAAGTTAAAAACCGATAAAAATTGAAAAACGAATTTTTGGACCAATACATGCTTGCTCACGGCATTAGGCCAAAAATTTAGACCAAAATTTGTTTTATCACTTTTTAGTTTATTGTTAATATAATTTAATTATTAGTTAATAAGTTAGAGTTAAGAAATTAAAAGAAATAAATCAATTTTATACATATATAAAGCTACACGGCATTTTCATTTAAAATTGACTAACTTTGACTAAAATGATATTATCACTAAGTTACTAAAGTTAAATAGTAATTAGAATTGAATTTTTGTATAAATCGTTTTGATTATAAATGAATTATGTTAAACCGATAAAAATGAGTAACCGTATAAAAATGAATTAAATCGTGTGCTACTACCTTTGCTATTGGATTGTTGATCTTGGACATACGGACTATAAATGAATCATCCACGATACTATCACTAACTTAAATAAATAGACGACTAAATTTAACCGAGTCTCGTTTTAAAATAAATATCATTGATCACCTTTTGTAAACCGAACTTAGCGTTTTTAAAACTAGAATTTTAGAATGTTTTCATAAATGACTAAATACAAACCGAACTTAACATTTTTAAAACTAGACTTTAAAATATTTTCAAAAATCGCCTAAGTACAAAACGAACTTAACGTTTTTGAAACTAGAATTTATACTTAGGAAATAAAAAGGATTTAGTATAAATACACAAAATATCTTAAGTATAAATACCTAAAATATCTTAAGTATAAAAATACGTATAAAATACGAAGTATAAAAATACGAATACGTATAAATACGATGAATAGTAAATACAATGAATAGTAAATACAATGAATAGTAAAATACAATGAATAGTAAAATACGATGAATAGTAAAATACGATGAATAGTGAAAAGTGAATAGTAAAATACTGAAAATAATTGAAAATTTTACTAAGTATAGAAAATTTAAAATGAAGAAGTAAATGACCTAAGGTGTTTGAAAAACACATAAATAAAATTGGACATACTAATAAACGTTTCAATTTAGAAACTTGAAAACGTTAATAATTAACAATACTTCAAATAATAAACGAACGTGTTATGTGATCATATGAAACCTACAAATACTTAAACGTTTAACGCTGATACTAGGAGAGTCTAGTAACATGTGATATGGAATATCAAATAAATAATGAATATTGAGTAAGTTAAATAAAAGGTCAAGCTTGGGCCTCAGATATGAAAACGTCAATCGTGAGTGAAGTGGGGTTTAAGATAGTCTTGTAGCGGTCGCCATTGCCGTACAAGATAATTGAATATGCCAAGGCTTTTGTCTCAGGCTTTAGGAAATAGTCGTTTTATCTGGAGTTAAGGTGCTCTATGAATAGCATAGCCCATTCTTAACGTGGATACTAGTGTACATGTACTAGACTTGGGTTTAATTCACTCTATTTCGCTAAAGTTACCAGGGCCACCGTGACATTATGTGCTTATGCGCTTTGCGGTTCTGTCTCCTTGCCGTGTTTCGTCTTTATTGGACGCGACACTAGCATTCGTTCTTGCCACATGTAAAGATCACTTGACGAGATTGTATCTGAAGTTCGAATCATTTCGAACACTAGACGATGAGATGCAAGTAATATAGTATTCGGCGTGGTTTACGAGTCGAGTAAGTCTCTGCACTATGGAAGTGAGATGCAATCGATCAGAGTACAAAGACCTACTCAGTGGTCAGGCTCGTAAGCAGTATGTGTTATGCATTTGTGTGATTAATTGAGAATGAGTGCGTACCATCTTTGAAAATTAAAGACCACAACTTTCTGAATTGAATCGAGTCTGCATGAGGAGAATGATAAGATATGTATGTTTGATTGCGATCCGATATCGCCTTGTAATGCCATTGAATTAATGTGATACTATTGCTATGCTATTATGTGTTATTTGCCTTCATAATTGAATATCATGCTTATATGATTTATCGCTTTAAACCGCATGCTTATTATGACTGATATGTCTTTATATGCTATATGTAATAAGCATGTTTATGTTTTTATCATAATGTTATGTTTATAAAGCGATAATATTAAACCAAAGTAATTGAAATCGAGGGTAAGTATGAGCATAGCTAGTCACTTTGTCATTTCAATGGCATCCCCAATAGTTTATTGTGCAGGACGTTGGTGGACCAGGAGCTGGATTTTGGATGGGGCCACGAGACGTTTTTACGCTTTTCTTTTGTTGCTTTTGAGAGATATGTAATATATTTAACGCTACTCTTTTAAAAATCTAGTATTTAGAGTTGTTTCATTCAACTCTTGAACGATAGATGTAATATTTGGGTTTATGTATAATTAATGACGCTGGTTTAAGACTTAATTAATTTCCGCCTTAGTAATTAAAGTCGACTAAAAACCAGGTTATTCTGATTAATTATCGAGTGACTCGTGGACTAGTAACATAAATGGCCTAATGCGATTTATGCTTACCTAACGAGAGACACCTGGGCGGGTTAACATATTAAATATGCTAAACCGCAAGACTACTAGGATCAAATAATAAATTAGATTTTTCTTTTATTAGATCACTTAAATAATAACTTTAAATCGCTTTAAAGTGTGAGGATGGGTAGAAATATTAAGGACCGACCATAGGTTAAGGACTTTTAAATAAAGAACTACTTCCCTCAAAATAAAATACACTAACTATCGTATGCTTGCTACTTGCTGAAGTGACTGACTAAAACTAACTACTATCCTCGGATATAAAACCTAAATAATAATTCAACTTCCGAGGATTGAAGCACCGAAGGAGTACCAGACGGCACGGAGTGAGAACATCTGTTAAATTCGTAACCAATTCCACAAAAATACATTCTCCCTCTCTCCTACCTTTTTATATCCTTCCTAAGAAAATGTACTAGGTACATTTTAAAATCCTAAGACCGATGTAACCAACAATTACATCCCAATGAAATAAAATACCTAACTTCTGTGCTTACTTGCATAACTGCCGTTATTGCATTTAATTTCGAATAAATTCTATCATTGATAAGCTTGCCTTCTAACCTCTCGCAATGCTAATAAAATTCCTTCACGTCTTAATTCTTTCAGAATGGCTGCACCTCCAATGACAGACGAGGAAAGACACCTCCTGGCAGAAGAATCTTTGATCTGTTTGGCTGAAATAGCCACGGACAATGCAAATCGCCGACATCAGCCAAGCGCGTTTGACCGCGTTTCCCGCCATCGTCCACAAGAGTACTCGGGTTCTACTGACCCTATCGATCTCACGAACTGGCTGGAGGAAATGAAGAAACTCATGGATCTGACAAGGACGCCTCCAGAAGATAGGGTCAACATAGCCGCCTTTTACCTGAAGGCCGAGGCTAATGACTGGTGGAACGTGGTCAGGACTAATGAACCTGACACTACATTCACGTGGTACGAGTTCACAGCAAAGATCAAGGAGAAATACTTCGGGTATGAGCTCCGTTGTCAGAAGGAAGAGGAGTTCATAGGTCTTAAGATGGGAGACATGACACTCCAAGAATACACCGCAAAATTTCAACAGCTGGCCAAATTTGGGGCAGCGATCGCTCCCAACGAAAGGGCCATGACCCAGAGATATCTGCGCAATATGTCCAACACTATGCGTACCCACATGAGTACCAACACCTACAATACCGTTGCTGCAGCGTATGAATGCGCATGTAGCCTATGGGCTTCTCTGGAGTTGGAAAAGGCTGAAAAGAAGAAGAAGGTGTTTGTGCCTTCCGTATCACAGTCGAGCTTCATTCAGAAGCCGAACTACCAACGCCCGAATCAACAGAGGCCAAATATCCAGAGGCCTGCGTTCCAAAACAGGGTTCCTGCTGGGAACAATGAGAGGGCTATGGTTGCAGGAAGGGCTCCTCAACCAAGGGCGTTACCGGGGAATTGTCGTATATGCCGCAAGGCACTACATGAGGGGAAACAGTGCAATGGTCTGCCAATCACCTGTTTCAAATGCAAGATGGTAGGGCATAAGTCGAATGTGTGTCCCAACAACCTAAATACGGCTCCTGTTGCAGGGGTACCACAATCTGTTGTGGTACAGGGTCGAGTTTATGTACTCACAGAGGCCGAAGCAGAGGAGTCACCTGAGGCCGACGTCATCACTGGTATTTTTCTTATAAACTCTGTGAACGCGGTTGTATTGTTTGACACTGGGGCATCATTGTCCTTTATATCTTCTAAGTTTGTTTCAAAGGCTAATCTCACAAATTCCGAATCAATCAACGCAAATATTTCTTTACCAAACGGAAAAATCTTCAAATGTTCCAAAATATTCAAAGAAACTCCAATCACAATTTTTAAAACGACCCTTCCTTCCAACCTTATTCTTTTCGACATGCCGGAGTTCGACGTCATACTGGGTATCGATTGGTTGACTAAATATCATGCAATATTCGAGTGCCGAGATCGGAAAATCCGTTTGAAGCATCCTACGGGGACTAGGGTCACGTATCAGAAGACTTCGCCAATTAAGGGGACGAAAATCATATCTATGCTACAACTTCAACGGTTGGAAAGAAAGGGACATCAAGTGTACCTATGCAGCGTTAACGAGGTAAAGGAAAGCGTGGACATCGGGGGTATTCACGTAGTACGGGAATTTCCTGACGTGTTCCCAGACGACTTACCAGGCTTGCCGCCTGCACGTGATGTTGAATTCTCTATCGACCTTGTGCCAGGCACGGCCCCAATCTCAAAGGCACCCTATAGGATGGCACCTGTAGAACTACAGGAATTGAAGAAACAACTAGAGGAAATGATTGAAAAAGGTTTCATACGACCAAGTGTCTCGCCTTTGGGGAGCACCGGTTCTCTTCGTGAAAAAGAAGGATGGCAGTATGAGGCTCTGCATCGACTACAGGGAGTTAAACAAGGTGACCATTAAGAACCGCTACCCTTTACCCAGAATTGACGACCTCTTTGATCAATTGAAAGGCGCGGGAGTGTTTTCTAAGATCGACCTGAGGTCAGGTTATCATCAGATTGCAGTAAGAGAACAGGACATCCAGAAGACTGCTTTCAGAAGCAGATATGGTCATTACGAGTTTAAGGTCATGCCGTTCGGTTTGACAAACGCTCCAGCAGTGTTCATGGATCAAATGAACAGGACCTTCCACGAGTACCTAGACATATGCGTGGTGGTTTTCATTGACGATATTCTGATTTATTCCAAGACTGGGGCGGAACACGAGGAACATCTTCGTATTATTCTGGGGATACTGAGGAAATATAAGTGGTATGCTAAATTTTCCAAGTGCGAGTTTTGGCTTGAAAAGGTAGCATTCCTGGGTCACGTCATTTCGAAGGACGAAGTGATGGTAGATCCTGCAAAGATCGACGCAGTAAAAGAATGGAAGGCTCCCATAAATATAACTGAGATACGCAGCTTCCTGGGTTTGGCAGGATACTACAGAAGATTCGTCCCAGACTTCTCTAAGGTAGCACGACCGATGACGAAGTTGCTACAGAAGGAATCTAAGTTCATATGGAGCGAAGAATGCGAGAAGGCATTTCAAGAACTTAAGACAAGGCTTACCACAGCACCAGTCTTAGCTCTCCCTACGGATGGGGATGAGTATGAAGTCTATAGTGACGCCTCATTGAATGGCCTGGGTTGCGTACTGATGCAACAAGGGAAGGTCATTGCTTATGCATCAAGGCAGTTAAAGGTCCATGAGCGAAACTACTCAACTCATGACCTAGAATTGGCAGCAGTAGTGTTTGCTTTGAAAATCTGGCGCCATTACCTCTACGGGGTAAGTATCAAGTTCTATACAGACCACAAAAGCCTAAAATATATTTTCACACAAAAAGAACTCAACATGAGACAACGCCGGTGGTTGGAACTGATCAAGGACTACAAAATTGAACTACTGTATCACAAGGGTAAGGCAAACGTCGTTGCTGACGCTCTGAGTAGAAAGACAACGCATACCCTCAACAACGTTTGGGAAATTCCGGCTGGTATCGTCATGGACTTCAAAAGGATGGATTTAGAGTTAGTTCAGTCTGATGATGCCGACCTAAATGCAATGGTCGCGGAGCCGGAGTTATATCACGAGATTAGAGCCCTACAGTGGGAAGATGAAGAACTCGTGAAAATCAGAAGGGAAATTCCTTCAGGAAACCGAGAAGGGTTTGAGATTAAACCTGACGGAAGTTTGAGATTCAAAGAAAGGTGGTGTGTGCCCGACGTACCAGTGTTAAAGAGAAAGATCCTTGACGAGGCACATAGCACACGATACTCCATACATCCAGGGTCCGATAAGATGTACCAAGACTTAAAACTGAGGTTCTGGTGGGTAGGAATGAAAGCAGAGATTGCCGAGTACGTTGCAAAGTGCCTAATCTGCCAGAAGGTGAAATTCGAGCATCAACGACCTGGGGGACTACTACAGCCCTTGGACATTCCATTGGGAAAGTGGGACTCCATTTCCATGGATTTCATAACGGGTTTACCCAGGACTCATAAGGGGAATAATGCAATATGGGTGATAGTGGACCGTTTAACAAAATCGGCCCACTTTCTACCAATCAAAGACACTTGGAGCCTTGAAGAGTTAGCTAAGGCTTATGAGAAGGAGGTGATTCGACTACACGGTGTACCGCTAGACATTATCTAGGACAGGGATCCGAGGTTCACCTCTCATTTTTGGGTCAAGCTCCAAGCAGCATTGGGAAGCCAACTGAAGATGAGCACCGCTTTCCACCCTGCGACCGATGGTCAAACTGAGCGAACTATCCAAACGGTCGAGGACATGCTCAGGGCATGTGCTTTAGAATTCAACGAGAATTGGGAGAAAAGTCTACCTTTGATTGAATTCTCCTACAACAATAGTTTCCATGCAAGCTTGGGTTGTGCCCCATTCGAGGCACTCTACGGGAGGAAGTGTCGTAGCCCAGTCTGTTGGGACGATGCTAGTGATAACGTGGGTACTGGACCAGAGGTTATCCAAGACCAGATCGAACACATCAAAATCATTCGTGAACGTCTACAGGCAGCACAAGACCGTCAGAAGATGTACGCCAATAAACATCGTCGACCTATTGAGTTCGAAGTCGGTGATCATGTCTTCTTGAAAGTATCACCCATGCACTCTACGGGAGGAAGTGTCGTAGCCCAGTCTGTTGGGACGATGCTAGTGATAACGTGGGTACTGGACCAGAGGTTATCCAAGACCAGATCGAACACATCAAAATCATTCGTGAACGTCTACAGGCAGCACAAGACCGTCAGAAGATGTACGCCAATAAACATCGTCGACCTATTGAGTTCGAAGTCGGTGATCATGTCTTCTTGAAAGTATCACCCATGAAGGGGGTTCGACGTTTCGGATTGAAAGGAAAACTAAGTCCTAAGTACGTTGGACCATACGAGGTACTTGAAAGAATTGGCGAGGTAGCATATCGCCTAGCGCTACCCCCCAACCTCTCCAAGGTCCACAACGTGTTCCACGTTTCTCAACTAAGGCGATACAGGAGTGACCCAAGTCATATCATTACTCCTGACGTGATCGCAGTCGAACCTAACCTACTCTACTCCGAGAGACCAGTCAAGATTCTAGCGCGTGAAACCAAGGTGTTGAGGCAGAAGACGGTTCCCTTAGTAAAGGTGCTATGGAAAGGTCAATTGACTGAACAAGCAACTTGGGAGACCGAAGCCTCCATGAAGGAGAAATACCCCGAGCTGTTTATCACAGGTGAAAATCCTATCCTTCATTCAAGTTTCGGGACGAAACTTTTCTAAGGGGGGAGGTTTGTAACACCCCGTGTTAATTTAATTCAATAATTAACTAACAATTTCTAATTTCAAATCCTAAATCAAATCCTAACCTTTTAACCTTCCAAAATCTCTATTTTTGCACAACTTTTGTTTTGTAAAATTTCTCGACTTTCTTAAAACTTTTGAAAACTTTTGAATAATAAAATAAATATTTTAGTCTTAGAATTCAAAAGTAGAAATATTTCGAAAAATCGTCGAACGCGCAAGCTTAAACTTTTATCGCTTTTGACACCCGACTATTTTTTTTAAACTGATAATTTTCGTAAAAACTTTTTAACATCAAAATATCATTAGGAACCTTCCATTTGAGTCAAGATTGACAACTTGACTTTGGGGATGTCATAATTCAATTTCATTAAACTTTATTTACTAATTAAACAAAACAAAACCTAATACACTTAACCTAAAAACATACTAACTTGTTCCCTTATTTTCACAAGTGCAAAAACATCATTTACTCCCTCCATTTCAGCCGTGGCTTCTTCCCCCTTTTCTCCCTTTGATTTTCTTTCATTTTTACTCTAAAACATCCTAAATAAAACCCTAAATATTACTCTAATACTTACTAGTATTATTTAGCTAATTAGTGGGTATTCAAGCTTACTATCTCGGGTTTATTTTTGAAGGTGAAGACGAGTACTTGGGTGAAGAACTTAACCTAGATAATATAGTAGACCCGGAAAACCTCTAGCTTGCCAAACCGAGGTGACTAACTATGTCTTATATTATCTTTTTAGTAAATTAGTTTGTTTTGTTATTATAATTTTATGAGTATGATTCTTATGTTAAATATGTTAAACATCATGATTGTGTGCTTGTATGTTTATGTGTTGTATAATAAAATGATAATAAATAAGTAATAATGATAATAGTTTAGTTGTAGTAATATATTCACATGTGTAGTTAATTTATTTTTGAGCATTTTTAATTTATGTTCATATGATTTTTATGTTTAGATATGTCTTGTTTTAGTAGTAATCATATATAAAAATTATGTGAAATATTAAAAACGAGTTTAAAGTGATTAAAATCGAAAATAAAAATATATATGTTCATATGCTTTCACTCGGCATTTACCCTTTTTTTTAACATATTTTCACTTTTAATTTTTGTAAATTATATGTAGAGTTAATTTAGTATAAAATGAATGTTCCTATAAAAAAAAAACTAAATTAGGAAAACAAATTATAAATTATCAAAATCGAAAATGGTGTTCTTGAGTTGTTCTTGAGTTCTTCATGTGTGTTCTTCATTTTAGATTATTTTGATTTTGATTTAGTTTATGTTTGTTATTAATTTTTGTTTATGTTTAGTTATTGTTTTATATATCACTTAGTATTATACTATAAATCAACTAAAACATTATAAATCATTTAGATTAAAAAGTTAGAAAATTAAAGTGTTGAAAAACACTATTCATAAATATAAATGAAATTGTTAGTAAATTTCATTTTAGTTTAAATCGTTTTAGTATAATTAGAATAAT
Source organism: Dianthus caryophyllus (assembly GCA_023091065.1). Taxonomy (NCBI): domain Eukaryota; kingdom Viridiplantae; phylum Streptophyta; class Magnoliopsida; order Caryophyllales; family Caryophyllaceae; genus Dianthus; species Dianthus caryophyllus. The sequence continues at coordinate 4,818,286 of CM041530.1, forward strand.
TAAAATATAAAGACTTTAAGTTAAAAACCGATAAAAATTGAAAAACGAATTTTTGGACCAATACATGCTTGCTCACGGCATTAGGCCAAAAATTTAGACCAAAATTTGTTTTATCACTTTTTAGTTTATTGTTAATATAATTTAATTATTAGTTAATAAGTTAGAGTTAAGAAATTAAAAGAAATAAATCAATTTTATACATATATAAAGCTACACGGCATTTTCATTTAAAATTGACTAACTTTGACTAAAATGATATTATCACTAAGTTACTAAAGTTAAATAGTAATTAGAATTGAATTTTTGTATAAATCGTTTTGATTATAAATGAATTATGTTAAACCGATAAAAATGAGTAACCGTATAAAAATGAATTAAATCGTGTGCTACTACCTTTGCTATTGGATTGTTGATTTTGGACATACGGACTATAAATGAATCATCCACGATACTATCACTAACTTAAATAAATAGACGACTAAATTTAACCGAGTCTCGTTTTAAAATAAATATCATTGATCACCTTTTGTAAACCGAACTTAGCGTTTTTAAAACTAGAATTTTAGAATGTTTTCATAAATGACTAAATACAAACCGAACTTAACATTTTTAAAACTAGACTTTAAAATATTTTCAAAAATCGCCTAAGTACAAAACGAACTTAACGTTTTTGAAACTAGAATTTATACTTAGGAAATAAAAAGGATTTAGTATAAATACACAAAATATCTTAAGTATAAATACCTAAAATATCTTAAGTATAAAAATACGTATAAAATACGAAGTATAAAAATACGAATACGTATAAATACGATGAATAGTAAATACAATGAATAGTAAATACAATGAATAGTAAAATACAATGAATAGTAAAATACGATGAATAGTAAAATACGATGAATAGTAAAATAATGAAAATAATTGAAAATTTTACTAAGTATAGAAAATTTAAAATGAAGAAGTAAATGACCTAAGGTGTTTGAAAAACACATAAATAAAATTGGACATACTAATAAACGTTTCAATTTAGAAACTTGAAAACGTTAATAATTAACAACACTTCAAATAATAAACGAACGTGTTATGTGATCATATGAAACCTACAAATACTTAAACGTTTGACGCTGATACTAGGAGAGTCTAGTAACATGTGATATGGAATATCAAATAAATAATGAATATTGAGTAAGTTAAATAAAAGGTCAAGCTTGGGCCTCAGATATAAAAACGTCAATCGTGAGTGAAGTGGGGTTTAAGATAGTCTTGTAGCGGTCGCCATTGCCGTACAAGATAATTGAATATGCCAAGGCTTTTGTCTCAAGCTTTAGGAAATAGTCGTTTTATCTGGAGTTAAGGTGCTCTATGAATAGCATAACCCATTCTTAACGTGGATACTAGTGTACATGTACTAGACTTGGGTTTAATTCAATCTATTTCGCTAAAGTTACCAGGGCCACCGTGACATTATGTGCTTATGCGCTTTGCGGTTCTGTCTCCTTGCCGTGTTTCGTCTTTATTGGACGCGACACTAGCATTCGTTCTTGCCACATGTAAAGATCACTTGACGAGATTGTATCTGAAGTTCGAATCATTTCGAACACTAGACGATGAGATGCAAGTAATATAGTATTCGGCGTGGTTTACGAGTCGAGTAAGTCTCTACACTATGGAAGTGAGATGCAATCGATCAGAGTACAAAGACCTACTCAGTGGTCAGGCTCGTAAGCAGTATGTGTTGTCTGTTGTGTGATTAATTAAGAATGAGTGCGTACCATCTTTGAAAATTAAAGACCACAACTTTCTGAATTGAATCGAGTCTGCATGAGGAGAATGATAAGATATGTATGTTTGATTGCGATCCGATATCGCCTTGTAATGCCATTGAATTAATGTGATACTATTGCTATGCTATTATGTGTTATTTGCCTTCATAATTGAATATCATGCTTATATGATTTATCAATTTAAACCGCATGCTTATTATGACTGATATGTCTTTATATGCTATATGTAATAAGCATGTTTATGTTTTTATCATAATGTTATGTTTATAAAGCGATAATATTAAACCAAAGTAATTGAAATCGAGGGTAAGTATGAGCATAGCTAGTCCTTTGTCGCTCAATGAGCATCCCCAATAGTTTATTGTGCAGGACGTTCGTGGACCAGCAGCTGGATTTTGGATGGGGCCACGAGACGTTTTTACGCTTTTCTTTTGTTGCTTTTGAGAGATATGTAATATATTTAACGCTACTCTTTTAAAGTACCGTATTTAGAGTTGTTTCATTCAACTCTTGAACGATAGATGTAATATTTGGGTTTATGTATAATTAATGACGCTGGTTTAAGACTTAATTAATTTCCGCCTTAGTAATTAAAGTCGACTAAAAACCAGGTTGTTACACTCGGGATAGGGAGAATATGCCGAGACGCGAACAGACGGGTCCAAGACCGTCGTTGGCGCATGCTGCGGTACGTGGAAGACGGGACTACAATGACTTGGTGAGTTCGAGTGCGGAAGCGTCTTCTTCTAGGCCACTTGAGGAACGACTCGGGCCTAAGGTGACTGTGAAGGATCGTCTGGGTGAGAGGATTGGAGCTGTGGACGATGAGGGCCCTGTTGAGCCCCCAGGATTCGAGAGGAGTGTCCTCAATCCAGTGATTGCTTCGGTGGTTGTTCGTGCGAATGCTTCAAAGGATGAAGACGAAGATGATTCTCCAAAGCGTCGTAAGAAGGAGACTTAGATTTAGACTTTAAATGTTTTATCCAAAGAATCTCTGTTTATTTAGTTGTTCAATGAATAAAATGAGTTTGAAAGCTAGTTTTAAACTCTTTACTTAAAATGTAAACATTTTCGAAATCAATGACTAAATAAAGAAAGTGTTTGCCTATTGTCTCGTCTCTTTGCTTATTTCGTTCATCCTCGACCTTTTTAAGCTTTGGATATTTGTTTTCTGTTTTAAGTCTTCGACCTTTTTAAGCTTTAGACTTGCATTTTGTGTTGACTATGCTCTCGACCTTTTTAAGCTTTGAACGTGTCATTTTGTGTGGACTATGTTCTCGACCTTTTTAAGCTTTGAACGTGTCCTTTTGTGAGTGCATCGCCTTCGACCTTTTTAAGCTTCAGGCGTGCGTGCAAAGAAGGTCGGTTGTGCCTTGAAAGGGCTGCCTACGTATCCGTGTTTTACACAGAATCAAACCGGCGTAGTTCGTGGGTTTGGTTGAATCTTTTGCAAGATTGCCTACGTATCCACAGGGCGTGGAATCAAACCGAGCGTAGTTCATCCGTGCGTGGTGTTTTTTTTTTTTTTTTTAATACATCGCAAAGTTAGTCTAAGGGTAGTATTTCTTAAGCTGATCAAGGTTGGTGGGTAAGTTAAATTCTTCGCCGTCGAGGTCGGTCAATCTTGCAGCTCCTCCGGGAAGGATTTCCTTAACCAAGTATGGTCCGGCCCAATTAGGTTTGAATTTCCCTCTTGGATCGACCGGTAGCGGGGCCCTGACTGATTTGAGGACCAGGTCACTCACTTTAACGTTGCGTGGCTTGACTCGTTTATTGTATGCTCGTTGCAGCCTTGACTGGTACATGCGAACGGTGCTTAGCGAGTGTAAGCGCCTTTCGTCTAGAAGAATAAGTTGTTCAGATCGTTCGTGCGCTCCACTCGCTCGGAATGTCTGCTTCCATTAGGATGCGGAGTGATTGCATTTCGATTTCTACGGGCTGTACGGCTTCCATACCGTAAGTTAGAAAGTAAGGTGTCATCCCGGTTGGTGTGCGTATTGTAGTTCGATATCCCCAGAGAGCGAAGGGAATCTTGTGTGGCCAATCGTGACAGGTATCAATCATCTTTTTGAGGATGGTGACCACGGTTTTGTTTGCAGCTTCTACCGCTCCGTTGGTTTGGGGTCGGTATGGTGATGACTTGTGTATTTGAATGTTGTACTTGGTGAGGATGGGTTCGACTTCTCCTCGGAAGTGTGAGCCTTGATCGCTGATCAGCTCATGGGGTATGCCATATCTGCATATGATGTTGTTCTGTATAAAGCGGGCGACTTCCTTTGTGCCGAGCTTACGGTATGACGCGGCTTCGACCCATTTCGTGAAATAGTCGATGGCCACGAGGATGAAGCAGTGTCCTCCTGCTCCGACCGGGTGTACTTTGCCTATAACGTCGATTCCCCATGTCGAGAATGGCCATGGTGATGTGAGGCTATATAGAGGTGACGGGGGTACGTGTTGCACATTTGCGAAGATTTGACAGTTGTGACAGTGTTTGACATATTTTGCGCAATCGGCTTCCATGGTTGTCCAATACCATCCTAGCCTGAGGATTTGTTTGCATAGGGCTCGCGCGTTCATGTGGGGTCCGCACTCGCCGTCGTGGACTTGAGATATTATCTCCCGTCCCTTCCTGTGGTCAACGCACAAGAGCAGTGTACCCTGGGGCGTTTTCTTGAGTAGTTTGTCCGCTTCCAGCACAAATTGTGATGCTAGTAATCGAAGAGCTCGTCTGCCACGCTTGTCAATATTTGGCGGGTATTCTCCGTTTTGTTTGAAGTTGATTATGGCTTGGTACCAAGGTTCATTTTGTTCTTCCTCGGCCTCGATGTCGCATATGTATGCGGGTTCGTGGCTTCGTTCCACGACGATGGGGATGGTTTGCATTCCTGGAGGGATGTTTAGTAGTGATGCTAGTTTAGATAAAGCGTCTGCGAATTGGTTTTCTTCGCGGGGTAGATGCAAGAACTCCACGTGGTGGAATTTGGCGATAAGCTCTTGAATCTTGCTTTGGTATAATGCGAGGTTTCGTTGAGTATCTTCCATGCTCCAGATACTTGGTTGATAATTAGCGAAGAATCTCCGTATACTCGTAGGTTCCTCGCATTTAGTATGAGCGCGGCCTGTAATCCGTGCAGGCATGCCTCATATTCTGCGGCGTTGTTCGTCACATCAAAGTCTAATTTGATTGAAAGGGGTGTATGTTCACCGTTCGGGGAAATTAGTAGTATTCCTATCCCACAGCCACGGTAATTTGATGAACCGTCGAAGTACATTTCCCATTGTTCTTCGTTGATATTGTATATTCCTTCATCGGGGAATGATGTGGTGTCGGTGATGTGTTCTTCGTTGACTGCGTGATTGGCGAGAAAGTCTGAGACTGCCCGTCCTTTGATGGCTTTGAGGGGAACGTAGACAATGTCAAACTCGGCTAAAAGCAGGGTCCACCGTGCCATGCGTCCATTGGGCACGGGTTTCTCAAAAAGATACTTAACGGGGTCCATTTTTGAGTAGACCTTCGTTTGGTGTGCCAGCATATAGTGACGGAGCTTTTTAGATGCCCACACTAATGCCAAGCAACTCTTCTCGACGGGCGCGTATCGAGTTTCATAGTCGAGGAATTTCTTGCTGATGTAGTAGATCGGATGTTCTTCACCGTTGACTTCTTGGGCGAGCATAGCCCCCATTGCAGTTGACGTTGTTGTAAGGTAGAGTGATAAGGGTAGGTCTTTCTGTGGTGGTCTTAAGACTGGGGGGTTGGATAACAACTCCTTCACCTTATCAAATGCTTGCTGACACGCTTCGTCCCATTCCACGTGGTCAGTTTTCCTCAGCTTTCTGAAGATTGGTTCGCATATCATGGTTAATTTGCTTATGAAGCGGGAGATGTATTGGACTTGACCCAGGAAGCTTCGAATTTCATCCAGGTTCTTGGGTGGTTGCATCGCCATTATTGCCTTTATTTTCGAGGGGTCGACCTCGATGCCTCTTTGGCTTACTACGTGTCCTAGTAGCTTGCCGGATTTAACTCTGAATGTACATTTTTGGGGATTGAGGCGCATTTTGTACTGGCGGAGTCGTGTGAAGAACTTGCGGAGGTTTGTGATGTGATCATCTCTTTCCTTGGACTTGACGATCATATCGTCCACATATACTTCGACCTCTTTGTGCATCATGTCGTGTAGGAGTATAGTCGCGGTGCGTTGGTAGGTTGCACCTGCGTTAATTAGGCCAAAGGGCATGACTGTGTAGCAGTACGTGCCCCATGGTGTGATGAATGTCGTCTTGGCCATGTCTTCACGGGCCATTTTGATTTGGTTGTATCCTGCATACCCGTCCATGAAGGATAGAAGGGCATGGTCGGCGGTGTTGTCAACTAAAACGTCTACATGCGGTAATGGGAAGTCGTCTTTTGGGCTTGCCTTGTTTACATCGCGGAAGTCGACACATACTCGTATCTTGCCATTTTTCTTCAATACTGGGACCATGTTTGATACCCAATCCGAGTACTCGACGACTTGAATGAAGCCGGCTTGTAATTGCTTTTCGATTTCTTCTTTGACCATAAGGGACCATTCGGGTCGTAGTCTCCTTAGTTTCTGCTTGATGGGTTTGAAACCGGGTTTGATGGGGATGTGGTGTTCGGCTATGCTTCTATCGATGCCGGGCATATCCTTGTATGACCATGCAAAGACGTCTTTGAATTCGGTTAGGAGCTGGGTGAAGTTCGTGCGCTCATCCTTACTTAGTGAGGCGCCTAGTAGCAGTTCCCTTGGTTCTTCGGGGGTTCCTATGTTAATGGTTATGGTTTCCTCGACTATTGGGTTCTGCGTTGGGTTGCTTAGAGTGTTTGCGATGTATGATTGTTCATTTGTAGGTTCATTTTTGTTGCACGGATTCATGTGTTGTGTTATTTTGTTTGTTTGTTCGAGTTTTGTTTGTTGTTTATTGTTTAATTGTTCATTTTTAGCTTGAGACGAGACGTAAGCAAACTTATCTGTATTATTCATTAAAGAAGAAGAATTGTTTGACAAATTAGGAGAAGAGCTGGAGCTAGCCTCCGAAAATAAAAAGTCTAAGCTAAAACTAGGAGATGGGTCGACAGATGACCCGACACTTAGAGAATTAGATCCTAGAAGAATTTCCTCCTCTTCATCGTCTTCGGTGGTGTTGCTGCTTGAGGTGTCTTCACTTGAATCGTCGACATTTTGTGAGGTCACTTGGGTGTCGTTCTTGAGGCTTGTCGTGGGCTGTGTGCTTTGTAGAAGAATTGTCGATGTCGGCTTGTATATTCACTGCCCTAGGCTTTTTGATTTTTCCTTGATCAATGAGATCTTGGATGGCATGTTTGAGTTTGAGGCAACTTTCGGTGCTATGTCCTGTGCCTCGGTGGTATGCACAGAAGGCGTTGGGGTCCCATGACTTGGGTTTCTTACTTGCGGGAGGCTCGTTAATGGGGCCGGCCGGCTGGAGATACCCCTTTTCAATTAGCTTTTGTAATGCTCTAGCGTAGGGCATGTAAAGTTTGTCAAACTTCCTTGTGGGGTGGTCTACGGCATAGGTCCTTTGGTATTTTGAGAGACCATCCTGGCAGGTGGGATCGTCGTGATTAGTCGTGATGTCTTTCTCGATCTGGATGCCAATCTTGGTGAGATGTTCGAAGTTTCTGATATTGCAAAAGTGAAAGTAATAACGCCAGGTGGGTTGCAAACTATAGAGGAACGTAGGTGTGAGCTGGTCCTCGTGTGGGTGATTCGGAATCTGAGCGAGTAGTTTCCTCCATCGAGCAAGATATGCGACAAAGTTCTCGTTGTCTTTTTGTCGTAGGGCGTTAAGGGTGTCGAGTGAGACATGATCATTGGCCTTGTTCTTAATACGCCGTACTAGGCTTTCGACTTCGGCTTGGTAGGCTGCCATCAAATTATTGATATTTTTGGCGAGTAGGTTGACGTGGGTTATCACTTCGTCGGTGGGTATCCAGTACTCGTCTTCATCATCAGTAGACCAAACCGCATTGATTTGGTGATCGGAGGTTTCGATAAGGTAGGAGCAGTCGACGACGGGTGCGGAGTTCATAAAGATTGCATGGCTAGCCAAGGGGTTGTCTTTATTGGATGGCTTACCATTCGCGGTTTGTTTATCGAGCTTTCCCTGGTCGATAAGGTCTTGAATAGCGTGTTTTAGTTTGAAGCAGTTCTCGGTATCGTGACCCTTGCCCCTGTGGTATGCACAGTAGGCGTTAGAATCCCACATTTTAGGTTTCTTATCTTCGGGTGGTTCAGAAGTTGGCCCGATGGGTTGTAGATAGTTCTTGTCAACCAGTCTTTTAAACGCCTTAGTGTAAGACATGTAAAGTTGATCGAAATTTCTCCTAAGTTTGAAGGGAGAAGGGGTGAAGGTTGCAAACGATTCTGGATCACCAAGTGACTCTAGGCTGGCGACGGCACGGTTCTCGTCACTCTTAGTTGTGCGTGTTGATTTAGATGAACTCCCTTGATATGCATGACCAGTATACTTGGCCATGGTCCCAGTTCTGAGGTCATCTTCGATCTGGGTGCCGACCTTAGTAAGTTGCTTGAAGGTTTGAATGTTGCTGTACCGCATGTAAAATTGGTACACGGGTCGCAAGTTGTTGACGAATTTGGGCACAAGTTCGTCTTCTCTCGGACGATTTGGGATTTGTGCACTGAGCTTCTTCCACCTAGTAAGGTACTCGGTGAATCCTTCGTTGTCCCTTTGTGATAGGACCTCCAGGGTACGGATAGAGACTTGGGTGTCATCGTTGTCCTTGTATTGATGGTCGAACTCGACGGTGATTTGTTCAAACGAGGAGACCCGTTCCGGGTTCAGAGAATAGAACCAGGTCTTTGGTATGGCTGCGAGGGAATGTGGGAACAATGATGGCCAGTGTTCCGGGTCCACTCCCTTAATTCCCATTTGCGATTTGAAGGCTCTGATGTGGGTGATCGGACTTTCGTGGCCTTGGAAGATTGGGAGGTCACTGAGGGCGAGCTTGCTTGGTAGTGCATCCCTGATATTCTGGGGGATGTTTTCGTTTTCTTTGTGTATGGAGTAGCCTCCCGGGGTACCGAGACGTTCCTCCATAGCCTGGAGTTTCTTGACATGTCTATCTGCTTCGTCCTTGATTTTCAACTCCATTCGATCGACTTCGGTTTGGTGGTGGGTCATTAGGTCTTCAAGGTCGTTGGTTAATTTGGTAACTTGTTCGCGGAGTGCGTTAACGTCTCCGTTGTCGGCCATTTTTCGCTTGTAGGTTCGTTTCTTGTAAGGGAGGACAACTCGGTTCTTAGTGCGGCGGGTATCCAGTTGAGGTTCCCCTACATTTGCATGGAGTGCATCAGCTATATGACAGACCCGACTAACACATTCACCTATATGTTCATTTCAGCTCATTTCGTTTGAAAAAGGACTCTTAACTTTGAAAAAGAGGGAGTTTTGAAAATATGCTGGGAGTGTTTTGAGGATGAGAATGCGTGCGCGCAGCTAACCTCGATGTTAAAAGATTTTGCTTTGCGTTCATTCAGTCCGAATGACGGTATGTTGTCGTGGGCTAAAGATAGACGCATAAAAAGGAATCGACTTGGGTTTAGACAAGCCGAGGATGTTAAAACAGGATTCAAACCGTGAGATTTGAAGAGCGAAGTCCACAAGTTGAAGCTAAAGACCTCGACTCGGGTTTTGCTAATTTGGTAAAGGAAATTTTGAAAGATTTTTATTTCAAAAGCTCGTGATTATTTTGTTTGAAAAGATGTTAGCTGGTTAGTCTGTTAGGTTGATTATTTTCGAAGATTTTAGGCGAGTTTTCGAAGATATGCAAATTTTGAAAAAGACTATATTATATAGCCTCGCACTTGTACGTATGACTCTTGGTCGTTTGGTTAGGTCCCGTACGCCTCCAACTGATTTGAGTACGCTTTGGCAGGTGCCTTTAACCCTTTGCCCACATAGTATAACATGTAGGATACAAAGGAGGCCCTGGGGCGGTCAAATCAGTTCGTTACGGCAAGCCGTGGAGGGGTGAGAGGAAGGTTAGTCCAGAACGTGCTTTATCGAGTGGACAAGCCTGCGTTTGGAACCACCTCTCAAGGTATTTGTGTGTGAATCCGACTAGATTCGACTCTAAACGGATATGCTTAACTCATGCATGTTGATTGTTCTCAAGTCGTTCAAGTCTCATTTTTATTTTTAAAAGGAAAAACTAGTTTTAATTTTAAAAATAAAACCTATCCCCAGTGGAGTCGCCAACTGTAGGTACCGGGATCAGACCATGGAACCACTCGACGTCTTGCTAGGGCCGTAAAGTTAAAAAAGACTAAAAAGAAAAACCTTTTAAAACTGTTTTGGAGCCGCCACTAAATTATGAGGGAAATTTAGAACCCGCCTCCGTGTCCTCTTGCTCAAAGACACGTCTTAGAGTTCAAGGCACGTCGACACCTATCCGTCTAAGGTTATCGTGAAACCAGATTCGGATTCGGGTGAGGGTACTTTTCTGAAGCATAAATCAAAATAATGTTTTTATGAAAGATCTTTTGGAAAAGCCTATCAAAAGATAGCCTCTACTAGACTTGAGAACAATGCAAAGAAAGATACATGAGCCTAAGTAATACGCTACGTACAGATGCGATAAAGAATGTGAAAATAATGCAAAAGAGATTGTTTAAAACCCTCAGTTAAGCATGCTTAACCTATTAACGAAAACAGTTCAGTTTAATGATGAATTCATTTTAAGTGATTTAGATGCAATAAGAGGATTTGCTAAAATGCATGCAATAAAATAAAGTTCAATTAACCATTGATTTATTTTAGAGAGGTCAGTTGTTTATGCGACTTTGGAAAGGTGTTACGAATAGGGTGTGTATTCGAGGTGCATGGCCGCCTTATGAAAAGCAGACTCGCGTACCAAAGTCGGGGTGAGCCTAATGTAGGCCCTTGCTAGTCAAAGAAGTAAAGAAAACCTTAATCCATGGTTGGATTAAGTATTACCTGTCTCGAATTAGGAAACCGGCAGCGCTTCGCTTCAAAGGGGAGAATTCAACACTAAGAAAATGAAGAATTCTAAGGATGTTTATGCGTGAGGCTTGAGAGTGTTTTGGATGTGAATTGTATTCTGAAATTGTGTGTTGAATGAACGAATGAAGGGTCGTATTTATAGTGTAGAGTTCGGTAGATTTTAGGAAATCTAGGGATAAAACCGGACGTAGGAGCCGCAAGACCCCTTGCGGCTGCCTGGGGCAATCGCAAGACGTCTTGCGATAGCCCCTCCCAATCGCAATGCTCCTTGCGATTGGTAGGGCGGGCAAGATACTCTTTTTCCATATATTTCCAAATTATCTTTTAGGATTATACGAAATATCCTTGCTTGAGCTCTAAGTTACGGTTGCTAGGGTTTGTTCTAGGGTTTGACTTGGTCAATCCTGATCCTTGGAAAGCGGGCCAGGCATGGGTTCGGGCTCGGTTCTGGGCCCGAGCCCTGAAAATGTAAAAAGGGTGTATTTTGTAGTATTTTGTGAAATAGGACATTCCGTAAGGCTATCCTAAAGGTTTGCTAATGCTAAAAGGTAGTTTTTAGCGACTGGGCCTAAATTTAGGGATTTAGGTGGATTGATGTGTTATATGTATTTGAAAAGGGATGTGCGCATGCCGATTAGGACCTGAACTCGAGACAAGCTAGACTCTAGACCTAAGGACGCTAAGAGCGATGACCCATAAGGAAACCTCATTTGCATTTAAAATCATTTGACTCGAATTCATCATAATTAGAACCATTTAAGTCAAAATAAAAGCATGCAATAAAAGTCCATTGTTACATCACTGGGTTTTTGGCGGGAGGTGCGGATTTGGGTATCTACACCATCGCATTTTCGAAGCACCCTCGGTTCAAGTAGCTCATCACTACTGTTGGGACCAAAATATTCACATGGTCCAATAGTCTAAACAAAGCAAATAAGCCCAAGACAAGGAAAGCAGAAAACAAAACTCAGGTCCAGGACCAAGAGCATAACAAACTTAAGAAGCCTGGACTAGGGCTACGCCTGGGCCAGGAGGGACAACAAAGGCATCTCCTCACCCCCAGTTCAGCACTGAAGGGCAAGGAGATGGGAGACAAACTGTTGGGACTAGAAAACCAGGCTGGTCCAGAACCCACGGTCAGGTCCAGACAAGTTCAGAATCTACAGCCAGATCCAGGATCTATGGTCAGGACCAGATTGTACAGACAAAACAAAGGTGCAGGTCAGGAGAGGAAAGGTCAAGATGGGCCAAGCCCAATAAAATAGCAAAGCTAAACCCTAAGTCAAGGAATTATCAGCTAAAAAGTAGAGATGGAGAAGTCAAAGAAGTGGTACCTACTTTCAAGGAGAAAGGGAGAAACACAAGCGACCACCCACCTAAGAAAACTAATGCAGGAGAGAAGAATATGGAAAACCTAGTCCAACCCCCCTACTAAAAAGGAGGAAGCTGACCTATTTCTAAGGAAGGAGTTGAGGACCCATGAAGACTCATGAAGCATATAAAAGGAGGAAGAATCAGTTGAAGAAAAACATCAGAGGACACACCACTCAATTATACTACACTCAACGAAATTTACAAGCAATCAAACACTTTATAATTATTTTACGCCTTTATTATATTCTGTACCAGTTGGTCCAGACTCTGTACCTGTTATTCCTGAACTAGTGAAGATCCTCTCCTGGCTTGGCGCCCGTGGTTTTTCCCTTAACATTTAAGGGTTTTTCCCACGTAACATATCGTGTGTCTTGTTCCATTTTTGTTATCTTTTTATACGTTTTAACGCAACTACATCAATCATCACAAAAATACGACTTAAAGGATAATACTAGTAGACCCATAATCACTTAATCGAACCGTGTGAGAAAATCACCCCGAACAACTACCTTGAATCATCTTTTGCACAGAGTCGAAATGTGACAACACATTTCAACTCGAAACACCCTTTACATCGAGCCAAAATGTGACAACACATTATCGCTCAACAAAACATCCTGCTTTTCGCTGAAAACAAAACTTTTGCAAAATCAAAGACAAATCGAAGTATGCATGAACCGATTCCCGACGCGAGCATCAACCACATCCGAGACATGTGCGTCTCGAGCACCCAGTGAAGAATCCACCAAGGCGCCACCGACGATCTCACGGATCTCCTCAAGAAATTCGACTCTTTTCAATACGGGTCGAGTTTTTAAGCATTGAGTCAATCTCTGTCAGTCTAGGTCAATCGAGTCTTCGACGTACGACATTTTAACAAATCAATAAAGGAATAAGTTTGCCAAAAACCCAGCTTCCTTTTTACCCACAACATTCATTCTACACCAACATACATTGCATCCCAGGAACAGCTATCCTAAGGAGGTCTAGGCCGGGTACGAAGGTCCAAGTCAACAACAACAAAATCAAAGACAAAAACAAAGACAAGAAGGCTCTCGACGACTAAACACCTAAGGTTCACTAGTCTGCTTGTGGTCTACTACTCCGCTGCTTTCGGAGGAGGATCCATTAATTTGGAGCTCCACAGTGGTCATGAATTTGATCGCGACCAAAAGTACGAGTATTCCTGGATCGCCCTCCGCGTACTCGATCGCGTGCCTAATAAGCAAACGAACTTGTTAGAGGAGCCCGGCGTGATAGACACACGATCACGAATGACCACCGAGTCACAGAGTTTAGCAAGGTTCGAGCTCAAGCCCAAGCCACATAGGGCGTGAGATATTCTCAAACCAAACGGGAATACAAGGAACAAAGATCAAGAACCAAAGTCACCAAAAAGCAAAATCTCAAGACTCCGAAAGCTTAAGAAGTCAAAAGCTCAAGAAGTCAAAAGTCTAGAAGCAAGAGCTTAAGAAGTCAAAAGCTTAGAAATCAATAAGCAAGGGGCCGAAGCCCCAAGGGCAAGAAGTACCGAAGCCCAGAAACAAGTGGCCAAGTCTTTGTAAGTCCAAATTGAAGACTCGACAGAAGCAACAAGCAGCCTAGATCGACTGAGGAGAACCCACCCTTAGGATGCAATTATCGAGGTTAAACACATAAACACCCCTTTTGGACCGGCGGGTCCTTAAACACGCACCTTCCCATATAATACACCTTTTGGACCGGCGGGTCTCTAAACATGCACCTTTCCACATAAACACCTCATTACCAAAACAAACACATCCCTTTCGGAACTACGCTAGGTTTGATTCCATACCCACGGATACGTAGGCCGCTCACTTGAGCTCAACCAACCCTTTTACACAAAACATCCCTATGTCTAAAGCTTCCAAAATCAAGGACATCCTCACAAAAATCCACAAAATTCCAAGGCAAACTATTTCTTTATCGAGGCAACTAAAACGAATGCGTCGAGACAAAGTTGTCATAGGCTTAGGAGTAGTACTCTGCTTTTTTGGTCTAACACTGTTTTGCAGGAACAACAGCATCCTACCGCAGACAAGCAAGCACTACCGGGGGCTCCACCAACGCACGTGTTCCCGAATATGGCATCCATGCAACCATCGAGTCTCAAATCACGCATACGATTTGTCTCTATTTTGCAAACTTTTTGGCATTTTAAGCATCCTACAACCATCAAGTCAATTATATTCCAATCAAACAATTTAGCGACATTTAAACCGCTCCTCTCAAAACTTTTCAGTTTTTAAAACGCTCCTACCGGGCGACACGCTTTTTCAAACTTGCACGAGACAATGCACCCCCAAAATTAGCTAACCACCTTTCAAAATTAACTCAATACTCGAATTAATATAATAGCACCTTGCAATTCACCTTTTCCAAACACATACTTTCGCAGAAACAAAATGTGCCTTTCGAAAATGCATCTTAAATTCTTGAAATGCATCTCGAATCTTCGAAGTCTAAGCTTTTCCAAAAATTTAACTCGGCACTCGAGTTAATACATTTTGAGTAACATCATTCTTCGAATTTAACTCACCACTCGAGTTAACACATTTTGAGTGAAAGCACTATCGAACTACGCCGGTTTGATTCCGCATTCGTGGATACGTGGGCAGCTTACGCAAAGCCCAACCGAATCTAGCACTACATCCCGCTCCGTGTTGTCATGAGATTCCCCCGAATTCTCATCCTCGACAACCGGGGGCTTTTCAACCTTTGCACTCAAATGACCCTCCATGGTTTTCACAACTCTAGCTCAAGCTCACAACGTCAAAACACTCTTTCATAAAACCTTACAACCCACATTTCAAGTGTTCATTTTTAAAGCTCATTTCGACAACTAAAATGAATCTTTCACAAAAATGATTTTTCAACAAAAACATTTTAATCCAAACATCCCAATCGGGAATCATTTCACTTTCAAATCCAAGCCTACTAACTACGCAGGTCCACAGAAGCACAACATTGCACGGAAGCGAAAGACGACAAAAAGCAACCACAAGTTCAAGCCAAGCTGCAACAAACAGTCATGTAATGAAGGATTCACACAATCCTTATTACACAAGATCACCAAAACACCTAAGGATGAAGACGACGGTACTCACCAAAGTCACACTGAACCCGAGCCATCTCGGCACGACTCTGACACAGCTAGACCGCCTGCTCCGCCCGCGCTACATTTTTCTCCATTCCAATCAAATTAAGCCAAACTACGGGGAATTTCAAAACCAAACACCATACTCTTCACTTTGACTCAGTTTTCATCCAAAACTTAGTCAAACTCGAGGGGGTAATCCAAAAACTCCTCTTCCCAATGTACATCATCCATAACACTTTGACTTAGTTTTCATACAAAACTTCGTCAAACTCGAGGGGGTAACCCAAAAACACCCTTATCCTAACACCTAATAGCCTTCTTCACATAGTTTGACTATCGTTATACATCATAACTCAGTCAAACTGGGGGCTCACATACACCCATCTTCAATATCCTCAATATCACGAAAAATTCTCAATATCACGAAAAATGGGATAATTTTTCGCATTTTTCGCATACACCCACCTGGGGGCTCACATACACCCATCCTCAATATCCTCAATATCACAAAAAATGGGATAATTTTTTGCATTTTTCGCATTTTTCGCATACACCCACCTGGGGACTCACACACACCGACGCCATGACCAAGACAATTGGGGGCTGACGCTTCCTATCAAGAATCAAACCTTTACAACGAAAAATAGGATAATTTTTCGCACTTATGAAAACACCCTTGCCGTAAACCCCCATATCAAGAAACGAGCATGCACGCAACAAGCATAACACTTTCATGTGTGCATCAAACAACAAGCACCCGAACGTAGGTCCTAGCACCAAACACCCTAACACATCCAAGAAACGTCCCGTACGTCCAAACAACGTCCAAACATCAAGCCACTCATACAATCCCAAGCACCTACACCCCAAGTCCGAGAGATGAGTATCACATGAATCCAAACGAATCACCAGATACCACGTCTCATGGTCAAAGCAAGCGAAAAATGAAGATTTCGGAAGGAAAATCGTGGGTTTGAATTTTTCCGGGTTCGAAACCGCGACATGTGCGAATGAGTTCAAGCTTGAAGTCGCCAATTGATAAGAGATTCCCCGAAAGAGTCACTAGTCTGCAGGCAATTTCCAAAACATGTTCTGTTCCACGTTTTCTCCCTACTTTTCTTCATACACGCAAGCTTTCATGGTTAAGGCGTCACCTACAGTCCGCCACAAGCGCCAACACATACACCCCCAAGTATGACCCGCGCCTCGGTTAAGGCGTCACCTACAGTCCGCCATACTCGTGTGCTAAGCATTTAATACACGGTACAGAAGCAGAAACACGAACACTCTTCACGAGTCCTTACACCCTCTTACACGTCCCTGTGGAGTATTACTTCCTCCCCATGGAGTCCACACACCTATACAGACATTTCCCACGGAGTCCAAGACATATCCTTTGACTCCCCCAGCAAGTCACTAGCCTACATCCCTGCAACATTCTTCCCAGCAGATACACCTCGACAAAGCATCTTGAACGAGTCATCCTTCAACTTCGGAGCATAAACACCAAGCGTCTGCATCGGCACACCCAGCAAGTCCAAGCATCTACATCAACTACAAAACGCCAACACATCCGCAATCACACGAAGCAGTCTACATGAGCACATACACCTTCCTCGGACCATAATCCCCGGCGAATATACACCTGCACCCCTTTACAAGACAAAACACCATCATTCTTCTACAAGACCAAGCAACTAAAACTACACTTTCGCTCCTCGGCGAGACCATACATATACACCCTTTCCCCGGCGAACTAGTACTTCTCCCGCAAATACTACACTAAGCACCTGCGCGCTTCCTACGAGACCCGAGCGGCATCAAGAATAAAGATCAACATCAACAACGGCATCAAAGATCCAATGGCATCAAAGATCAAGAACAACAATGGCGTCAACATCAACAGCAAGCACAACAAAGGCATTCAGCAGGCCGACAGGCCCTTATAATATGCACGGACCGCCAAGTCCTTAAAATGCGCACGTCCCACCCCGCATAGCCCGGTTCGAAGTCCTCGTCTCACCCATGGACACATGCTTCGTTCCGCTGACCATATCGAGACTGTAATGGTCCGGATATGGTCGTGGAGTTTGACTAGCGCTCTAGTCCGAGCTCAGTCAAACTGGGGGCTCTGTGGATACCCATATCCGTACCCTCCCACTCAAAACCCTGTGATGTAACACGGACTTTTATTAAGCATGTTTTAACGTTGACTTTAACGGTTCTAATAATGTCGAATTCATTTTGAGTCGTTTTAAATGTTAAAATGATTTAGGTCGCTTCACATCACACTTAAATAAACGTTCATTTTGTCCATTTGGAGTCTAGCTTGGTCCACGTCCTGCTTCATTTGGCATGAGCTTCGCATTTGCACCCCAATTAGCCCTTTTACATTAACAAGGTCTGATTCAGCATTCCTAAATTCCTAAATTTAGGCCCGGTGGCTAAATCTTCCCTTTAGCCCCCTCCTACACAAAATGCAACCTCACGTCTTACCTTATTCCACAAGACACTACAAAACGCACCTCTTTCATTTTTCCGGGTCTCGGGCCCAAAACCGAGCCCAAACCCAGCCTTTGGCCCTCACTCCAGAGCCCTCAACATCATAAAATATCCCAGAAATATCTCAGCTGTTTTCTTGGCGTACAAGTCCGAGATTATACTGTATCTTTCAAAGATATTGTGCAACCGAAACTTGGAAAGCAGGCCTAGAACCCGACCCTCAAACCGCATAGCCTTATGCGGTTTGGTGGGTGAACCGCATAAGCCTATGCGGTTTGCCCTGGCAACCGCATAAGCTTATGCGGTTTCCAAGCCTGGTTTTACCCCCGTATTTCCTAATTTCTCCGAGGTTTTTTAGTATATATACACCCCTATACCCGACCTCTCAAAGACAATTTTAGAACATCTTTTTCACAGCATACACACAAAAACTCTCACAAAGCCTCAAGCACTCAAATCCTTGAGTTCAGCACACTATCCCGTGTTGAATTCATCCTTCTTTTTAGTTCAAGAAGCGAAGCTCTGCCGATCTGAAGCGTCAGGACAAGGTAGGTACCGATCCACTTGGATCAAAGCTTTTTCTTATTTTCTATGGACTAACAAAGGGGACTACACTCTAGCGCCCCCCCCCCCCCCCAGGCTTTGGCACCCAGCGCGCTTGCCTTCCAAGTGTTCTATTTACTTCGGGTACACTCCATATCCGATGACACGCCAAAGTCGCATAAGCAACCGACCTCTTCAAATAAAACAATGGACAATTAAACTTTATTTTAATTGCATGCATCTTGCACCTTTTTATTTTGCATTAAAATCAACTTAAACAATGAATTCGACCTTTAACTGAACCGTTTTCGTTAACAAGTTAAACATGCTAAACTGAGTGTTTTAATCAATCTTTTTGCATCTGCATCTGCATTCTTTTTACAATCTTTTTCGCACTTGTACGTAGCGATAACATTATCTCAAATATCATCTTACTTGGATTGTTCTAGGTCAGTAGAGGCTATTTTTACATAGGCTTTTCTAAAAGGTTTTCATAAATCATTACTTGAATTACTCTTTTTCTAAAGTACCCTCACCCCGAATCCAATCTGGTTTCACAGCCTTAGATCTAGGGGTGTCGGCGTGCTCCGAAATCTAGGACATGTTTTTAGCTTAGAACATGGTAGCAGGTTCCTAATTTCCGCGATAATTAGGTGGCGGCTCCAAACAGTTCTTAAAGGTTTTTCTAACTTAATCTTTTTTAACTTTAATCCTAATCGCCCTTATGCAAGACGCCGAGTTGGGTCCCTCGTCCGATCCCGGGTTCCACACATGGCTCGTCTCTATGGCTTGGGACGAGGTCTAAAATGAGAATTTGAGTTTCATACTCCGTCCCAAGGTCCCGGGACGGCTTCAAACATTAAAACATGGCTCGTACGCAACCAAAACGGCACGAAACCAACTCGAAACACCATAAAACGAACTCATGACTTCAAAGAATGGTCCAAACTAGCTTCCAACCTCCTCTAATAAGCGTGTACCTACAAATAGACACAAACACACCACAGAAACACCCGGAGGCGAAATAGGAAGCGAAATGCAAATAAAAGCATGAAAAGGCCGAGAATCGCTATGAAAACGGGGGCTATAAGTATGAATAAATATGACACATCAGCGTTCCCATGCAGCAGCGCAGAGCCTTATACGGAGAGGGGGAGCCAGGGAGCCTCCTATGTCCCGTGGAGGACTACGGCCAGTTCACGTGGTCTCGATTTGCTTGTGGGCCGATTGAGGTATGTATCTCTTGTTTCGTTGTAAGCGTGATACATGTTATTTATATAGCATTTATGCCCCCGTTATAGTTGCATTTAGCTCACATTTGCTCGATTACATTATTGTTTTAGTAGCTATTTGCTTTATATTGCGATACTGTCGTTCCTCGTTTGTATTTTGCAGGTTTTGGCGGTCCTGAGCTAAAACCTGAGGTTATAGGAGCGTTTACGAGTATCGAGAAGTCAAGACGAAGCCCGAGAGTCGATTCGGAGTCAATACGACAATTTGGGAAGTCAAACCTATAGGTTCAGAGTGAACCTATCGCTTCAGAGTTTAGAACCTATAGGTTCAGAGCAAACCTATAGGTTCAGAGTTCGTGAGAAAGGCTTAAAGTTGCTGGAAATTGATGGGGTGCTAAGAACCGATCGGTTTGGGCTTGAACCGATCGGTTTGACCTCTTGAACCGATCGGTTTGCTCCCGAACCGAGCGGTTCACTTGCCCTTATGCTCCGGATTTTCGTTTGCCTATAAATAGAGTTCGAAGTTAGGGTTTAGTTTATGTTTTACATTATATTATCTGCTTTACATTAGACTTAGCTTTTCTCTCTTTTCAAACTCAAAAACCCTTAGATTAGATTATAATTACTTTGCAAGACTCAATCTTTTACATTGCAATTATTGATTTCTCCAGGTTTAATCTATTGTTCTTGTTTTATCATGTCTTCTCTTTATTATTTCAATTGCTTTGTTCTAGTTTTGATTATGCATAGCTAATTCTCAATTAGGGTTTAGGGTGATTGTGATGTTGATTCAGAACATGTTTTAATCGTTTATATTGATTGAATTTATGCAATTGATTTCTTCCTGCGCGTTTTTAATTATCAATTGAATTTAGGGACGCCTTTATTGAATTGAATTTAGGTTGTTTCAGTTTAAGATCGAAAGCCGAATTGAAACTAGACTCACGCGTAATCGATAAGTTGAATTTAATGCGTAGCGAGCCCGCTAAATTTGCTTAAGGTTGAAATTGACTCGAGAGAGCGTTTCCCAAAACCTAATCCAATTGCATGATTTCAGTTGATTGAATTTCCTTCTGAGTTGAGTTCTGAATCGATGTCACATGAACCCGATGCCCTAATCTCCTTCTCATTCATATTTCATTCATATTTGCTTATCGTTCTTAGTTTAAACCTTCGAAATACCCGTTTTCACACCCTTTGAGACTGACCTAGATAGCTAAGCATCCCTTTGACTACTCCATCTCTCTGAGGATTCGACCCTACTGCCACTAACTACTCAGTTAGTTGACCTTAGGTTTATTTTGATTGAGGTGACGCGACTTTAGCCTCATCAATTTTGGCGCCGTTGCCGGGGAGACGGTTAGCTAGTTAGTTTGCTTAGTTTTTGTTTAGGTTTTTCTCTCTTGTCTCAAGGAACCTAGTTCCTTGAGACCGTTTCTTATCGTTTGCTTGTAAGTGTTGTTTATGCACAGGTCGCCACGGACTCTTGCCCCCTTTGAACCTGAACCTGAACGTGCACTACATAGGTTACGCAAGCAAGCAACTCAAATCGTTGATCTTAACATCGAGGAAGCGTCGTCTAGTGCTACGCAATCGTCCTACGAAGAGGACACACCTCCAAATTCTCCACCGCCAGTGACTATGCCTAAACTATACAGTCACTCGGTTCCTAAACCGGAGTCCATTCCCAATGGATTCACAATGCCCGAGACGCTACAGGGCAATTTCGAGATCCGCCCCGCCTTCCTAAACTTGGTGGAGCGGAATCAATTCGGTGGCTACCCAACTGAGGATCCCGGTAGGCATATGCAAATATTCACCGACTACTGCTCTACGATTAAGCAGGCCGGGATCACCCAAAATCAAATAAGGGAGATGCTGTTCCCTTTCTCTTTAAAAGATCGGGCCCGTGAGTGGATCACGGACCTCAACAAGGAAGCCGCTGGTATCACTGATTGGAGAGGGCTAGCTCTTGCCTTCTACTCAAAGTTCTACCCTCCCGAACGCACAAACCAAATGAGGAGTCAAATCCAAGGCTTCAAGCAAACATTTGATGAAACTTTAGCTGAGGCGTGGGAAAGGTATAAGAAGCTCATACGGGATTGTCCTCACCACGGGTTAAATGATTGGTTGGTGATCATGACTTTCTACAATGGGTTATATGAGGAGAGCCGGGCTATCCTTGATTCAGCTGCAGAAGGACGTTTCGCTAATAACGTCGATGACGACAAGGCTTGGGATTTGATCGAGGAGATGGCAGTACACTCATCTCAATTTGGGAAGCCTAGGGGTAATTCACGGTCTGCTCATAATGACCGTGATAAGGAGAGCATCAGCGCGCTCACTAGCCAGGTTGCTGCGCTGACTACGCAAATTAGTATGCTGCGGGGAGGTGGTTCTTCTAGTGCCCATGTAAATGCTGTTATGGGGCACGATTCGGGTTATTTTACGGGGTATGCTGCGCCCCACGAGCAAGTTCATGCTTACCAATCCTACCCACAGAACTTGCCCTACCAGAACCAACCGGGCTACGACCGTTCACTATTATCATATCGTAACCAAAACGTGTTGAACCCGACCACCCCACCTCCACAAAACCAACCCTACATCCCTCCCCACAAAAACTACCAACCACCTCCTCCTAACTACCAAAAGCCACCTTACACACCACCACCTCAACCTACACAGGGCCCCGATCCTATGGCCGAAATGAAGGCCATGATGGTGCAGATGTCGCAGGTGACGATGGCCGTGCAAAAGTCACAAGAGATGATGTTGCAGCAGATGCAAAAGGATGGCCAAGCTAAGGATGCGGCAATTTAAATGCTGGAGAATCAGGTGGCGCAGCTCGCCGCTTCACAGGCATCTCGTCAGCAGGGTACCCTGCCACCCCAAGGTAATCCTCCTAACCCTCCTCATGATACAGCGTGTGCTATTACTCTACGTAGTGGTACATTTTACGATACCCCGAAGCATCCGGAAGAAGAGGAGAAGAGTGAGGCCGACAACAAGGCCAAGCCGTGTGATGCTCCTGCTGCTGCTTCTTCGCCCCCGATTCAGATCAGGCTACCTTTTCCGGGTCGTGTACGACCGGCTACCGTGGACCCCAAGCTCGACAGGTTCTTTGAGATCCTCAAAACTCTGCAGGTAAACCTTCCCTTTATTGATTTGGTTAAACAGATCCCTGCTTATGCTAAGTTTCTTAAAGAGGTCATATCTAAGAAGCGCACGATAAATGAGACCGAGACTGTGTCTTTTGTGGGAGAGGGTAGTGCTCTTTTGCAGGGTAGTTCACCCCCGAAGCTGAGTGACCCCGGGACCTTCTCTATCCCTTGTTCTATAGGGAAATATGTTGTGCAGAATGCCTTATGTGACTTGGGGGCTAGTGTGAGTATCCTTCCCTATTCCATCTGTCAAAAACTTAATATGACCAAATTAGGAGTCACCTCTATGACCCTGCAGATGGCCGACCGTAGTGTCCAGCGACCTTTAGGTATCCTCGAGGACGTCCCGATCAAGATAGGGAAGTTTTATATACCCGTAGACTTCGTGGTCCTAGACATTCCCGAGGACCCCCACATCTCGATCATTCTAGGGAGACCTTTTCTGCACACTGCTGGTGCAGTCATCGATGTGGGGAATAAGACGCTTACGTTCTCGGTGGGAGGTGAGCAGTTGACCTATACCAAGTCTAGCCTTCCCCGTGCCCCTATGCAGCCTGAGTCTGTGGTTGCTATTGACCTTGCCCCTCCGTCTCACTCTATTGGAGACTCTTTGGAGGTTGTTTCTTCTGCTGTTTCTTGTGCAGGTCTTACGCAGGTTGGCTGTCATCCTGGTTTTGGGGAACGGAAGGTCACAAGGGCTGATGTATATGATCCTGGAGATAGAGGAGGAGACCCACGGTCTGAGGTGCGCGGCGCACGGAGCTGTTATGGAGAGCCATTTCGCGATGGAATACCGTGCGTGATGGATTATGCTGCTCTTCCTCGGGGAGATCGAGTTTTATGGCGAACAGATGCTATTTCGCCAAGTGAAGCTGCTGCAAGTGGCCAACGTCCTTGGCCTAATTTGACGTGATTTGATGAGTTTGACGACGGTCGTGCGGGACCATTATAAACCAGCGCTTTCCGGGAGGCAACCCGTTGACATTTTGTAATTTGTTGTACTTTACTTTGCTTTGGTTTGTTTGTTTTGGATGACATTTTAGACTTTTCTTTTGAGCGCGTGAGGACGAGGGATTTATAGTTGATTTAGCATGCAGGTACTTGAGGACTCTGCGTCCTTCGTATTTTTGAGACAGGTCTCACTGAAGGCCTTGGCCTGACCCTGCTGCTTCGGCCTACTTTTTCTCGCATGCTATTCCGAAGCACTACATAGCTGGACTGAATTGGATGCATATTCGTGGATCATAAGCCGCACTTCATGCTTCGCTTCGGTTTGGGGGAGCTCCAACTAGATAATGTGAGCTTTCTTTACTCCTTTTCCCTCGTTTCCTCGCTTTTCTTTCCCTTCCCCCGTCTTTTATTTGTCCTTCTCTGCTTGTGGTTGTGCTATTTTCCACATTGAGGACAATGTGTGATTCTGGTTTGGGGGAGGAAAGCTCTTTCGCGCTTATTTATTTGCTTTTTCCTTTCTGTGTGCTTTATTCTAGAAAAATCCAAAAAAATTAAGAATTTTTGAAGTTTCCAAACCTTTTTCGGCTTGAATTGCCAAGTTTGGTGAATTGATTAGTGTCTTTATTTTGATCTTTGGCATCTCCGAGTTGAAAATCCATCGTCGTAGCTTGCACTGTGTGTTTGTTTCCTATTAATAGATTGCGAGCCTCAACACTAACCCGCTTGTATTTGCTTAATTCTTATCGCTGTTCGTTCTTTTACTTTCGATATTGGTATTCTTGCGAGGCATTGGCTTGTGGTATGTTGGAAAGTTGGTATGCGGTATGATAAGGAATGATTTATTAATGTTGGAGCAATGCTTCGATGCTCTCGGAGGGGACTCATTGATTTGAGTAACCACAGTGGCCATGAATTTGGTTGCGACCGAGAGTATGAGCAATGATGTAAGCTAGGGATGGCGATGGATAGGATCTGGATAGGATCCTTTGGTATCCAGATCCATATCCAAGCTACCATGAATGGATCCATATCCGATCCATATCCATTGGATCCAAAATATTTAAATCCATATCCAAATCCGTTGGATCTGGATAGGATATGGATCTTTGGCGAGTCCATTATATTTTATACATGTTAACCATTTTTAAGAGATGAAAAATAAACGTCTTACTTTTTCGCTCGTTAGAACAAAATTGAAATTAATATTTCAACAATTTATAAGTGAGTCCTTAACAAGGAAGTACACTATATTCAAAATACAAATTACCAAGTCTAATACGAGTAATAAAGTTTAGAACATCAATTTTTTTTTCATAAAAGGTTACCACTAAATCGTACTAATTAAATTCTTAATGAAAAATAAACATCCAAGTAATGCGAAGTCATTATCGTAGAATATCCTAGTAATCTACCACACTACCAATGAATATCCTTGTAATCTACCACACAACCACAATTTTAAAAAAAAAATATGATATATAAAAAAAATAATTAATTAATTAAAAACGGGTCTTAGGGTCGGATCTGGATCTCAACATCAAAACCCGTATCCAGATCCGACCCTTCAGAAATGGATCTGGATCGGACCCTTATCCGTAGGGTCTAGATTTTTAGGATCCATATCCGATAAAACCGTATCGGGTCCAACGGATCCGGGTAGGATCCAAGATCCATTGCCATCCCTAGATGTAACCCTTAAAGAAATATGTGTACCCGAGCTCGATTTTTACCGAGTGAACGTCAAGCTAAACGGTATTACATACGAGGGATGCTCCACATTTGAAAAAGAAAAAAAAAAAAAAAAAAAAGATAAGAAAGAAAAAAATGATTTGATGTGGCAAGAAGGATGGAAAGGAAAGTGGAATGTTCGGTTGGCCTTGGTTGAATCCAATTATCGTTAGTTTAATTTTTGCGAAAGCGTGAGGAGCAAGTAATACGACGTTGGTGTGAATGGTTGAGACTTGTGCTCTATTCTCGGTGAAATAGACTATGGTTGTAGGTTCATGTGTATGGGTCGTCAACCTTGAGATACCGACGTGATTAATTTGGATGCTTTGATTTTCTCCGACGCTGTTTGCTTGAGGACAAGCAAAGGTTTGGTTTGGGGGAGTTTGATACATGTTATTTATATAGCATTTATGCCCCCGTTATAGTTGCATTTAGCTCACATTTGCTCGATTACATTATTGTTTTAGTAGCTATTTGCTTTATATTGTGATACTGTCGTTCCTCGTTTGTATTTTGCAGGTTTTGGCGGTCCTGAGCTAAAATCTGAGGTTATAGGAGCGTTTACGAGTATCGAGAAGTCAAGACGAAGCCCGAGAGTCGATTCGGAGTCAATACGACAATTTGGGAAGTCAAACCTATAGGTTCAGAGTGAACCTATCGCTTCAGAGTTTAGAACCTATAGGTTCAGAGCAAACCTATAGGTTCAGAGTTCGTGAGAAAGGCTTAAAGTTGCTGGAAATTGATGGGGTGCTAAGAACCGATCGGTTTGGGCTTGAACCGATCGGTTTGACCTCTTGAACCGATCGGTTTGCTCCCGAACCGAGCGGTTCACTTGCCCTTATGCTCCGGATTTTCGTTTGCCTATAAATAGAGTTCGAAGTTAGGGTTTAGTTTATGTTTTACATTATATTATCTGCTTTACATTAGACTTAGCTTTTCTCTCTTTTCAAACTCAAAAACCCTTAGATTAGATTATAATTACTTTGCAAGACTCAATCTTTTACATTGCAATTATTGATTTCTCCAGGTTTAATCTATTGTTCTTGTTTTATCATGTCTTCTCTTTATTATTTCAATTGCTTTGTTCTAGTTTTGATTATGCATAGCTAATTCTCAATTAGGGTTTAGAGTGATTGTGATGTAGAT